>CM035420.1:58923308-59028308 GCA_020310875.1 Ceratopteris richardii | reverse complement strand
CTTAGAGCCAATGGCCTTCTTGCCAGGAGGAAAGTCACATAACGACCAAGTACCATTCTTCATTATAGCATCATATTCAGATTGCATAGTAGCCATCCAATTTTTTGAATTTTGTGCTTCATCAAGCAAAACAGGCTCATTCTCATCATAGAGACTAGATGCAGCTATAAGCATAGCAATCTGATGCAAAAGAGGCACTATGAGAGCCTTAACGAGTACGATATGACAGAGGGGCATCTAGTTTGTTGTCACGCAAGGTTTGCACCAGCCATTTTGGCATAGTTCTTGCCTGCTCAATGTCAGCTCTCTCATCAATAAGTGCATCATGTACATTTGCATTAGAAATGGAATTATCTGCATCATCACATGAAACCTGCAAAGGCTGAGAAGTTGCCTCATTGGGACCAGCACTAGACTGTCCACCTGTAAAAAGAGGCAACAAAGTATCATACATGTCTTTGGAGCTAACAGATGTCTCCTTACTACATGAAAGCAATGGCTGAATAGCATCTTCCACAAAAACAACATCATGGCTAACGTGAATGTGTTTAGTCTGTGGATGATACAAATGATAGCCTTTACTTTCAGAACTATATCCAACAAAAATACATTTTATTGCTTTATCATTCAATTTTCTGCGATGTTGTTCATGCACTAATGCATATGCCAAACAACCAAAAACACACAGATAAGCAACAGATGGCTTGCATTCATGCCAAGCCTCATATGGAGTGATAGACTGCAATGCTTTAGTGGGACACCTGTTCAGTACATATGCTGCACACATGACAACCTCAAGCCATAAACTATGTAGTAAAGCCTGACTGTTGACCATACACCTCGCCATCTCCATGAGTGACCTGTTCTTTCGTTGAGCAAGTCCATTCTGCTCAGGTGTATATGACACTGTACATTGGTGTTTTATCCCATGTTCAACAGGAAATGCATTAAAATCAGAAGACATATACTCCCCCCCTCGATCAGAATGGAGGGTGCCCATTTTACATGCTAACAGATTTTCAGCCAAAACCAAAAACTGTTTGAAGCACATGAATACTTCCGACTTTGCCTTCAATGGATATACCCATGCATGCCTGGAAAAATCATCGATGAAAGTCACGAAATAAAGATAATTCCCAAAAGAAGGTATCTCCATAGGACCACATACATCACTATGTACAAGCTGCAATTTTTGAGTAGCCCAAACAGAACCATCTTTTGGAAAGGATGAATTCTGCATTTTGCCCAAAATACAGCCTTCACAAACATGTTTTCCAGGTGCCTCAAGTTTGGGCAAAGAGGACACCATTTCAGATTTCTACAGGCGTCGCAAACTAGCAAAATTCAGATGACCAAAGCATGCATGCCAAAGCTTTGCATCTGACATAGCCTGAGAATCATTTACTGCACATGCCAAATCATTTACAGATCTTTCATAGTCTATAAGCTAATATGGCCCATGACATAAAATGCTAGAAGCAATAATAACATCGCCATTTGACAAATCATGAACTGTACACCTATCAACAACAAATTTAACAACCAAGCCAATCTTGGCTAATGCAAAAACTGATAATAGGTTCTTCTTGATCCCTGGCACAAATAAAGCATCTAAGAAAGTGAAAGTGCTACCATAAGGAGTAGTCAAAATGATCTTACCAACTCCCATAACAAGATAGGAGGAGTTGTTTGCGCATGTAACAGTATTCCCTGTAGGGGCAGGCTCGAGTGAAGAGAAGAAACTACGCTGCGAGGTAATATGTTTGCTCGCCCCACTGTCAAAATACCAAACATCTGAGTCTACTGCAGGCATGCACTGCTCATGAGAAGATGGGTCAAAACTATAGACAATAGTAAATGCCCATTCTTCTTCCTACAGCCTCTTTAGCAGCCAGTTTTGGACAGTTCTTTATGATATGATCATTCCCTTTACAGTACTTACAAAACAATTTCTGCTTTTCTGATTTCTTCTCACCTTTATCTTCCTTCTTCGAATATGCAAAAGTAGCAGATTTCTGCTTACTAGTTGAAGAGCTCCATTTTCCTTTCCCCTTCTGACTAGCCAAGAAAGCTTGATCTGCAACTCGCATAATGGACCTGTTCTGCCTAGACTGATCTTCCTACAAGAGAACAGAGACTAACTCCTCAAACGATAAGGCATTTGGATTGCCTTTCATCATCAACCGAAGAGTAGAAGCAAAACTCTGATATGAATCAGGAAGACCATTCAGAACGGTCTGCACAAGTGAGCTATCTGGTATAACCTCATCAACAGAAATCAATTGTTCCTTCAAGTCTTTGATCTTTGTTAGGAAATTGTCCATAGAATCACCTTCATTTATATGCTCACTCTCCAACTGTTTTCGGAGGTAAGCAACACGAGCCTCATTCCTAGCTTGGTACAATGTGATAAGTGTATCCCAAGCATCCTTAGCTGTTCTGCAAGAGCGAATGTGAGGAATAATGGCACATTTGACAGACAAAGCTATCAATGCATGTGCCTGGGCATCTTTGCCATCCCAATGAATCTGCTCTATAGTAGGTGCAGCAAAAACCGTAGCACAAACAGGAATATGCAGAATATCATCATCTTCGACACCTTCTGCATCAGCTTCAGTACATGTAGGTGTAACAGTTACAGGTGTCATAAGATGTTTTTCAACACCCTGTACAATGTTCCACAGTCTTTTTGCAACCAACACATGTCGTATCATATAAGCCCATAACGGGTAGTTGGTACCATCCAACTTATCCTCAATAGCCAACATACAGAATACATCACTGGTTTTAGCCATGGCCGATGACTAAAATACCTTGATGCAGAAAATTGATTGTATCTCAAAAAGTTGAATAGAACTACCCAGACAAATTCCGCTAGACCTGTAGCAGACTTCGAGACGCTTATACTGGCGAATAGAAACTGGTATATACTTTGGTAGAAAAAGACGAAATAGCCTACACAAGCACTTCAGTAGTGCATTTAGAGGCCGAAACAAGCTCAGATCACGATTTCGGCACCACAAAGCGAATATGCTTTGATCTTGATGCACGCTGAGTATGCTCACCAAAATTCATGCGATTCTGAGACTGCAAACGGAGGAGTGTCGACGGCGCCCTAGATGAAGCAACGACCTGCTCTGATACCATTTGTTGGAGTAAGACATGTGCGGAAGCACGTGAACAGCACAAGGAAGAAGAAGAAGCTTGGAGCACAACAAACAATACTGAATGTATTACTAGAGAATGTACAAAGATAAGTAGTCCATTAGGGCAATAGGCGTATATACAAGCCGAGGGAAAAAAACGTCCTAAAGAGGGAAAAAAGTGCACCGACGGTCCTAGCGTGTTCACACACATTACTACCTAAATATATCAACACATACATGCATATACACATATACATATGTACATACATACATACATATGCACACACAGACACACGTATACATGCATATATCTACACACACATATGCACATACACACATACACATGCACCTACATACATATACAAACATATACATGCACATACACACATATACACATACACTTACATATATACATGCACATACATACATATACACACACATACACATACATACGCACATACACTTACACATGCACATGCACATACATGCATATACACACATACATATGCACATACATACGTATACACACATATACACATACACATATACATGCACATATGTACACACACATAACGGACATACGCACACATACACATGCACATATATACATATACACACATATATATATATACACACATATACACATAAACACATACATGCACATACATACACACACATAACACACATGCACATATGTATGTATATACACATATACACATGCACATATGTATGTATACACACATATACACATGCACATATGTACATATACACACATATACATGCACAATATACACACACAAACACACATACACTTACACATATACAAGCACATATATATACAGACACATACACATACATATGCACATACACATACATAAGTGCATACACTTACACATGCACATGCATATACACACATATACATGCACACATGTACACACACATATGCACACTCATATATAAACACATACATGTGCATATAATATACCTACACACTCAACATACACTTATACTCATGCACATGCACATATACATGGGATATACATCTACCTCTCCATAATACTCTTGCATTACATATATCAAACATAAATAAGTAAAACATACAAAACATCCATAAAAATAAAATAATTATATAAAATTTAATAATATTCACAAAAGCATCCACATGATCTTGCATATACTCTCTCAAACGCCGATTTCCAAAATGTTTAGCATAGTCGATTTCATGTTTTGTAGGAAATTGACCATAATCCTTTTCAGTGCATTGAAACAAATAAAAAAGATTAGTCTCTTGCATTTTAACTAAAATAAAAAATATACTTTCAATAACACATATACTTACAAATGTAGCTACAAAACCATGATGGCCCATTTGGCCTAAGTGTGATGTGTGAATGACCGGACTCAATTCTCTTCTTTGCAACAACCTATTTATTTAATAGCATAAAAATACATAATCTAAATGTAAAAAATTAATAAAACATATGAGAGTCATAAATATAAATTATTAATTTGTATACCTTCTACTGAGGAAATGATTCTTGAAGACGTACCCAGTCTACAAAAGAACTACCACATCTCGGGTGGTATGTTAGGTCTCTGCTTATTCTTTTCCACCATACAATATCTCTTGTTACTTTAATCTCAAACAGAAAAAAAGAATCAGAATACATACACATACACACACACATACACTATTATGCATACATATAGTATATATATATATATATATATATATATATATATATATATATATATATATATATATATATATATATATATATATATATATATATATATATATAGATATATGTGTGTGTGTAACAATATATATATATATATATATATATATATATATATATATATATATATATATATATATATATATATATATATATATATATATATATATATATTATATTATATTATATACACATATACATACAAAATACATGCACACATAAACATACATACATACATACATACATACATACACACACATGCACATATACACACACACACGTAATCCACATATATACATACACACATACACATGCATACATATACACACATTCATACAAGAGACATGCATTTATCCCACAAGAATGTGCATTTGTGTATATGTGAATATGTGTATGTGTAAATGTGTATATGTGAATGTGTATGTATGTAAATAATCAGATTATTAATATCTAATACCATTATTTGCAGATTCTCATCAATCAGACAGAACTCCACCACCGTCTCCTCATCGGATAAAGACTACATATTGTAAGCATATCAAAATTTGAATTTTAAATATATTTGATAGATACATAACTGATATATGTTTTTTTATTGTTATAATCAGATTTTGATCAATCGAAGGGCACTCCACCACCTCTTACCCATGCAACGACTTCACATGTGTCCTCCAATAGGAATTATGATGAATTTTACTATCAAGAGCATATTATATGTTGGTAACTTTTGACATGGCACGTATCGAAGAAGAGGATTGGAATGTATTGAACATAAGTTAGAGTATGGTACTTTTGAGTTTGCACCACCACCTGGTCAATGTAGTAATGCTTGGGTATGTATCTTTCTATAAATTAATGTCATTATTTTATTCTAAAACCATATAAAAATTCAAATTATTGTTGATATATAGGAATATTTTCTCGATGATGATGATGATGATAATTCTCATACTCATAATGCTAATATACCTCGTACACATCATGGACTTGTTGTTCATCAATTATAAGCAGAGGTTTCTCGAAATCATCTACCTCTTGGTTTAGAAACTAAAACAATTGGAGATTATCCATTGCGAGCTCGTGATCGTTCTCTAATATAGACATATGATAGAAGAAGATATGGAGGATGGAATTGAGTACCAATTCCTTTAGATGGAGATGTTTTTAACTTTTGGGGTAATCACTATATGATTGCTCCATCCACTATTACCTTTTGGGGTCTCTTTATTGTAGAGGATTTGTACGTGCCTCTGGACTTTGAAGTCACTCATATGTCATTTTCTAGTCCTATATATGGATGGGGAGATTAGCATCGACTTGCACGTTATGTTCAAAGCATGAGTACTTATGGAATATGCTTGAATGCAGCATCCCTTGCTAGTAGAGGGATTTCACATGCAAAAAACTAAAGATTATATATTGATGGAAGACCTTACACATGTAAATATAGCAGGTTTAATAAATAGGTAGTCGAGGGTTACATAATAGTTCAAGGACTAATTGCACATTTGAGGAGGGTGAAAATAGTCATGAATCACCATACATGAGTAGAGATGTAGCAAGATACAAAGTTGTCAATGCTATTACTTCATTACATGTTGGTGATGAGTTATTAGTGAATTATGGATGGCCAAGAGCACCTTTTAGTTAGACAGAAAATGAAAACTTTCTATCCACCTATCTTGAGTTGCATTGAAAAACTCTAATTTCAATCTCTTTTCAAAATAGCTTACTTATTTAATTTTATGTTTAAAGTTTACTTTTCATTCATTTACGGAATACTAATGATTTTTATTAATGTGTGTAGACTCTAACGTATGATTTTGATGATATTCCACCACACCGTTCAGAGTTTCAAGTCAGACTATCAGAAGCTTCTATGAGGAGGCTACACAAAAGTGATCATGTGGAATATGCAAGGTTGAAAGACCTATATTCAAAAGAAGATAAAGTACAAGATTTGTGCGACAATGATGAAGATGATGGGATGTCATATTTTATTGAGGTATCAAAATGACATTGAGAGCATTGATATTTCTAAAAATGAGAAATATCGTTGAGAGGAATGTCTAAAGCCTGTATATGAAGGAAGTTGCTTGACATGACTAAGTGCAAGCTTACTTATTCTCAATCTTCAAAATCATTTTGGATGGAGTAATATATCTATTTCGGCACTATTAAACTATAATTTTTAATTTTCTATCTATTTATATATATTTATATCTAGCTCAGCTAAGGCACGAACAAAAAATTTTATTCATTGATTGTTTCTTGTTCTCACCTTAGATCTTATCACTTTAATGTGATAACAGCTAAGGTAAGAACAAAAACCTGCATTGAATGGACGATTTCGATGCGCCCATCCTTTAAAATTATTCGTCCATGTTTCAAAATCTTCCAAATAATTAAAATCCTCTTTTGATTGCTTAGAACATTCATGAAATGAAATGTATGATATGAATCAAAATAAAAAAATAGAATAAAAATAGAAAATGAATAGAATAAAGTAGAATACATAAACCTAGTTTTAGCCTCTCCACCATCATCTTCATCTTCATCTTCAAGAAGCTCTTGATCTATTTCATATTCGTCTTAATTTCTTTTCTTTAACAACTTGACTTGCTTTCCTACTATTAAAAACTTCAAAGGAGTTGCATCAAATTCACAAAGTTCATATGTTCCATTATTAAATATAGACACAACTAGATAGATCCCAAACCATATTTTAGTTAGTTTCCTTTTGCATCATATTGAGTATCAAACGTACTATCATACATTAATACCCAGTTGTTAATCTCTATTTTACGTGGCCTACTTTTATGTGTTTTGTTAAAATATATTTTATTTTTTATTCTTCACTCTAACTTTTGCATAGCTACTTTTAAATTTTTGTTTGTCATATTATTGTAATGCTAATAGTTCTTCTCTTGTCATATTATCATTCCATGGATCTTCATCCATGTCAAAAAATTTGAGTTTGGATAGGGAGAATTGATTTTTGACAATACATCAAATTTGCATGCCCTAAATCCTATAGACCGAGTCTACGTCATCCTATCTACCCATAATGCAAATGGAACATATTTTGGCCATTGCTTTATGTCTCCATTGTTGGTCTTCGATATCATCTTCATAATAGAAGGATGACCTCTCTCAATCTTGCCATTAACCTCTCAGTTATAGGCAATAGTCAGAGACAAACGAATTCCATGTCGGTCAAAGAATTCCTTTGCCTTTCTTGCATCCAATTCATCCCGATCTGCAACTACTTTTTCTACATCAGAATCATGAAATCACTCCTTCCAAAAGAAACTTCCATACATTATAAGTAGTATTATTATGAAGAGCTCGACTTCCACATGGTTAGTCAAGTCTTCTCTAGAAAGTACTATATATCTCATCTTATCAAGGCCTTTGGGCATGGTTATAAGGTCAATTACCCACTTGTAATGAATATAAGAGGGTAAGTCAGATGTAATGGGACTTTATGCCTAACTAAGGAATGAAATTGACATGTGGCACATGTTTCCATAAAGTCTTGAAAATTTACATAGTAGATACCTGGCCACTAGTTTGCTTCCCTAATTTTCTCATATGTTGCAACGAATCCTTTATGATCCGCCTATAAGCTCTCATGCATTTCTTTTATAATCTTGATTTGAAGTCTCTTATTATTTAGTAATTTTTAGCCCAAGTATGAGCACCATCTCCTTTACTTTTCGATCTATGGAGACGTGAGAAGGATATGAAAATCATGAGCAATCGTGGCAAGCAAATTTGAGTGACAAGCACATACATGCATGCACACCCACACAAGGCAACATAACAAAGATAGGAATAATGGAAGCTTTGATTCTCAATAACTAGATTACACTCTTCAAGAAGCTATTTCTCTAACTTTGTAACCCAAAAATCAGCTTTCTCGCTTTTTTTATAGTTTTTCACTAGCTTTGGCCTTGTCGAGACCTAGTGTCTGACCTAGTTAAAAATTAGGCTCCAAGGCTTATGTGAGGGCTCAAACGGAGTCTAAAAACCATGAAAGCTAGTTTGTATATATTTCTAATACTCCTCAAGCTTGACAACTCCTCGTCTTGGACAAAATGGAGTTAGAGAAATATCAAATGGTATTTAATGATCAAAATCACTATTTTTATACTGGTTTCTTCTAAAAATTTGCCATATACTTCTTGGAGCTCCCTACATGCTCCCTCTCTTCTTGTGTGTCCACTTCTTTTACATGTTTCCATATCTTGTGCTTGACCTTGAGTGCCAACACTCCCCCCCTCTCGAGTCTTTCATCCCTAACAGACCCTTGTTGAAGTGGGTGTTGCATGTAGTACTTTTAGAGTAGTGTCCATCATGTGTCAAGAAGATTTGTTTGACTTCCAAATGTAGTGAGGTCGATTGTCCTATTCTTATTTTGTTCACTAATAGACTTTGCAAGTTTTAGTCCCTTTGTATGTACTCCTTCCTTGGATTCCCACATGGTGGTGTATTTATGAGGTTTCAAAAGTTGCTAATTGCTCAAAAGAGTTGTCAATGTCAATTTTGAGCCGTTGTCAGCTATGAATTACCATATAGGTACTGATGTTGTAACCTTGATGTCCTTTGGATCTTTCAAACATGGCTTTCATAGTTATCATGCCAAGTACTTGTAACCCATAATGAATGATGGGTAAGTGTCTTAGTGCATAGGTTGAAGAAAATATGTGCCTTTTGCATGACCTTCTAATGTGGCCCTATGCATGCTTACTTGGGGAATACATTATAAGAACTATGGTGCGGAAAATTGGGTCTTGAGCTAAGCGCTCAAGGATATGCCAATGAAGAGGTTTCCTAATCTATCATTGTAATAGTGTTGCCAAAGTATTGGATTCTTACCATGGTGAAAGATCGGTCGATGTTCATCTCTTCGTGTTGTGCTCCCATCACGAATGTTGACCATTGACTTGTCTTTCATTGTTGATGGATGTCCTTTTTGATGGTTCACTGATGTGATTCTTTGAGTGCATGGTCCTATCCCTCTTTTTTTTCTTTTTTTTTTCTCAAGGAACAATTTCACAAAACAAGAAGAAAGAGGTTTGTATCAATCAAATAGTTTACGTATATCAAATGTGTCTCATGTGCCTAAGATTCTTGAGTCTTCAATCCTTCGTGATCTCTGTAATCCAATCATTCATTTGAACCTCTTCAATTTGCTTCCATCCAATGCTTTTTTCATCATATCTGCACATTGTTGATGTGTAGATACATATGAAAGTTGTATCTCCTTACTCATTATCTTTTCCCGAACATAATGGTAATGAACCTCTATATCTTTAGTCTTGGCATGATAGATAGGGCTAGCAGCAAGATGTAATGAACTGATGTTGCCTCCAAATATATGTCAAGTAGAAGTATTCAACCCTAAATCTGAATATAGGGTCTTGATCCACATATCTTCTTGTGTAGCATTTACAAATCCTCTATATTTAGATTCTGCTAATGAAGGAGCAATTGTTGGTTGCTTCTTGGAAGACCATGAGATCAATTTGGTACTTGCAAAAGTAAGATAGCTTGAAGTGCTTCTTCTATCATCTTTTGAACGTGCCTAATGTGCATCAAAGAAGAGTTTAACATGTATGTCAGAGATATATATGGATATTATTGTCCTTCATTGATTGTACCCTTCAAATACTTTAGGATTCTCTTGGCTGCTTCCAAGTGAGGCTTCCTTGGAGTGTGCATGAACTGACTTAGTACACTAACTCCATAACATATATCTATCTAGTTAGAGTAGCATAATTCAAGCTTCCAACTAAGGTTTGATAGCTAATAATGTCTTCAATTAACTCACCTTCATGAGCACTTAGCTTTAGATTTACTTCCATGGGTGTACTTGCAACCTTTGTATTTTTCATCATTACAAGGAATATGGGGGCATAGCAATGGTTAACACGACACAATTTCGTCTCTATATAATTGCATCAAGCATTGCAACAAGTATCAAGCACCTGATGTCGATTAAATGATGAAATCTTCAATGTTACTTTTGACGTGTGAAACAATGTGCATTGCGACAGTAGCACTAAGCGTGACTAAATCAAAGAAGTAAAAAAGTATCGCATAAGTGATGTCTTTTGCATCGCATGAATGATGTTAAAAAGCATTGTTTATGCAATGCATTTTGAATATGCATATGCGCTAGCATTGGTTATACGATGGTTTTTTTACCCAAAAAAAATGTTGGAGGCTCTTCGATCAGCATCTACACAGATCTAATCGAAGAGCTCTCCAATGTTCACAATCGCGCTGTGCATACGAGCTGAAACAATCGCTTGTTGAATTGTTCTTGTTAAACGCGAACTAACCGTCAGAGATGCGTTTAAACATCTACTTGGGTTCTTGGGAGTGGAAGGGGTCTGTTAAACAGAGGCCCTATGCTTGGTTTCCCAAACTAACCACTTCACACACAGCGATATACTAATGCTCAAGAACTCTATCAAGAATCTGTTACACTTACAAGCTTATAGTATGCAATCAAACTCTTCCAAAGTTTACCGAACACACACTAGCTAATGCTCTCTTCAGCGTACAGCGCAAGAACTAGTCAGTACCGTAATACAAAATTACTTGATTAACTCAAGAACTATCCCGAACACAAACTACTGTAACAATAGAGACAATAACAGTGACTTAATCTTTACCAAACAGGTACAGATAATCAAGCAGGGCAGCAGACGCAGAACGATTCAGGATTCTCAAACACATAGTACTGAAACCGTCATATCTAGAGTATAGACTTCATCAAACAACTTACAGAACATCACAAGACAGAGAGATACCACAGTACGCGTAATTAACAGAACAATCACAACAGAAACTTCACAGAACGACTCGCCCAGACAAACAGTCTGGCAATCTTCTGGACGTCCCAAAGCGTTTCTTTTCATTGATTTATATGAAGATACAAACATCTTTGTAACTACCTTTCGTATGTGCGGACTAGAAAAAGATTCAGTTTTTACAATTGCCAATCCGACGGCCGACTAACACTGGCACGCACGGTGGACTCGAACCCGCAGGTTTACAAAAATTATGGTTCATCTACAATGCCTTCTAAATACATCGATCGGGCTAATCGAAAAGTTCGGGCGATTTTCTTCTTTAAGGCTTCTAACATCTGTTTCAAAATATCTGGTTCTACTAATTGGGCATCTATTCTTACAGAACTTAAGGAAATGACTTCGGTCATCAAAACTTCTGCATGCGTCTGTAGAAAAGCTTCCTGTAGATAAAAATTGTTTGATAATGCCGCATCCCTGGACACTTTCAATTCTGCAACTTGCTTATCCATTTTGGATAATCTATCTTTCTAAGAATCCAGCTGGTTCTCCCTTCTTTCTATCTCCTGATTTTGAAACTGGATTGTCCTGGAGTAAGCATCCCTTTCTCTTCGAAGATCTGTTATCAATTCTTGTAGTTGAGCTTCCACGGTCAATTTACATTTGAGAATACTGTTTACTTCAAATAAATTGGACTTGTTTCTCTGGAGTTCTTCATTAGTCTTCTTGAGCAAAGCTGCCATTTCTTGTCCTTGCTGTATTGCTTCATGTAGCTGTTGTCTGGCTTCTTCTAACAGATTCCCTAAAGCTACTCGTGCATCTTCTTTATCCTGGACTGACTGCTTCAAGTTGACTAATTCTGCATCTGCAACACTCAGTAATTCATCTTTCTCTTGGACTGCTGTCAAGGCCGCATCTCGTTGACTGGTAATTGTTTCTTGTTCTTCAAGTGTGGCCCGCAACTCCTGAATTTGTCCGTTTAATGCATTATTTTCTGCCTTGACTGCGTGTAATTCTTCCTGGAGAGGAGTGATGTGTGCCTCCAGCACATCAACTTTGTGTTGAAAGTCATCTCGGATAGTATCTATCACTTGCTTCATTTGTGCAGGTATTTGTTGTGATAAGTGGATCAGCATTTGACCCATGGATGCTAACTCAGAAAATAAGGGAATTGAAGGAATTGGAGGATGAGAACGGGGTTGAGATGAAGAAGCGGTGAGGAGCTGCTGGGAATTTGGTGGAGAGTAATTCGGCGATGAGGATGAAGAAGCAGTGGGTTCGTCGGGGACAATGGGTGGAATAGGAATAATGGGTTCAGTTGGGGGTTTAGGTGGATGAGTAGGAAGAATAGTAGTTGTGTTGGTTACCTCTTCGGTTATTGGTTGTGTAGTGTCATCAGGGCCTGTAGTTGTAGATTCCACTGCTTTAAGCAATTCTTCAAAAACCTCTTTAATGATAGGTTCTGCATCCTCTTGCTTTTCCTGCTCAGATTGCTGTTGAGATGCTTCTTTTGACGAGCTTGTTTCAGATTCGATGGTAGCATCCTGTTCTTGTTGCCTTTCTGAAGAAGACTCGGCTGATGATTCATGATGCATTGATGTTGGAGTAGGTTTCTTCGTCCTTTCCTTCTTCTTCTTTGTCATCTGCTTGATCATTGGCGGCAGAGCCTTGTACCTGACTATCTGATGAACTAATTCTGATTCTTTTCTGGTAGAGAAGGTGGAAAATCTCTTCGTCCTCTTCTTCATCATCGTCCAAGATTTGTGCAGACTCTTCATGGTGCAGAACAGGTCCTCGGGGTGGCGGTTGTGCTGCTAGAATGGTCGAAAATAGAAAAGATAGGATGTGCGGTAGTCTGGACCTTGGCATATCTCCTTTGTTGACCTGCTTGATGATTGACACGCATTCTTTGTGAATGCGGCATAAGAAATACAAAGCAAAGTTGACAGGTTCTCGGGCAGCTAAATCTATAGCGGAGTAAAAGGGACGAGATATTCCATATGTGCGTTTCTGCAGGTTGAGGATGGCTACCAAGAATTGCAAGGCTGATCTTTCAGGTTCGGGGCGACAGAGGATTGCATATTCGTTGGATGAATACCTAGGAAACAATTGGATCATTGTGGCTATTGGCAAATTCGGGCCATTCTCCCTACCTTGGAGAGAGAGCCGGAATGCTTCAGAGAAGTTCTGGAGAGTGATTACGGTACGGGATGGTAGGGAAGTGATAGGCCAACTCTGCTCGATAGCAGGTGTGGCAGCGATGGTGGCGATTATTTGTGCGTAGAAAGGGTGGCAATCCACTGAATGCCAGGGCAATTCAGCGAAACTGACCAACCTGCGGATGCGCAAGAACTCACCTACATCAGCAGGGAGTCCTTCACGGAAGGCGACGAAGTTTGCCAGAGCTTCCATGGCGCACAGATAATAGCAAGCATGGTAACACAAGCACAGGGTAGACAGAGAGCACAAATACACAAATCACACAGACACAATAGCGATTAACAGCGAAACGAAAAAGGTTAAGTAGATACTTGATACCGAGAAGCAATTAAATTCGTGAATCATCGCGTGATATTGAGATGAGAACCTCATAACTTCGGTGGGCATGCATGAGCGGAATCGATAAGGCACGGCGGCTGTTAGTCATAATTAGGTATCAAAAGGTGGATATTTACAGACTTATTTTATTAAGTATGCAAAAACAGAAAATAAATAAAATGAAAAAAAACGCTGAACACGTCAGCGAGAGCCAGATGCTTGGTGATACGGCCGCAACTTTGAACCATTGATGACTTTCGGAAGAGGAATTTCGGTCAAAGTAGTCAACCGAAAAGTGGCTGAGCCTACTTGTTCAGTAATCTGATAGGGACCAAACCATCATAACTTGAATTTTCCAGCAGAGCGATTCGATTTTGCATTGTAAAAGAGTACAAGTTGCCCCATGGTAAAAATTGGAGTTTTTAGATATCGATCATGAGTTCGAGCTTGTCTTAATTGTACTTCCTGAATAGTCAAAAAAATTTGCCATCGATGCTTATCCAGTTCTCTGAGTGTATCCAACCGAAATGACAGAGATTCTTCAGGTAGTAGTTTCTGAGTGATGGCCACACGTAAACTTGGCACAACAATCTCTATTGGTGCTATGGCTTCCAGTCCATAAGCTAGTTTGAAAGGTGTTAGTCCTGTTGCTACCTTGTAGGTAGTCCGGTACGCCCATAATACTGCAGGTAACAGTTGATCCCACCTTTCCGGTGATTGCAGAATCAGATTTCGAAGCATATTCAACAAGGTTTTGTTTGTACTTTCAGCCAAACCATTGGCACGAGAATATGAAGTTTGCCAATAAAACTACCTTTTAACAAGATCATAAGTAATGTTAACTCTTGGGTGTTCTGCACTAGGTGTGTCATGGCATTCATAAAGAATGTGTGATATCATCTATAAGTCTCCCGAGACATACACCTTATCTTTATACAATAATTCTCCACCATGGATACTATAGTTCTTCCATTTGAATCCATTTTGATTCCATCCTCATTGGAATATTCCATGCTCATTTGAAATCCATGTGTCAAGATCCCCTTTCTCTATGCCCTCCCATATTTTAGAATATGTAGGATCAAGCCTATATTTCACTTAATGAACTCAAGTAGCTCACTACTGATCTGAGTAAAAATTGTTGGTGCATTTGGCAAGCCTAAATGATTGATGGTAAATATTAGACGTCATTGAACTTTGAAGCAACCCAAGCAAAGTGTCACCGACTTTGTCACCAAGATGAAGGATGTTGTTAGTGTGAATGACTCAGTTGATGGATCAAGTCAACCACCAGTGTTCCAAGTGATGACACATGCGAGATGCTACTAGCGAAACACAAATGATGAATAGCACCTCACAAATGGTTAGTATTTCATTTAGGAAATCTTATCAAAATTATTGTATGACCAAGAGCTTGTGGGTAACGATTATGTAATTTAATTAAGTTAGGGATGGGGGCTAGTATTGTGCCATTGGAAGCAAATTTTCAGATATCAAAGAATCGATAGTTTCTTCATCTACGGGAATGTTAGAAGATAGACGTGTGTTTTGTTATAGAGGAAATAAATAAGTGGAAATAAAAATATAGATTATGTTCTCATCAACAGGAATATTTATATATTGATATGAAACTACTCTAGAAATTGAATTTCGATCCACTAACGAAAGTTGGAAATGAATTTCTATCTGAATGGAAAAGATGGATGAAAACTTCAACGTCTGCAGCCCCAGCCATAGCAACCACTCATGAACCTTCTCATAATGCTTCGTGATATCTCATAGCTCTTGTAACCTTCTCATAGATTTTGTACTTGCTTCGTGATATCTCATAGCTCTTGTAATGTTAGAAGCCAGAGGAGGTGAGAAGATTCATACTTGTAGATAAAAAGCATTAGAAAAAACATATAAGTACATTTTGCAAAATAGAAATAAACACACATTCATATGATACTTCTTCCCTATCTTTTTCCCTTTACCATCATATCAACAATTGTCATTTACCATATTACCACTTTTTTTATCTTTATGTGAGCACATGAAGATACAAATAATTAAACAATAAAACGCATAGAGATGAATGCATATAGCACACTCGATACATCAAGTGTATGGAGAGGAGATAAACACAAACGCTCCAATGCTTAGTCCATGTGACACTCAAAATATACTTTCATTTATGATGAAGCGCAAGCATATGGGAGAGAAAAGAGGGGAAGCATACTTGTTTATGTTTGAGTCTAATGAGCATGCCATACTCCATGCAAAGAACGATTAGAATTAGCACTACGATTGTCAATAATGACATTAGGGAGCAATCAAACACAAGCTCTAGCAGAATAAGGTATTGCCATGGACACAATTGTGTTTATGAAGCCAGACCGCTCACAATTATACACTTAATAATTAATGTATGTACAGAATGATGCACACAAATAATTTGCACTCTCATATAATTATATGCATACATGTAACTATACATATGTAAATTTATATATATGTTCTTAGTGATGCAAAAGTGCACATCTGTAAATAGTCATGCAAAAGTGAATAATGTGATTAAGTCCGTGTACATTTGTATATCCATCCACATAGGTAATCATGATCATTCTATCATCTACATGTGCATAATATCCTCTCTCTCTCTCTAGCCTTAGTGTGCCATCTTTTACATCATACTTGACCATCAGTATCTCTCTCTCGATCTGCGTATGCACACTATGCTTACAAAGATCAAGAACCATGCATAACTACGGATTTTACAACATATAATATGCATATAATTGAACTCATTATGTAATATATACCTTCGTAAATTGAAGTTGTATTCAAACCTACGAACTAAAGATCATGAACGCACACAAAAGTACAAGAAAATACAACCCTTCTTTATGTCACATGTCTCTCTCTCTCTCTCTCTCTCTCTCTCTCTCTCTCTCTCTCTCTCTCTCTCTCTCTCTCTTTGTGTGTAATGCGCAGAAGCTCCTCTCTCTCTGTAATGCGGAGAGAGAGACAGAAGCTTCTTTCTCTCTCTGTGTAATGCGCAGAAGCTGAGAGGGGATGTAGACTCTCCAAGGATATGGTGTAGGCTCTGAATCGGGCGATGGCTTCTATACTGCACAGATAGAGTTCCATGAATTTGTATCTTGTTAACTGTATCAGTCTTTGTCTCGTGGAGTTTGTCTATCCCTGGAGTTACGAGCTTCTCACTTTGATGCATGAGTTGATCGGCTGAGAATGGAAGAGGGATCGGATTATGGATAGCAAAGGCTTGACATAAGGCAGTTTGGGTAAGAAGCAAGAGCATCAATATGCGGACCTCCAACCTACAGAGAGCGGAACACATAGTCTTGCAAAAAGAGCGAATTGTACCAAGAATTATTAAGCGCATCGAGAAGCGTCTCTGTCAGTCTCTCTGCTCGATGTTGTTGCTATGCAAGAGACACACTTTGCACAGAGATTGAGATTGATAAGTGTGTCTCACAGAGATTGAGATTGATAGCAAGAGACAAATTTCCCATAGGATTTTGGTTGATAGCAAAGCACCTAGTCTCTCTCTCTCTCTCCAGTCAACTAAGTTCACATCCTTTATTAGTTCGCTTTCAAGATCATCATCAAGCCTAGCTCTTGATAAAATATCAACAACAAATTTGACTTACTTGAAATATGAACTAACTCAGCATTTATGTACTTAATATATGAAATCCATCTAAGCATGGCTATATCAAGAGATGAAAAATTGTCTATTAGTCCAATAAGAGGCAAACAATCGGTCTCAACTTTGACATTTGCACCTATGAAGTATTCATTATTTGTGTTCAAAGTTGTTACCATACCCCATAGTTCCAGTTTGATTTATGGATACTTTCGTTGTGTTTCCCATAAAAAGTTAGCCCCAAACTTGATTGCATATATATTCCCTTCACTATCATCTTGACTTATGACCCATACTACACCAATAGGACTAGTGTCAACACTCAATATGATAGGTTTATTCACAAAGTAGTATACACACTTAAGGATGGGAGCTTCAAGCAACAATCTCTTCAACTTTTGCATAGCTTGTGTGTGCTTTTCAGTCCAAATAAATTTTCGTCTCTTTCTCAATAAGCCATATAGACAATCGACAACATGAGCAAAGGGTGGGATTTAAATAACATAAAAAATGCAAGCACCAAGAAATCTACGTACCTCACTCTACATTGTGACATTATGAAATCTTGCTAATGGCATCAACTTTTTGTGGGTATGGCTTTTGATCATAGTGACCACAAAGGTGTCCAACAATGAGAACTTCATTGATACTAAAAACAAATTTCTCTATTGGAAAGTTAAGCCTACTTCAATAAATCATTGAAAAATCTTTTGACAATCAAGAATGTGGGCTTTAACAAACTTTCAACATCCATATTTATCCTAAGTATGGTCTTTTTCTATTTCTAGATAACCCTTGATGGGAATATCATCAATGAAAGACATAGAAATGTGTGCAATAAAATTGTGCAATAGCAAATTCATTGCGTTCATCATATGAGCAACAAAATTGGTTGCACCTTGAGGTAGCGTACACATTCTAACCAAACCAAGAGGTGTATTCATAGTGGCTATATCTCTACTTTCCATCGCTAGTTAGAATTGTTCATAGCCAAAATAGAGATCTCCCATCGAGTAAATAGAATGTCCTGCAAATGCTTTTGCAAATTCATCAACAATTGGTCCAATACCAACATTTCTGATGGTTACTTTGTTAAACATTTTAAGATCTTGGATAGACTGAAGTTTTCCATTCTTCTTTGGCATGGTGAACCAATGGTTTGAATAAGGATTAGATGAGGACTCAAGAATATGCATATTTATCTTTTCTTTAAACAATCACATCAGTTCATGAAGATGAGCTTTAGGCACAAGAATAGGTCGCAAGTTCCAAGGGATATGTGCAATTGTGAAAATGATCTTGGAGAAATAATCCTAGGATTTGCACAACCTATTTCAAAAGGCTCCAAAGAGAAAGCTTTTCCATGTTTTTGTATGATCTTCATATAATATTCTTTTTCTGTAGAAAGAAGAAAGCCACTCAAATTTATTTTGACTAGTTTTAGTGTTTCATCGGTACATTCATGTCCAATTTTTGATGGATCTCGAAGAATTCATTCATGATTTACTTTTCTAATGATTTCATTACTAATTTTTGAAAGTGGTTGTGCTATTGGCTTCACTTTCTTATTTACTATTTTGTATTTTATTTTCAACTAAACCATCATGTGTTTGGTTCGATTTTGTGCATTTATCAATATTGAGAGCATACTCTTGGATTAGAGCATACTTATCAAGGGAAGAAAGAAGAATGTGGGAATTAGAATCGTATTGAAGACATAATTCTAACTCCTCGAGAGTAGAGAAACCATGAGATGTCTTAATCACATGCTCAATGTTTTTCATCTGATAACATGTGTCCTTTGCTTTTTAGGTATTTTTCATGGTTTTTAATGTTTTTTTAGGTATGTTTTTATTATGAAAAACATTCAATGTTGACAAATGAAAATAAACAAAAAAACTTACAGTATTTAGTACAAGGGTTTGCAAGACATTAATCCAAGATACACTATTATCCCGCTCAACAGTGGCGCTTACTCGAAATCCTATTCCATTTGCATCAGAGGGATTTTCCTCAATGACTATCAATTTCATGGGTGATCTATGAAAATTGTCATAAATTGCACACACTTCAAGCCATCATGAGAATGAATCCTAACAAACGCACTACCGTCATCAAGCACCTTAGTTTCCATTCTTTGCTTGCAAATAAATGGTTGACCCAAGATAATTAGATACAAACAATCATTGTGAACAAAGAAATTATGTTCTTCTTTAACATCACCAATAGTAATTGGCATATTTGCACATGCACCAAGCAGGTATCGAGGAGCATATTTGCTGCTTTCATTTTCCAACCATGGTCACAATCAATTGGTCATTTCCCTTCATTATATAATTCTCTTGATACTACATTAATTTGGGATCTTGAGTTAATTAAAGCTCCATGTGCGTTATTGTTATCCCCAATTTTTACAATAGTTTGAGTCATACCTCGTGCCCAATATTTTTGTGTAAAATGAAATTTTAGGTTTTCATTAGTTTTCTCTATATGTCCTCTCATATGTCCCAAATAGTTCTTTTGAGCATAAGGCTTGTCATATTCAGATTCAATTACCTTAATTGCAATCACTTTAGGTTCCTCATTTTCTTTACTTTCATCCATTTCAGCATCCTCACTCTTCGTTTCAATCGGCTCTCTTTCTCTCCTTATAGAACTCATAAAATCCTCTTTTACATCTCTACGTGCTAATGCTAACAATTCCTCCAATGTTAGAGTTACCTGTGCTTTCATTATTTTCTCATCCTCTACTTTATTAATGTCTATCTGTTTCTCTAACTAGGAAATCAATAAAAAGGTAGGTTGTTTCTTTCTTGTTTTCTCTCCCTTTTCACCTTCCTCTTGAGTGGGTTGTTTTTCCTCAGTTTTATCTTGTCCTTTCTCTTCATTCAAAGGTTTCCTTTCCATTTTCTCCACAACTTGTTTTACTTTTCATTTATTAGGACTCTTCCTCTCTTGTTCCTGTTTTTTAGTCTCTTGCTTAGGCTCAGGTTTTGTAGGTTCATTTCTCGGTTCATTATTCTCAGTTTCTTTCCTTGACCTAGTAGTTTGTTTAGCCTTACCCTCATTCTCTCCATCTCTTTTCCTCTTCTCATCAATATTTATTTCATGAGCATAGATGGAGAATATATATACAGGCTCGTTCCAACAGGTCTTTGCACGAATATCAAAACTCGAGGCATATAAAGTTGCAGTTGACAACTTACCTCTACTGGCAATATCATACACATGAGTCCAAAACTCATTGTCTTGATCATCGCCATCAAGTCTAAACGCATAAGTATTATGGCTCATTGAAGCTTCATATTTTTTTTTTAAACCCCCTTTTCCAAAGGTTCATCCTAATGGTCTCTTGGACACATAGTTACAAATTTATTGATCTATTTCAGTGACCCAATTCTTATCCTTGGCTTCCTTAAACCGATTGCATGTCCAGTGTGGATGAACAAACTCATCACACCAGCCACATTTGTGAGGCTGATTATAAGGTCTTCTTCCTTGCTCTAGAATCCTAGGTTCTTGCTCTTGGTCTCTCGGTTTAGACTCTTGAATGCTTTTCAAGGTTGCTATCTAAGTCATTAATGTTTCAATATGTTTTACTATTGAATCTACTTTGGTTTCTAGCATTGTCATCTTTGGATCCCCTCTCCCTTTCAAGGTATGTTCACCTTCAATCTTAGGTTGAGTCTCTCTCTCATTCATTCTAGGGGCTTGGCTTAAATTCATAAACACTTATCATCAACAAAGTGTAGATGAATTCTAGCTTGGCAATCAATGGAACTGAAATTAAGTTCTTGATATCGGGTACATACAATGTATTTTTTAAGAGAATCACACCTCCAATTGTAGCCATTGTTTGCACACACATGTCCTACTTTAATGATAGGATAAGAGGCATTGTTTGCACACACATGTCCTCCTTTGGGTGCATCTTTCAAAGATACAAAAAAACTTTTGCATGAAGCTATGTGCTTTGAAGCACTACCGTCAAAGAACCAATCTGAATCAACCTCAGTCACAATCATACATTTAGAATGCAATGATGCATCATAATCATGTAACTTCACATGCTCAAAAATCTTGAGCCATGTTGGCTTTATCGTTGTCTACATTTGAAGAATTTTCAGCAATAAACATGTCAGATTCCTTCTTGTTTTCATTATGCTTAGTACGTTTTATACACTCATGAATAATATGACCAGCATTCTGGCAATATTTGCACCTCTTCTTCTTTTGCAAATCAACATCATTAGAGGAATGATTGGAAGAGGAAGGTTGGTGCCTTGGTTTTGATGAACTCAAAGCTGAACCATACTTGATTTTCCCTTTTTGTGAGATAGCAAGTGCTTGTGTTCCCTCAATTAAACAACTCCTATTCACTCTAGATTGCTCTTCTTGCAAAATAAGAGACAGAAACTCATCAAATGCATATATATTGGGATTCCCTTTTGCAATCAAATGGAGTGTACTGGCAAAGATTTGAAAAGTTTCTTGTAATCCTTTCAACAATGTAGAGATGAGTGATGCATCCATAATAATCTCATCTATGTTTTCCAATTGGTCTTTCAAGTCCTTGATGCATGTCACACACATATCCACAAACTCATTTTCAGCCACACATACATCCTCAAGTATGCAACAGGTGCTTCATTATGCATGACATACAAAGAAGCAAGAGTATCACATGCGTGTCTTGATGTAGAACATGAACACATGTGTGGAACTATATGATGCTTCACTGCAATCAATGCATGATCTTGAGCATCTTTTCCATCCCATTTAAGCTTCTTCTATGTAGGTGGAGAAGGACTAACCACTATACTTGAAGAAGAAGCTCCATCTGTGAAGAAACTGTGGGTCTTCTATCTACATCTGCCACTATGTTCCATAATTGTTCTAGAAAAAGAACATGTTTCATCATGTAAGAACACATTGGATAGTTGGTCCCATCAAGCTTATCTTCAGGTTGAAGCATGCCAAACAAAGTCATTGTTTATCGCCATTTTACTAAAGAGCAAAAATGTGACAAGATATTTGCTTCAATGAAAAGCTCAAATGAATGCTAAAATTTCAACTCACAATCCGTCACTCTGATTGCAATTTTGACTACATGAATGGACTTTAGTGCAACTACTCGAAATGCTTCTTAGTTGTTAAAATCATTGTTTTATGCTCGAAGTCAATTTGTATTGTTAAAAGTGCACGTGCCCTGCATGAAAAATTGAAAATTGAGAAGTAGTTGAACTTGCTCTGATACCACTATTGGGTGTGTGTAGAAATGTGAGAGACACACAAGAAGCACACAAGGAGCACAAACACAACAAGACACAAAGAGAAAACGGATGGCTAGAACAACTTTCTCTCTTGGTGATGAACCTAATTAAAGTAAGAGTTGAATAATATCCATAAGTACAAAGTACGACCATATATGAGTGAATCATGTATGTGGTAACATGGGGAAAAAAACTATAGCCACCACTAGAGTAAAAAGTGCCCATGTATAGAGAAAAGGTTCACATCAAAGCTACTCGAGAAACACATATGTGTAATAAGAAAGACTAAGAATAGTGAAAAGAAAGTAAAATTTGAAGTGTCTCCCACTTCTCAAGATGAAGCTAGGAGAAAAGTGATTAGACAAGGGAAGGGACCAATGAAAGAAAACCAAAACCAAAGGAAACCTATACAAAATCAAGGAGAAGTGAAGAAACACCTTGAGAAGAGACATGAAGTTCTAAGAAAATTGAGAATGTTTAGGAGGGTGAGAGTCAAAATAAGAAAAATAAATCTCGTAAGGCCATATTGATTTCTAACCTAGAGAAGAAAAATGATACCAAGGATATTCTAAATGACATAGTTTTAAAAAACTAAGTCACAATGTCTTTGGAAGAGGTGTTCTTAATTGTGAAACCTAAATTCAAAGATAGCTTTATCAAGTTAATCAAGAGGAAAAGATTCCCATTGCTTGAAGATATTGAAATGGAAGAATCACCTAAGGTTACTCAGACAATGAATGAGATCGTTACCTTGAGTGACTCTTTTGATAATGATGATGATGAACTTTAAATAGGTCAAGAAAATTAGAATTCTCTTGGTCCTATAATAATTGATGAAGAAGCATGGGAATCAAAAAGTCAATATAATAGAAAATTCTATATAAGAGGAACACCAAAAGTTAAAATAAATTTAGGAGATGAAAGAGAATCATATTTAGCTCATGCCTTGAATCTCATCTTACATGAATTTATCTCTACTATGAAAATACCTTTTCTTATAGGAAATTTGTTACTGACAACATCTCTGATTGCGAAAATGAAAGATTTGAAGAGGTAGGTATACCATTTTCTCTAGAGAAATTTGTTGATGGATCAACGAACTTCGAATTCTAGGACATCTATGTGGACATTATGGATGAATGCCATACTCATAAAAAGTTGAAGCCATTAGCAAAATTTTTGAGGTGTGTCGTAATGTCAATGAAGTGAGGAGATTCTTATGAGCACATGTCTTCTATGTTATATGGATCCTTCGTTTTGCTTATGTTGTAAACCCTTTATAAAATCTGTCAAGAAAGAAAAGAAAGTTTCTGATATAGAAATAATCAAAAGACATGCATAAATTGAAGCAATTATGAATTGAACATCTAATCTTGAATGTGTTGACTATTTAGGGCAAAAGCCTATTATTTTGACTATTGATACTAATTATATTGGTATAGATTGGTTCATAGCTCAAGTTGATGATGAGGGGTATGGATATGGAGTTTTTTTTTGGCGTAAAGATATTACATGAAACTCAGAGAAAGTATCCATAGGTTAAAAGAGAATTGTGGGGTTTAATAATTGCCTTGAAACCAGGTAAATAATATTTCATAGAGCCAATGTTATTGTTAAGACTAATTTTCTTCCTCTAATAGGTATGATTGCAAATTGTTCTTCTTTGGATATTGCAATGCTCCAATGGATCTCGTATGTAAAGTTTATGAGTCCAGCTTTTTTCCATATAGTTGGAAAGATAAATATTCTTGCTATTATGCTATCATAAGCAAAATTTGATCATGATTTAGATAATGCAGCAATAGAAAGAGATTCAAACATGTTAAGATATGATCCACTAGTGTTTGCATATAAGTGATTTCAAGAGAATGAGTTTGATAGAGAATGGAAAGAAATAGAAAGCTATCCAAGTTCAATAAAACATTCCTTAGATTGGTCTACAAATAACTTTAGGTCCATTAGGAAAAGTCCTTATAGCTTCTTCTTGATGGATGGATTTGTTTGGCGACACACTAAACGAAAGGTGAAGTATCCACAATACATAAGTTGGCACTCAAGTCAAGCACAAGATGTGGGAATGTGTCAAAGAAGTGGACACACAAGAAGAGGGAGCATGTAGGGAGCTCCAAGGAGTATATGTCAAAATTTTAGAAGAAACACCTACAAAAACAGTGATTTTGATTACTAAAAACCATTATAAATATCATTTCACATTTTTGCGACTCGATTTTGTTCAAGTTGAGGAGTCCTTGAGCTTGATGAGCACCAGACTCGAGGTTGGAAGAACTCTAAACCCCCCCAATCAATTTCTAGTATAGGATAGGTGTGATTAGTTGTAGTGATTAATTAGGGTGATGCCAAGCATGAATCAAGTCCAAGAGACCCTAGTTATTCAAGTTCAAGCATAGCTAAGATAATGTTGCTGCAAACCCTAAGGAAAAAGAACAAAGACTAAACGGTCACACTTTAAATGGTGATAAAAACTGAAGAGTTCATAATGGTGCAAATTAGTGGATAAGAAGTGACAATCAAAGTAAAATATAAAAAAGGACAAATGGTTGATACAAAGGAACATAGAAACATGGTTGTACTTGGGAAAACTAGGTTAATCGATAAGGCTTATGAACCTTAGATTAGGCAAACATCTAGGCCAAGATAGATAAAGAATCAGATCCTCTGAGGCTAGTGTCAATCACACAACTAGGTTGTGGGCCCAACAACTCAGCGATTATCCCTAAGTGTTGAGTTCAAAAACTAGTGACTCGAAGATATCGTATAGTATGGAGAAGCCAGCTAGTGGTTCTTGTGATGCATACCTAGAAAAACTAGAAGGTCCATATAAGACTCTATTGGAATATATTAGGACCAACCAATTAGGTGCTCATATCTATGAAGATGGTTTGAGAAGGTCTATTCCCCAACTTAAGAATCTATATCAACCTATGGGACTTGAACACCCTATGGTCAAGCTTGAAGATGGCTCATACATTGATAAAGAGGGAACCATGTACATGGTCACAAGCTTACCCGATAGGATATTGAGTTTGGAATTGTCATCCTTGAGATGGAAATGGAAGACCTAGAGCAAGGAACCTTAGGAGGACAACCTAGGACACCTAGAGGTAAATCCTTCTTTAATAGAGTGATCACCCTACAGTGGATCCCCCAAGGCAATAAGAGCATAGATTTATTCTTGAATAGGAACACTAATGAGGCATTTTCAAGGTTTAACTCAACCAACCTAATGAAGCTGGATTAGTCACCATTTATGAGTTTAAGGACCCAGAGACACTAGGCAAGGTTGTTTATCTAGATAACAATTCAGAGAGGATGTTCCCAGTTATGGAGTAGGGTAGGCATGCCTACGCACATAAGGGTGAAATAATCTTCCTTCCACCAAGATTGAATGTTTCCCATTGCCCCCAAGGAGTAGGATCATCCCAAGCTCGTGGAACCCAAAAAGATAAAGCTAGAGAGAGACCTGAAGTAAGTTTTGCCATACCTACGATCCCAAGTTGTGGGATCTCATGTATCATTTCTAGTTGAGTCATCCATACTTATCAGTCTCAGGTTGTGGGACTTCTTATTTCAGCTACATATTCTTGTATTATCTTCCCTACATGGGTGATCTTTGTTGGTAGCGGCCAAGGCAGTCAAGGCCTTACAAGACAAGGACGCCAACGAAGGGAGTCAGAGTAGAGAGAAAGACCAAGTAGGCAAAGCAATCAACGCAGATCCGACAAGTAGGCCACATAATTTTTCATGATGGAATACTTCCCAAACATTGATTTCAGTCACTTCACACCATTGTAAATACCATTTTCCATTATTCCTACTCCATTTTGTACAAGCCGAGGAGTCCTCGAGCTTGAGGAGTATTAGAAGTATCTATGTACCAATTTTCATAATTTTTAGACTCCATTTGAGCCCTCAAATAAGCCTTGGAACCTAATTTTTAACTAGGTCGGATATTGGGTCTGGACAAGGCCAAAAGCTAGTAGAAAACTATAAAAAGAGCTAGAGAGTTCATTTTTGAGGTTAGCATGTGAGAGCTTTGAGCTATTATAAGAGACCTTTTGAATAATACAAAGAACTCCATTGCTCCTCTCTTTGTTCTTGCCTTGCGTGCACATGTGTGTGTATGTGTGTGCATGTTTGTGTGCTTCTCACTCATGCACTTGTGCCATCACTTGCTCATAGTCATCATAATAGTCCTCAGATCTCCACAGATTAACAATTATGAGGTGGATCTCCTCACGTTGGTACTTGCCATTGTGCTAGAGTGACACCAAATTGGGTGCCGTTGCCGAGGAGAGAGCTTTGAGGACGAGCATGTGATGGTAAGACATGGGTTGCCAATTGAGCTAGTAAGTGATAGGGGCATGCACTTCTTGAATGAAGTCATTGAAAACCTTCTCCAAGAATTCTTAGTGATACATAAGAAGTCTACCCCCTATCACCCACAAGCTAACAGACAAGCTTAGAGCACAAATAAGATACTTTGTAATTTGTTGACAAAATTGATGAATAACAAGAATTCTGATTGGGAAAAATAACTACATCATGTTATTTGGGCATATGGAGTGGCCTATAAAAACGGTACTCCAAGCCACATCCTTTCATATGGTATTTGGACAAAATGCAGTGCTTCCATTAGACTTCTTGATACCCACACTGAAAGTTGGATAAGAGCATCAATGGACTGGCCATGGACTCTCATCCAGGATGTTAGATCTTGAACGATTAGGTGAAACAAGGCTAAGAGCAATGACATGAATATATGCAGCCAAGAAAAGGCAAAAGGCTTACTTTGATGCCCACATGAAGGATAAGGGCTTGCAACCGAGAGATTTAGTCCTAGTGTACACCTTGAAGCAGCATGCAAGGAAGCTAGAGAAGCGAGGCTATGGACCTATGATCATCAATAAGATCTTAACTAGTTGAGTACTTCAATTAGATACTCTAGAAGGCAATGTCCTCCCTAGTTACATAAGTAGATGTAGAGTCAAACTATATCAAGAACCCCTCACAGAGGAAATGCTAACTCGACTCAATACTGCAAAGAAATGCAAAGAAGAAGAAAAATGAGTTCGAGAAGAAGCACAGGCAGAAGCCTTAGAACACATCGGTATCATGTTGGTGTTGTAGTAGCAAGAACCAGCACCCAAGCAGGCAAGAACTAGTCAACAGGTGGTTGATATGGAGAATCTGCCAATCATGTCGGAGACGACTAAAAGATCGGAGGAGTTACAGGCCAATTAGATTATACCTATATAGGGCCCTCCAAGCAGCCATACCATGGATGTCAATAAAGCTTCCCATTGGTTTAGTGAAGTCGCAAGACCCTTGGGAGAAGGATCGTACCTTTGGGAAGCAAAGCTAGAATTCAATGGAACGGGAGGAAAGTATCATTTTTTCACAAGGGAATTTGAAAAGTTATAGAATGTAGAAGCACTATGCTCTGTATAGGAGAAAGCAAGATTGGACACATACTTCAATGCTCAGATCTTGAAGCCTGACTTCATGAGATGCTACTATCTTATCAACACCTTGACTCGGAGCAAGAATTCCCAAGGTTTGAGCACGTTTGTGCTCCCATCTTTGACAAGGGGAAATGAGCTAAAGAGGTTTAAGTTAACCAACTTAGTGCGAGAGGCCCTATATATGGGAGGCATGCATATACCTACAGAGAAGGAGGTCCTTGTACCTGATAACATGAAGAATCGAAGCCTCACCAAGCTCAAGGACATGGTGGCCATGACGTCGAACATCATAGTTCACTTGAGAATGTGCATGCAGCATTTTGCATTTCCAGCACAAGATAGGTTCACTATGCCACCTAAGAAACTTTGGTTTATCTTATACCTTGCAGAGACACATAATCTCGCCATCAACCTACCCCACATGATCATCGATCAGATACACCTAGCCCACAAACAATGGCTATGAAAGTCTATTTTATATGGATGTTGTGAACTAACCAGAATCATTTATAGGTGTTTGGCATACGGCATTCCCATTCAGAGGGCCCTGATGTGGAATAGAGTGCAGTAGTTCAAAGGCCAAACCTCAACTAGACCCCCTTCAAAGAGGATGAGAGAAGCAATACAAGTACCTTGTGCTCAACCCCGTGGAGCAACACTAACCCCTAACATCGTCCCCCCTCCTTGAAGGGTCAAGCCATTCACCTTACGACTACCATGAAGAAGCTCTGAAGGTCCCAATCTGATATTTCTACTTGTTCCCATGGATCTGGAATTCTCTGGAGGAGCACCCTTGGAAGAACTCACCAATGAAGACTTTAAGCAGATTTTAGGAGAAGTGAATCTTGAAGCAAAAGAAGAACAACAATTGAAAGGAGCTCACCTGCAAGGAACAACATCACAAGTACCCGTTACCACAGTTGATGTGGATGAAAAAGAGGACAAAGATGAAGTGGAAGATGAAGATCTGTAGAAGACGAGGAAGGGCATGAGGAAAGATATCATGATGAGCAACAAGGAGTACCAGAACTCATAGGTGCTTCTGCGTACACAACTAGTTGCAAAGGCTATATGACACAATCAAAGCAGTGCAAGAAAGGCACATACTTCCATTCGCATTTGGCCAAGCCCTGATCAAACAGATGTTAGTAGACGAAAGATGTTGATATATTTAGGTAGTGATGTGTGTGAACACTCTAGGACCACCGAGGCACTTTTTTCCCTCTTTAGGAGGTTTTTTCCCCCGGCTTGTATATACGGCTATTACCCTAATGGGCTACTTATCTTTGTACATTCTCTAGTAGTACATTAAGTATTGTGTGTTGTGCTCCAAGCTTCTTCTTTTCCTTGTGTTGTTCGCGTGCTTCCGCAGACGTCTATCTCCAACAATTGGTATGAGAGTAGGTCGTCGCTTCATCTAGGGTGTCGTCGACACTCCTCCGGTTGCAGTCTCAGAATCATATAAATTTTGGTGAGCATACTTAGGGTGTTTCCGAGATCAATATGGCTTCGCTCTATGGTGTTGAAATCGTGATATGAGCTCGTTTCAACCTCCAAACGCACTATCACAATGTTTGCACAGGCTATTTTGTCTTTTTGTGCCAAAGGTATATACCTGTTTCTGTTCGTCAGTATAAGCATCTCGAAGTCTGCTACAGGTTTACAGAACTCGTCTGGGTAGTTTTGTTCAACTTTTTGAGATAGGGGTGATTTTTTTTGCATCAAGGTATTTTAGTCACTGGCCATGGTTGAAAGCAGTGATGTATTCCGTATGTTGGCTGTTGAGGATAAGTTGGATGGTACCAACTAACCGTTATAGGCTTATATGATGCGACATGTGTTGGTTGCAAAAGGACTGTGGAACATTGTGTAGGGTGTCGAAAAACATCCTATTACACCTGCAATTGTTACAACTGCAGGTACTGAAGCTGATGTAGAAGGTGTCGAAGATGGTGATATTCTGCAAATTCCTGTTCGTGCTACGGTTTCTGTTGCACCTACTGCAGAGCAGATTTGCTGGGATGGCAGAGATGCCCAGGCACATGCATTGATAGCTTTGTCTGTCAAACATGCCATTATTCCTCACATTCGCTCTTGCAAAACAACTAAGGATGCTTGGGATATACTTACCACATTGTACCAAGCTAGGAATGAGGCTCGTGTTGCTTACCTCCGAAAACAGTTGGAGAGTGAGCACATGAATGAAGGTGATTCTATGGACAGTTTCCTAACAAAGATCAAAGACTTGAAGGAACATTTGATTTCTTCTTATGAGGTTATACCAGATAGCTCACTTGTGTAGACCGTTCTGAATGGTCTTCCTGATTCATATCAGAGTTTTGCTTCTACTCTTTGGTTGATGATGAAAGGCAATCTGAATGCCTTATCATTTGAGGAGTTAGTCTCTGTTCTGTTGCAGGAAAATCAATCCTGGCAGAACAGGCCCATTATGCGAGTCAAAAGGGCTAGTCAAAAGGGCAAAGGAAAATGGAGCTCTTCAACTAGTAAGCAAAAATCTACTAATTCTGCATATTCGAAGAAGGAAGATAAAGATGAGAAGAAATCAGAAAAGCAGAAATTGTTTTGTAAGTATTGTAAAGGGAATGATCATATCATAAAGAATTGTCCAAAACTGGCTGCTAAAGAGGCAAAGAAGAAAGAGGCTGGAATGGTTGTTGCAGAGGCCTCTACACCAAAAATAGAGTCTACTAATCTTGTGCAGGAAGAAGAATGGGCGTTTACTACTGTCTGTAGTTTAGACCCGTCTTCTCATGAGCAATGCATGTCTATAGTAGACTCAGATGTTTGGTATTTTGATAGTGAGGCGACCAAACATATTACCTCGCAGCGCAGTTTCTTCTCTTCACTCAAGCCTGCCCCTACAGGGAATACTGTTACATGCGCCAACAACTCCTCTTATCCTGTTATGGGAGTTGGTAAGATCATTTTGTTTACTATTGATGGTAGTTCTTTCACTTTGTCAAATGATTTATTTGTGTCAGGGATCAAGAAGAACCTGTTATCAATTTCTGCATTAGCCAAGATTGGCTTGGTTGTGAAATTTGTTGATGACAGGTGTATAGTACATGATATGTCAAATGGCGATGTGATTATTTCTTCTGGCATTTTATGTCGTGGGCTGTATAAGCTTATAGACTATGAAAGGTCAGTAAATGATTTGGCATGTGCAGTAAATGATTCTCAGGCTATCTTAGATGCAAAGCTTTGGCATGCATGCTTTGGTCATCTGAATTTTGCTAGTTTGCTATGCCAGCAGAAATATGAAATGGTGTCCTCTTTGCCCAAACTTGAGGCAACTGGAAAACATGTTTGTGAAGGTTGTATTTTGGGAAAAATGCAGCGTTCTTCCTTTTCAAAAGATGGTTCAGTTCGGGCTACTCAGAAATTGCAGCTTGTACATAGTGATGTTTATGGTCCTATGCAGACACCTTCTTTTGGGAATTACCTTTACTTTGTGAATTTCATCGAGGATTTTTCCAGGCATGCATGGGTATATCCATTGAAGTCAAAGTCCGAAGTGTTCATGTGCTTCAAACAATTTTTGGTTTTGGCTGAAAATCTATCAGCATGTAAAATGGGCACCCTCCGTTCTGATCAAGGGGGGGAATACATGTCTTCTGATTTTAATGCATTTCTGGCTGAACGTGGGATAAAACACCAGTGTACAGTGCCGTATACACCTCAACAGAATGGATTTGCTGAACGAAAGAACAGATCACTCATGGAGATGGCGAGGTGTATGGTCAAGAGTCAGGCTTTACCACATAGTTTCTGGCTTGAGGTTGTCATGTGTGCAACATATGTACTGAACAAGTGTCCCACTAAAGTGCTGCAGTCTATCACTCCATATGAGGCTTGGCATGACCACACGCCATCTGTTGCTCATCTACGTGTTTTTGGTTGTCTGGCATATGTATTAGTGCCTCAACAACATCGTAGAAAATTGGATGATAAAGCAGTAAAATGTATTTTTGTTGGGTACAGTTCTAAAAGTAAAGGCTATCGTCTGTATCATTCAAAGACTAAATGCATTCTGGTTAGTCATGATGTTGTTTTTGTGGAGGATGCTATTCAGCCATTGCTTTCATGTACTAAGGAGACATCTGTTAGCTCCAAAGACATGTATGATACTTTGCTGCCTCTTTTTACAGGTGGACAGTCTAGTGCTGGTCCTAATGAGGCAACTTCTCAGCCTTTGCAGGTTTCATGTGATGATGCAGATCATTCCATCTCTGATGCAAATTTACATGATGCACTTATTGATGAGAGAGCTGATATTGAGCAGGCAAGAACTATGCCAAAATGGCTGGTGCGGACCTTGCCTGATAGCAAATTAGATGCACCTCTATCATATCGTAGTCGATCAGGCTCTCATAGTGCCTCTTTTGCATCAGATTGCTATGCTATGGCTACATCTAGTCTATGTGATGAGACTGAGCCTGTTTCGTTTGATGAAGCACAAAATTCAGAAAATTGGATGGCTGCTATGCAATCTGAATATGATGCAATAATGAAGAATGGTACTTGGTCTTTATGTGACTTGCCTCCTGGCAAGAAGGCCATTGGCACTAAGTGGGAATACAAGCTGAAGCATAAACCTGATGGTACAGTTGACAAGCATAAGGCTAGGCTTGTTGCAAAGGGTTATGCACAAGAAAGAGGCATTGATTTTGATGAGACCTTTGCACCTACATGCCGTATGACTATTGTTCGAAGCATCTGTGCACTTGCATCCCATCATGGTTGGAATGTACATCAGTTGGACATTAAAACAGCATTTCTGAATGGTGACTTGCATGAAGAAGTGTATGTTTTTCAGTCGCGTGGCTTTGTGCAGAAAGGGCATGAAAACCAGGTGTGCAGGTTAAAGAAGGCATTATATGGTTTAAAGCAAGCACCACGTGCTTGGTATGAGAAGATACATGCCTATCTGATTGCACATGGTTTTAAGAACAGTCCAACTAAAAGCACCTTATATGTTAAGCGTGCTAATGATGTGCTTCTGATCATTGTTATCTATGTTGACGACATGCTGCTCATTGATCCTATTGAGAGGCATATTGCTGATTTTAAGGCTGATTTGCATGCCTCATTTGAGATGTCTGATTTGGGGCATTTGCATCATTATTTGGGCATTGAGTTTATGCATGTTGATGGTGGAATGGCTTTGTGTCAAACGAAATATATTGACACATTATTGCAGCATTTTGGCCTTGAAGACTGTAAGCCTATTGCCACTCCTATGGAGACAGGTTTACGATTGAGTCTTCATGATGCTGGTGTGAGGCTTTCCTCAAAAGAAACATGCGAATGATGTGTGTGCCACTCACCTCCCATCCATTTATATCCTCTTGTATCTAAAATAGCAATGATCTGGAATGATCTAGCATCACCATGTGGCCAACATGCAACACTCATCCCCACCAACCATCAAATACCTTAGGATATACTCCTGAGCTTAGGACCTTGGCTAACTACCCCTTGTTCCACACACACCCGGAATGGTCTCTATAGACCAATGTCTGACACTCTCTCCCCCTTCTAAAGATCAGTACTTGCGAACCAGAGCTGCTGATTCCCAAGTAGAGTCAGTAAGCGGTAATCCTCTCCAGGCTACCAGATACTCTTGGATGACACGATTCCTCAACCATTTTTGTCTCAATGATCAATGAGGGAAAGTACTTGCAAACCAATGTCCTCAATGATCAATGAGGGAAAGTACTTGCGAACCAGAGCTGCTGATTCCCAATGTCCTTAATGATCAATGAGGGAAAGTACTTGCGAACCAGAGCTGCTGATTCCCAAGTAGAGTCAGTAAGCGGTAATCCTCTCTAGGCTACCAGATACTCTTGGATGACACGATTCCTCAACTGTTTCTTTCTCCTATCTAGTATTCTGTCTGGAGAATGATCTGATCTATCGGTTTCCTGCAAAGAAACAATACTCTCTATTAGATTATCCTCCCTAGATATATACTTGCTTAATTTACTGACATGAAACACTAGATGGACTCTGCAATCTGGAGGAAGTTCTAATCGGTATGCAACATCACTCAACTTCTTTACTATCTTCCAAGGTCCACAATACCTTGGTGATAGTTTACTACACTTCCCTGTGGACAATGAAGTAGATCTAGCCAGTACCTGAAGGAAGACTCCGTCTCCTTCCTCAAAGGATCTAGGAGATCTTTTCCTATCAGCATACTCTTTAGCTCTATCAGATGCTTGCTGCATCTTGGCTTTAGCTATTTCTAGGTTTGCTTGGAGATTCGCTAAGAACTCAGAAGCACTAGGACATTTCTTAGGCATTCCTATGGTACTGGGAGCAGTGGGATTCATGCCATAGCTCATCTCAAAAGGAGACATCCCAGTTACCTTGTGAGGTCTATTGTTATAAGCAAACTCTACTAATGGCAAATAACTATCCCAATCTGTTTGTCTCTCAGACACATATGCCCTCAACATATCCTCTAGAATTTGGTTGAGCCTCTCGGTCTGACCATCTGTCTGTGGATGATCACCACTACTCATTTTTAGTGACACTTTCAGTTTGTCAAATACAAACTTCTAGAAGTGTCCTGTAAATCGGACATCCCTATCTGAGACTATGGATGTAGGTAACCCATGCAATCTGAAGACATTCTGGATAAACAACTCCGCTACCTGTGGAGCTTCTATCGTCTCCTGCGTAGGTATGAAATGAGCCATCTTGCTCAGTCTATCTACCACAACTAGGATTGTATCCCACTTCCTTTGGGTCTGCGGTAACCCCACTATGAAGTCCATGGATATACTATCCCAGTTATGATCTGGAACTTGTAAAGGATGTAAAAGACCTGGTGTCTTTACCCTTTCTGCTTTGTTGACTTGACACATAAAGCATTGTTGAACATAAGTATGGATATCTCTAGCTAATCCAGGCCACCAAAATGTTCTTCTAACAAGCTGAATTGTCTTGTCAACACCAGGATGTCCTGCACAAGGAACATCATGGTTATCATGCATGACTTTCTTTCTCAAATCCCGAGAATCTGGCACACAAACCTTTCCTTTCCGCTTCACTATTCCATTCTCCTGTGAGAAATTAGAATACAGAATGGACTTATTTATTTTAGTAGAAGAAGAAACAGCTGGAACTATCCCGTCTCCTAAAATAGAGTCATCACTAATGGCTCTAACTATTTGTAACAAATGTGGATCTTCCACCTGTACTTCCTTGATTTCTTGAAGCAATGAACTTTCTAAAACTGTAAAGCTCATTTGATAGATTATACGAGATAATGCATCAGCTACTATATTTTCTTTGCCTCTTCTATACAAGATTTCCATATGAAATTCTTGCATGAGCTCAGCCCAATGAGCCTGTCGGCCTCGAAGATCTAGCTGACTACAAAAATACTTGAGTGTATGATGATCTGTGAATACCTTAAAGTCTGTACCATAAAGATAGTGTCTCCAAACTTTAAGTGCATGCACCAATGCATAAAACTCTTGTTCATGCATTGGCCAATTGCATTGTGCACTACTTAACTTCTTACTTTCAAAAGCTATTGGCCTGCCACTCAAAATTGTGCCTATGGCTATGCCGCTAGCATCGGTCTCTAACTCAAATGGTTTCTGAGGATCCACCACTTTGAGTATAGGCACCTCTAAAACAACTTGTTTCAGAGTATCAAAACTCTCTTGCTGCTCTTGCTTCCATGCAAATGGAATTTTTCCTTGAAGCAAGTTCATCATAGGTGCTACTATCGACGAATATGAAGAGATGAATTTTTGATAAAAACCGGAAAGTCCTAAAAATGACCGTAATTGCCCCTCATCCTGAGGAGTAGGCCATGATAAAATAACTGAAACCTTCTTGGGATCCATCTGAACCCCATCGGCTGAAATCACGTGCCCTAGATAGTCTATCCTCAGAATGTGTCTTCTACGGATTTACATACAACTTATTTTCTTTTAAAATATTCAACACAAATCTTAGATGATTTTCATGCTCATGCACAGTCCTACTATACACTAGTAAATCATTCACAAAATCAACAACACACTTTCCTATGAAAGTTCATAAGATATCATTCATTAACATCATAAATGTAGCTGGAGCATTTGTCAAACCAAAAGGCATGACCAAATACTCATAATGACCAAAACGGGTCCTGAAAGTTGTCTTATGTACATCATGGTCTTTTACTCTAATCTGATGATAGCCACTCTTTAAGTCTATCTTACTAAATACAATGGCTCCACCTAGAGCATCTAAAAGATCATCAATCTGGGGCATAGGACATCTATGTCTAATAGTGATCTTATTGAGTGCTCGATAATCAACACACATCCTATAAGGTCCATCCTTCTTCTTCACAAGAAGAACTGGTGTGGCAAAGGGTGAATAGCTGGGTCTAATCAACCCTTTTTGAAGAACTCGTCCACGACCTTGCGGACTTCATTTTCCTCCTGCAAACTCATTCAAAACTGTGGCCGAGCAGTCGGACTCGCTCCTGGTACCAATTTGATTCTATGCTCTATATTCGTGCAAGGAGGCAAACCTGATGGTAATTCCTTTAAAAGCAACTCTTGGAATTCTGCTCTCACTTTAGCTGAAAGTGCTGGAGCATTCCAACTTGAGTCTCCATGACTGCATGAATCCATCTCAACATACAAAAAATACATCTCTCCTCATAGGACTGGATCTAAATAAGAAGATCAACTACTCGTCTATCCCAAGTCTCAGTTCCCTTCCCGTCGGCTAGCTCTACGGTATAAGTATAATCTCACTGTACCGTATCTAAGCATAATCTCTTGACTAATTGAGAACTAATAACATTATGAGTCGAACCTGTGTCAAAGAGTACCTTGACAGGCTGTCCTACCATGACTCCTCTCATAACAATAAGCCTCTCATAACAATAAGCTCAGTATCTGGGAACTGGTATCCTTTCTGTGCCACTGGCGAAAGCACAACATCTGGCACAGTCGGAACCTTCTTAGTGACTGTCATGGCCACTATAGGAGATGATAAAGGAGATGGGGAATCCCCAAACTCATCCTCACTCCCACCCCCTGCCTGAGTCGGATTTATGACTATGGTGGCTGCTATTTTTTTCTTTTTAGGAAAATCCTTATATAAGTGTTGTCCTAAGCAACCATAGCACAAACCCTCTTTCATTGCCTTCTCTTTCTGCTGAGGGGTAAGAATAGATCGGTTATATGCCCTCTCAGCCAGAGCACACACTTTTCTCTTTCCTCTTGAGATTGTCTGGATCATGTGCACCTGCTTAGCCTCCCTAGAAGGCTGTGCACTGATCGAACCATGAGTCGAAGTATGGAAAGGTCAGCTAACCCTAGTCCATGGGGATCTCTGGCCCTGGGAACCTGTGTTCCTGTGGCCGTCCTCATAAACCAAGGCCATCTCTGTGGGATGGTATCAGGTACTTTAAGAAGTACCTCTCTATACCTATCTGCGTATTCCTGAACTGATTGATTCTTCTGACTGATGAAGAACCAGGTGTCTAGTGCTCTAGACCTCTCATCAGGTGGTATAAAATTGTTATAAAACAGGATTTTGAATTGATCCCATGTCGTGGGCTCCTTCTTATCCTGCTCTATCTTACACCACCACCTATGTGCGGCATCCATAAGATTATAATTGGCATGCTGAATCTTGTGGCTATCATCGGTGATATGACACAGACGGAAACATTATTCCCACTTGCTGAGCCACTGCTCAACCGCGTCACCAGTCCTAGCGCTAGTTGAGCCATGATATCTTGGCGGCTTAAGATCCTTAAGATGCCATCTGACTTCTCTAACTAAGACGCTTCCTTTAAGGACTTTTGAAGTTTGATGCTCATCTAGAGCATCTACCTCCATCTCTGGCAAATCAAAATCAAGCTGCTCTTCTTCTTTCTTAGAACCACGCACGTGTTCCAAGATATCATGAAGAGAACTTTCTAAGGAGGAAATTCTATTGTTCATAGCTTGAATTGGATCAACTGGAGGTTCAGGCATAATGGATTCTGTCCTAAGAGGTGATGAAGGTTTGGGTTGCATGCTAGGCAAGAAACTTTTTCTTTTGGTTTTTCTTTTCTTCTTTAAAAAAAAAAAAACTAAACAAACGTAAATACTACTGGCAAGCAAAAAAAGAACCAGTCAAAGCTTTTGCTTAACAGAAAAAGTCAAAAGAAAGAAACTTTAATATACTTTCTAAACTTTAATGCACATTCATGCTAATTTTTAGAAATTTCGACAGCCTAACAACGTCATTTTTTAATCCGAAATAATTTCGAAGAAAATAAAAAACCTCAAGCATAAATCATGTGCCGACAGACACGATCTATTCTTCAATGAACACCTGCAATTGAAAACTTTTCCAAAGATGCTGTTGGGCTCTACAGGCCCTCAATCAAAATATTTCTCTTGTCAATACCTGCCGATACTTACCACCTGTAAGAAAAGCTCAAGCACCGCACATACATTTCTATTTACGTCATTCTACATGTATGCAAGAATATTTCTAATATGCACAGTCAACAGAATAATCAAGCAAATATTAACTAAATACTTATCTCCAATTTTTTTTAATATTCTTGAAGCATCCAATTGAAAGAGCTACGAGTAGACTATTCACTCTCTTTGGTTCGTGGATTGCATAAGTCTTCAAAAAGTGCTTCGTTGAGGATGGTCGATGAAGAACAGACCAATTCTAACCTCTGTTGCAGGTAAAATCTGGAGCCAAAGTATGGCTTATAGACACTCCCTGGAAAGATCTCTAAGAGAGCTTTTTAATAAGCCCAAGAACTCCAAATTTGGATAAGATTTGACCAAGTTATGACCAATTTGGATATTTTGGTGAGGTTTTGATAACTCAAACTCTGAAAAATGTATAGTTCTTCACAAAAGAAATCGATCTTCTTCTCTGAGAGCAACACGCACAATAGTTCATATATCCCATATATATTGATAAAATCCAAGCAACATACATACAGAGTGGGTTCCTTCGATTTCTTCAAACTGAAAAACATGCGCAGAGTTTCACTCTCCTAACTTAGAATGATGCTGCGAGCTATCTTTCTCTGACGGATTCGCTGTCAGGCTGAAAGCCACACGCTAATTCTGAAGACTTGGGCCAACAAAATCGTAGAAAAACGATTTATTTTTTATTCCCTTGCGCGAGAAATCCATTGAGGGGGCTGGCTAGAAATCTTCTTCTCCGTGCATGAGATATTGCGTGCTCTGATGGCTGCCTTAACAGGCGGGGTCACACTGGGCCCCCTAAGAGGGGGTCCTATCCCTCAATTTCCTTCTTTTGTTGCAAAAGAAAACTCCAACGGAGCCTCGAAACTGATGACGACGATTGATCTGAAGAATGCGAACGGGCTACCAGATGGACACGACCTCCGAAAAGAAGACATGCACGAATCTTTAGCACTACGCGATTTCTTCTAAATTTAGCTCAACAAGACACTGCTCTGATACCAAGTGTGAGGCTTTCCTCAAAAGAAACATGTGAATGATGTGTGTGCCACTCACCTCCCATCCATTTATATCCTCTTGTACCTAAAATATCAGTGATTTGGAATGATCTAGCATCGCCATGTGGCCAGCATGCAACACTCATCCCCACTAACCATCAAATACCTTAGGATATACCCCCGAGCTTAGGACCTTGGCTAACTAGCCCTTGTCCCACACACACATGGAATGGTCTCTATAGACTAATGTCTAACAGCTGGAGATGCGTTTGATGTTGTTCTCTATCAGCAGGCTGTTGGATGCTTGATTTACTTATGCATTACTCGACCAGATATTCAGTTTTTTGTCTCACAGATGAGCAGGTTTATGCATTGCCCAGGAGTCAAGCATTGGAAGGCCGTTAAGCGTATCTTTCGCTACTTGAGTGGTACTCGGCTACTTGGGTTGTTTTATCCCAAGGGAGGATCACTACCGCCAGATTTGCATGCTTTTTCTGACTTTGATTGGGCCAGTTTCTATTACACTTGTGTGTCCACTAGTGGCTTTTGCTTCATGCTTGGTAGTTCGTGTATATCTTGGTTGAGCAAGAAGCAGCCTACTATGGCCACTTCCAATTGTGAGGCTGAGTATAGGGCAGCTTTCACAGCGACTGTTGAGTGTGTGTGGCTCAGACGCCTTATGGCTGATTTGGGTGTTGGTCAGTCTTCTGCCATGACCATCTTCACTGACAGTCAGAGCGCATTGGGAGTTGCGAGGAACCCTGTGTTCCATGCTCTCACTAAGCACATTGAGATGCATTATCATGATGTCAGGGAGAGGTTCTCTGCTGGGGAGATCAGCTTGGCATATGTGCCCACGCAGGAGAACATTGCAGACCTTTTCATAAAGGCTCTGCCTAGGGAGAATTTTGAAGCTTTCTGCAAAGCTTTGGGCTTACTTCCTTTTGTGGAGTGATTTCCACATAGCTTGGCACTTCCTTATACATGAGTGCCAGCTACTTGTTCACCGCATCACTCCCAGGGGATATTTGTTGATATATTTAGGTAGTGATGTGTGTGAACACTCTAGGACCATCGGGGCACATTTTTCCCTCTTTAGGAGGTTTTTTCCCCCGGCTTGTATATACGCCTATTGCCCTAATGGGCTGTTGATATATTTAGGTAGTGATGTGTGTGAACACTCTAGGACTGCCGGGGCACTTTTTTCCCTCTTTAGGAGGTTTTTTTCCCCCGGCTTGTATATACGCCTATTGCCCTAATGGGCTACTTATCTTTTGTACATTCTCTAGTAATACATTCAGCCTTGTGTGTTGTGCTCCAAGCTTCTTCTTCTTCCTTGTGCTGTTCGCGTGCTTCCGCAGACGTCTAACTCCAACAATTGGTATCAGAGCAGGTCGTCGCTTCTTCTAGGGCACCGTCGACACTCCTCCGTTTGCAGTCTCAGATTCGCACGAAATTTGGTGAGCTCGTTTCGGCCTCCGAACGCACTATCGCAGCGCTTGTGCAGGCTATTTCGTCCTTTTGTGCCAAAGGTATATACCAGTTTCTGTTCGCTAGTTTAAGCGTCTCGAAGTCTGCTACAGGTCTAGCAGAACTCGTTTGGGCAGTTTCATTCAACTTTTTTAGATACAGTCAATTTTCTGCATCAAGGTATTTTAGTCACCGGCCATGGCTGAAAGCAGTGATGTATTCCGTATGTTGGCTGTTGAGGATAAGTTGGATGGTACCAACTACCCATTATGGGCTTATATGATGCGACATGTACTGGTTGCAAAAGGATTGTGGAACATTGTGCAGGGTGTTGAAAGACGTCCTGTTACACCTGTAACGACAGGTACTGCAAATACAGGTGTTGGCGCTGATGAAGATGGTGTCGAAGATGATATTCCGCAGATTCCTGTTCGTGCTGCTATTTCTGTTGCACCTACTGCAGAGCAGATTCGTTGGGATGGCAGAGATGCCCAGGCACATGCATTGATAGCTTTGTCTGTCAAACGTGCCATTATTCCTCATATTCGCTCTTGCAGAACAGCAAAGGATGCTTGGGATACACTTACCACTTTGTACCAGGCTAGGAATGAGGCTCGTGTTGCTTACCTCCGAAAACAGTTGGAGAGTGAGCACATGAATGAAGGTGATTCTATATATAGTTTTCTTACAAAGATCAAAGACCTGAAGGAACAATTGATTTCTGCTGATGAGGTTATACCAGATAGCTCACTTGTGCAGACCGTTCTGAATGGTCTTCCTGATTCATATCAGAGTTTTGCCTCTACTCTTCGGTTGATGATGAAAGGCAATCCGAATGCCTTGTCATTTGAGGAATTAGTCTCTGTTCTATTGCAGGAAGATCAGTCCAGGCAGAACAGGTCCATTATGCGTGTTGCAGATCAAGCTTTCCTGGCTAGTCAGAAGGGCAAAGGAAAATGGAGCTCTTCTACTAGTAAGCAGAAATCTGCAAATGCTGCACATTCGAAGAACCAAGACAAAGATGAGAAAAGATCAGAAAAGCAGAAATTGTTTTGTAAGTACTGTAAAGGTAATGATCATATCATAAAGAACTGTCCAAAACTGGCTGCTAAAGAGGCAAAGAAGAAAGAGGCTGGAATGGTTGTTGCAGAGGCCTCTACACCTAAAACAGAGTCTGCAAATCTTGTGCAGGAAGAAGAATGGGCGTTTACTACTGTCTGCAGTTTTGACCCATCTTCTCTTGATCAGTGCATGTCTGCAGTAGACTCAGATGTTTGGTACTTTGACAGTGGGGCGACCAAACATATTACCTCGCAGCGCAGTTTCTTCTCTTCACTTGAGCCTGCTCCTACAGGGAATACTGTCACATGTGCCAATAACTCCTCTTATCCTGTTATGGGAGTTGGTAAGATCATTCTGACTACTGCTGATGGTAGTTCTTTCACTTTGTCAGATGCTTTATTTGTGCCAGGGATCAAAAAGAATCTGTTATCAGTTTCTGCATTAGCCAAGATTGGCTTGGTTGTGAAATTTATTGATGACAGGTGTACAGTCCATGATCTCTCAAATGGCGATGTGATTATTGCTTCTGGCATTTTATGTCGTGGGCTGTATAAGCTCATAGACTATGAAAGATCTGTGAATGATTCGGCATGTGCAGTTCATGATTCTCAGGCTATGTCAGATGCAAAGCTTTGGCATGCACGCTTTGGTCATCTGAATTTTGTTAGTTTGTTACGCCTGCAGAAATCTGAAATGGTGTCCTCTTTGCCCAAACTTGAGGCACCTGGAAAACATGTTTGTGAAGGCTGTATTTTGGGCAAAATGCAGCGTTCTTCCTTTCCAAAAGATGGTTCAGTTCGGGCTACGCAGAAATTGCAGCTTGTACATAGTGATGTCTGTGGTCCTATGCAGACACCCTCTTTTGGAAATTACCTTTACTTCGTGACTTTCATTGATGATTTTTCCAGGCATGCATGGGTATATCCACTCAAAGCTAAGTCCGAAGTGTTCATGTGCTTCAAACAGTTTTTGGTTTTAGCTGAAAATCTGTCAGCATGTAAAATGGGCACCCTCCGTTCTGATCGAGGGGGGGAATATATGTCTTCAGATTTTAATGCATTTCTGGCTGAACGTGGGATAAAACACCAGTGTACAGTGCCGTATACACCTCAACAGAATGGAGTTGCTGAACGAAAGAACAGGTCACTCATGGAGATGGCGAGGTGCATGGTCAAAAGTCAGGCTTTACCACATAGTTTCTGGCTTGAGGTTGTCATGTGTGCAGCATATGTACTGAACAGGTGTCCCACTAAAGCATTGCAGTCTATCACTCCATATGAGGCTTGGCATGACCGCAAGCCATCTGTTGCTCATCTGCGTGTTTTTGGTTGTTTGGCATATGCATTAGTGCCTGAACAACATCGCAGAAAATTGGATGATAAGGCAGTAAAATGTATTTTTGTTGGGTACAGTTCTGAAAGTAAAGGCTATCGTCTGTATCATCCACAGACTAAACGCATTCTGGTTAGCCGTGATGTTGTCTTTGTGGAAGATGCTATTCAGCCATTGCTTTCATGTACTAAGGAGACATCTGTTAGCTCCAAAGACATGTATGATACTTTGATGCCTCTTTTTACAGGTGGACAGGCTAGTGCTGGTCCTAATGAGGCAACTTCTCAGCCTTTGCAGGTTTCATATGATGATGCAGATCATTCCATTTCTGATGCAGATTTACATGATGCACTTGTTGATGAGAGAGCTGATATTGAGCAGGCAAAAACTATGCCAAAATGGCTGGTGCAGACTTTGCGTGACAGCAAATTAGATGCACCTTTGTCATATCGTACTCGTTCAGGCTCTCATAGTGTCTCCTTTGCATCAGATTGCTATGCTATGGCTGCATCTAGTCTCTGTGATGAGAATGAGCCTGTTTCTTTTGATGAAGCACAAAATTCAGAAAATTGGATGGCTGCTATGCAATCTGAATATGATGCTATAATGAAGAATGGTACATGGTCTTTATGTGACTTGCCTCCTAGCAAGAAGGCCATTGGCACTAAGTGGGTATACAAGCTGAAGCGTAAACCTGATGGTACAGTTGACAGGTATAAGGCTAGGCTTGTTGCAAAGGGTTATGCGCAGGAAAGAGGCATTGATTTTGATGAGACCTTTGCACCTACATGCCGTATGACTACTGTTCGGAGCATTTGTGCACTTGCAGCCCATCATGGTTGGAATGTACATCAGTTGGACATTAAAACAGCATTTCTGAATGGTGACTTGCATGAAGAAGTGTATGTTTTTCAGCCCCGTGGCTTTGTGCAGAAAGGGCATGAAAACCAGGTGTGCAGGTTAAAGAAGGCATTATATGGTTTAAAGCAAGCACCACGTGCTTGGTATGAGAAGATACATGCCTATCTGATTGCACATGGTTTTGAGAACAGTCCAACTGAAAGCACCTTATATGTTAAGCGTGCTAATGATGTGCTTCTGATCATTGTTGTCTATGTTGATGACATGCTGCTCACTGGTCCTATTGAGACACATATTGCTGATTTTAAGGCTGATTTGCATGCCTCATTTGAGATGTCTGATTTGGGGCATTTGCATCACTATTTGGGCATTCAGTTTATGCACGTTGATGGTGGAATGGCTTTGTGTCAAACGAAATATATTGACACATTATTGCAGCGTTTTGGCCTTGAAGACTGTAAGCCTATTGCCACTCCTATGGAGACAGGTTTACGATTGAGTCTTCATGATGCTGGAGATGCATTTGATGCTGTTCTCTATCAGCAGGCTGTTGGATGCTTGATTTACTTATGCATTACTCGGCCAGATATTCAGTTTGTTGTCTCACAGATGAGCAGGTTTATGCATTGCCCAGGAGTCACGCATTGGAAAGCGGTTAAGCGCATCTTTCGCTACTTGAGTGGTACTCGGCTACTTGGGTTGTTTTATCCCAAGGGGGGATCACTACCGCCAGATTTGCATGCCTTTTCTGACTCAGATTGGGCTTGTTGCTATGACACTCGTGTGTCCACCAGTGGTTTTTGCTTCATGCTTGGTAGCTCATGTATATCTTGGTTGAGCAAGAAGCAGCCTACTGTGGCCACTTCCAGTTGTGAGGCTGAGTATAGGGCAGCTTTCACAGCGACTGTTGAGTGTGTGTGGCTCAGACGCCTTATGGCTGATTTGGGTGTTGGCCAGTCTTCTGCCACCACCATCTTCACTGACAGTCAGAGCACATTGGCAGTTGCGAGGAACCCTGTGTTCCATGCTTGCACTAAGCACATTGAGGTGCATTATCACTATGTCAAGGAGAGGTTCTCTGCTGGGGAGATCAGCTTGGCATATGTGCCCACACAGGAGAACATTGCAGACCTTTTCACGAAGGCTCTGCCTAGGGAGAAGTTTGAAGCTTTCCGCAAAGCTTTGGGCTTACTTCCTTTTGTGGAGTGATTTCCACATAGCTTGGCACTTCCTTATACATGAGTGCCAGCTCCTTGTTCACCGCATCACTCCCAGGGGGGATTTGTTGATATATTTAGGTAGTGATGTGTGTGAACACTCTAGGACTGCCGGGGCACTTTTTTCCCTCTTTAGGAGGTTTTTTTCCCCCAGCTTGTATATACGCCTATTGCCCTAATGGGCTACTTATCTTTTGTACATTCTCTAGTAATACATTCAGCCTTGTGTGTTGTGCTCCAAGCTTCTTCTTCTTCCTTGTGCTGTTCGCGTGCTTCCGCAGACGTCTAACTCCAACATGGGCTACTTATCTTTGTACATTCTCTAGTAATACATTCAGTATTGTGTGTTGTGCTCCAAGCTTCTTCTTCTTCCTTGTGATGTTCGTGTGCTTCTGCAGACGTCTATCTCCAACAAACAAGTGGACCCATAATTCATCACTTCCCTCCAACTAATGTATGAATCCTTGGGATTTCAGGAGGCTGTCTACAAAGCAGTTCAACAATCTGTCTGATATGACCAATGTAGAGTGGATCCACAACCACGGGCAAGCAAGACTATACGAATACCAGTGACCCAACCCGAAGCTACTATCAAGTTGACAAGCACCCGAACAACCACCGTCACTCTCACTACAAAAACCTTTGTACAAACATCCCCAATCTCACCCTATCACCCTCCCTCTCCTCCATCTCTCCCACCCCTGCCAGCAACCACTATAGAAATCCCTGTTGTAATAACCACGATGACCCAAACCACCATCCCATCAACATCCTTTTCCTTTCATGAGCAGATCACCCAAGCCACCCTTTTCTGTACGATCACCAACCCTCTCTTTACTTCATCATTTTTGTCTCTCGAGCCATCCATTGGACATCCACTACCCTCTAGTATGGGACATCCTCAATCCACAGAAGGTGGTTTAGCATTCCCCACTTACCCCTATTCACACGTTCCCCTCCCTAGAGATCCATACTTCCCATCAACCGCATCCATGTTCCCCTATACCTCGATCGCTACCATCACCCCACCTCATTATATATCATTCATGGGACAATTCATTTGTGCTCTTGCCACTCGGATGCTAGGTTTCCAAACACTCACTACCACATCACTATACACAGAGACCACACTCACTTCACCTACCATTCCCACATGCATGATAGCACCTGTACGCACCACACTGTTTGACCGCATGAACATTTCACCACCCACAACGCCTCCACCTCTCCCTACAATTCCACGATCACCCACTCCCCTACCCCCACATCACCACTCACCACCTTGTTGGTAGACACAACATCCACAACTCCCCTTCCCAATCCCATTCCCTTTGCATTCCAAAATCCTCCCCTAACATCTCATAATGTAAATAATTCATTCAATATGTTAATTCAGTGTGCATATCAATAACAACAAGAGTATCAATGATTGGAAGAGCACAGTGCTGCCTTCCACACAGAGTCACAGAGACTACAAGTTAGAGTCACTAAACTGGAAGCTGACAACCAAACACTTCGGGTAGAGTACACCACCCTACAACAGGCTCATATCAAATTGGAGTCAAAGACATTTACTAGAGGAAGCATGTCAAAGAATTAAAAGCCAGACTCCTACCACATGAGAGACCACCCTCTCCCATTGAAGAACTTGAACCTAAAATCGTGGTGGAGATCCCGACCGAAGAGAGTTTTGAAGAGCCTTATGACCCAATGCCAATACCTGGTGGCCATATCACGAAAGAGGGACGAGACACATTTGAGATCAAAGTCCCAGATTGGCTCAAGTGAGCCGAACAAATTGGTCATACACATGTTGATAGAGTGGTCGTGTAGATCCAGTCCCTTTCCAATCTAGAAGAAATTGTTCTCAGGTCCGCTTACTTTCGGAACCTCTCCCATCAACACCTGATTACCACATCATAAGTGTAGTATATACCTTAATTTGTATTCTTAGCTGACTATAATGCAAAGATTAAAAGGTATACAAGAAAAGAGCCTACATTCGCCACCCAGTTTGAGCCTGATGATCTACCATCATACACACTTGCAGGCTCGATTTTTCAACCCAACTAGCATGAGTGACTACTCACAGACTATCCAAAAATGATGCACACATGGGCCACAATTCCATTATATATTAAATATAACCCATGTTATTGTACAATAGTCCGTCGTAGATCATGGAAAGCTTTTACCGTCAAAGTCCGCAATAATAAAGGATGCTCGGATTGGGTCAATTATCCATATTTTGCTCCACCTAGAGCATCACCCACCGTAGCATACATTATCTCTACAATACGTCATTGGCTTGCACGCTTAAAGAATGTCCCGAACATCTCCGCCATGATGTGTATGAAAATCTTTGAGCTCATGATGGTCATGTTCAAGACTTTCGCAAGGTACATGCACCATATATTTCGGCACTCGGCTTTTCTGAAGGTAGTAGAGATTTGGTCTATGACATGAGTCAAACCCCTTCCATCAACATCATCTATGCTTGGCATGCGTGCATAAAGTATTTACCTGCTTGCTACAAGCAGACTTTTGAAGAAATGTTCTCTACCGAGTTCTGGGAATATCATTATGAAATTTTCATTTCTTGATCAACACATTTTTTACATCTCTTTGCAATGGAACAAACCATACATGTCAATCAATTACGCTTGCCACATCTGGACATTCTAGGTCTAGTACATTGGGATAAGCTCATGACAGATTTGGCTCCACGATTGTGCATTCAAGAACATCACTTAGCCACAGACGTTGTTGAGTATTACATCAAGCACTCCCACCAACAAGGGTCTGTCAGGGACGACAAACCTGAGAGAGCGGGGATGTTGGTAGCAGCCAAGGCCTTACAAAACAAGGAAGCCAACGAAGGGAATCAGAGTAGAGAGAAGGACCAAGTAGACAAAGTAGTCAACACAGGTTTGGCAAGTAGGCCACATAATTTTTCATGATTAAATATTTCCCAAACAATGGTTTTAGTCACTTCACACCATTGTAAATAACATTTTCCATTATTCCTACTCGATTTCATGCAAGCTGAGGAGTCCTGGAGCTTGAGGAGTATTAGAAGTATCTATGTATCAATTTTCATAATTTTTAGACTCCATTTGAGCCCTCAAATAAGCCTTGGAACCTAATTTTTAACTAGGCTGGACATTAAGTCTGGACATAGCCATAAGCTAGTAGAAAACTATAAAAAGAGCTAGAGAACTCATTTTTGAGGTTAGCTTGTGAGAGTTTTGAGCTATTGTAAGAGACTTTCTGAGTAATACAAAGAACTCCACTATTCCTCTCTTTGTTCTTGCCTTGTGTGCACGTGTGTGTATGTGTGTGCATGTTTGTGTGCTTTTCACTCATGGACTTGTGCCATCACTTGCTCATAGTTGTCATACTAGTCCTCATGTCTCCACGGATTGACAATTATGAGGTGGATCTCCTCACGTTAGTACTTGCCATTATGCTAGAGTGACAATCTTGTAATCAGAACTATAATTCCAAAATCTTGTCTAGTCTAGTTAGTGGGCACAATCTAGTGCTCCCCTAACACAAAGGACTTTATGGAAGAGATGAATGATATGCTTAGGTTTGCTACGAATGGCCAGATCTTATGCTGACCCTCAAAGGAGAGAAATTAACTTTGAGATATGAGAGCAAGTTTATTTTAGAATTCCCTCTAGCTGTGAAACCATGAAGATGAGAACTTATCCAAAACTATCTCCTAAGTATTGTGGACCACTCCTAATACTAAAGAGAATAGGAAAGATAGCTTATCAGCTCCAACTTCCAAATAATAGTCAAATCCATCCAACATTTCAGATGAATTGGCTTACAAGAAGGCTAGGCGAATATGATAATCTTATTCCTAATAGTGAGGTAGTAGAGCCTATTTTTGTTCAATCGATTCCACATGAGCTTGAGAGGATACTATGCACTCGAGAGAAATAAACAACATGTCACCTATATAAAGAGTGCTTAGTAAATTGGAAAGATAGCTCGAAAGATAGTGCTACATGAGAGTAGGTTAAAACCCTTCAAAGACGGTTTCCCACCTTTGATTTCCCTCCTCAAAGTCTTCTTAAGGGAAGGATATGAGGAAATACGACATAACTATGACCATGTACTTTGTATACATGGGGTTCAGTGGGATTACTTATCCTAGTGTGCCTCTCTCTCTTTCATTAGGGGCATCCAACACCATTTTTGTGGATTAAAAATGGACTTACAAGGAAGGAAAGGTTACATGGTTATCCTGGAACCTAAGGAAGTGGGTGTGTGAACCCACTTTTTGGGTAGAGCACATGTGGGCTCTCACATGAGTGGCGTGTGGAACCACTCTGAGCGTCCATATGGTAGGCTTTCCATATGTGTGTGTGTGTGTGTGAGAGAGAGAGAGAGAGAGAGAGAGAGAGAGAGAGAGAGAGAGAGAGAGAGAGAGAGAGAGAGAGAGAGAGAGAGAGAGAGAGAGAGAATACTTGAATAGGGATGTGGTTGGGAGGTAGATCATCACAAGTTATCTTAGTGACACTCACGAGTTTTAACTCACTACCCACCTCATCATCTACATTATTCTTTGTGCCTTCGACTGTAAAAAAATGAAGGAGCTCGTCAAGAATTTACTCTACAATTTTCACCTCCAATTGAACAAAAAAGTCCATCATGTGCTCTCGATTAGGTGCAAGTTAAAGTTTAGGGCTTTTGGTACCCCTTTGATTGAGATGAAGAAAGCGGTTTTACTTTGGAAAATTCTCCATCATGACATATGGACCAACGTCAAAGCCTAAGAGCTTTGCATGTGCCTATTGTGGTGTAATAGGTGCCTTAGGGTAAAGGAAGACATTCTGCATCTCGACTTCTCATGCCCTAAAACTCTGAGAGTTTGGAACATTGTTCAAAGGGTCCTCTAGTTGAAATAGAAGATTTCCTAGCAACAAGCTCTTCTCGAAGAGGCAATGGAATGCTTTATGGTCTACTAGAATGCTATTAAGAGAGAGGCACCATGGAAAAAATCTAGAAGAAAATGATGCACTATCAATTCTAGAAACACACCCAAAGAATCCTTCATAAAAAGATCCCTACAACTCGTACATAAAAGAATCAAGAACCATAAAAGTAAACTCCCTTTTTCATACACCTTCAAATTAGTAGTTTAAGATGATAAGCTAAAACAAAAATCGATCCCTCATAAAAGGATGGCAAATTTACCAATGTGAAGTGTAGCTCCCCCTAATGCTTTTTTATATTCTCTTTCTTTAACACAATTATAATGACTATGAACTATATAGAGGTCGCATAAATTAAATACACCATAGTGAATTTGAGCAATGAACTTTGGATAAATTGAATATACCATACCATGCATCGTAATACATATTAAGGTTTTTAGCACTTCATAACTAATCATCCCCAACCTTTCTGTAAATAGGACTCTTGCAACATAAAAAAAAACATTTGAATGAGAAACCTTTTGAAGTCACTTACCATTGCTATGGTAACGCTCTCACATGGAATAATTTTATCATTTCGGATGATTTTAATGTTTTTTGGTGACCAAAATCAGGTAAGTTCAACGAATTGGTGCTCGTTAACATTAGTTCGTTTGGGTGACCTTAAATCCAACAAATATTATTTTATTAATTTTTCTTATTCACAAGGTCAAAACAATGTGAAAAATCCAAAATTTTTACTTCTTATTCATTCCATATTTCATACTTAACCATGATTTTCAAAAACATCACAGCAGTGCGACACTAGAATTCTTCATGGGATGTTTTTGAAGGATTAAACATTGTATATTATATATGATTTTATTCATTTATACATGATTTTAATAATTTCTAGATGTATAGATGATTTTAATAATCTATACATGATTTTAATAATTTTGATAGGTCCTCCTCATTCACCTAAAATATAGCCATCCAATATTCATGTGCAGGTGAATTCGGTAATTCAAAATTTACTTCTTTAGCCATCCAAAATTTGGTCACTAAAACATTCATGTGCACATTTAACTGTGGTGACTTGAAATCCATCTTCGATCATCCAAAGTTTGGCCACCGAACATCCATGTGCTTCTAATATACCTTTCGAGTGACCTAAAAAATGATCACCGACCACTCAAAACATGTCGATGTGCTACCCCTTGAGAGATTTTGCACACTCCGAACACGAAAGTCTTCACGCAATAGTCGATCAGGGAAGCGCCGCTGCGAGAGTAAAACGTGTCCATATGAACACGTGAACCGTTGAAAAGGTTATAAGGGGCAGGATGCCAAAGTTTTCCGAACGAACTGCAAATTTCAAGTCGTTCTCTACTTGAGCTAAGTCAAATTTTGTTCTAGGAGACACATTGCATTCGTCAGTGCACGAGATCTTCAGAGGAGCAGTGATATTCTTTACTGAAACACGGTGGTAAACGTCTAATGCTCGCCTCGGCGTGTGGAGAGAGAGAGAGTCGCGCATCTGAATTCTTTTTATTTTTGGTTTGCTCTTCATCGACATCGTGGTTCAATTGCCTATTTAAACAGGTGACAATTGTCTTATCATGGATCTACACATTCCGTACTGAGACATGTGTAATATCAGCTCACATGCAGAAGATATTATTTCTTCAAGTTTCTGTTGTTGATACAATTAATCTGTGTGTAACATTCCATTTCATCTATTCAATTAGACCTGCTATTTTTCGTCCATTTGGCATATCCAACGATCTTTGCATATTCATGCGATGAGATTGTCGTTTCTTCAGGTTTTCATCAATTCGAGCTATGTCTGCCTGACATTCGTTTATAATTTAATCAAATATACAGATACAAGCAAGTTCCCTTTGTGACTACCCGTATATTGGGCCTACTATTCTTTCTATATACATTATCATCAATCCTTATGTCTTTGTCATGCTGAGTTTTAGATTGAGATAATAAATGCTACATTGTTTAAATGCTTCACTTAGTGTTCTGGCCAACAAACTGTTTTTGATCATTTTCACAGTGTTGTCTTTTTGTTTCACATCGTTACTATATTTTTTATTTGCCTTTTGAGAAGACTTGCGTTAGACTATTGTATAGTATACGGTGATTCTTTTTGCATTTCTGGTCCATGTATCTCTCTCTCTCTCTCTTCAATAGAATTTTTGAAAGACATCTTGTGTGGGGATTAATCTTCAGTACAAAGATTTATGGTCAACAGCTGCACCTGGCACACTATTCGTTTTCAATCCAATGCCTTTTGTAGTACTTAAGAATTTTTTTTTTCATTATTGAGTCCACTAAGCATGAACGCCTTCTCAAAATAAGAAAGAATACGAATGCGTAGTTTTAAATTCTGTGAGAATTTGAAACATCTTGCAAGAGATCATAGTGTCGCATGATGTTCCATCTCCATGATGCTAGATACATAGCATGTATAGTAGGTCCATAGGGAAATCTTTATAGAAGAGAAGCATCTATGAATTCTCATAAGGAAAACAGGGGTAAATAGTAGTTTGCATTTGAATAAAGCATTAGATTATGCCATAGATTGTCTTACAATACCATGATATACTAAGCCTTTGGCAGCATAAAGTACTTGCTGGAAAATAACAACGTTCCACAATGAGGTGAACAAATTTCCGGAAGAATGTTAGATTCTGAAAGGTCAATAGGTGGTCAAAGGCTGGTCAAAATGGTAAAAAATGTGCAGAATTTTCATTACAGATTTGGAAGTACTCATCAAGAGCAATCCAACCATATATAACATTGGTATTTGACAAAAAGTTGTAGCAAAAAAGTCAAACCCCAGTTTTTGGTCAAAAAGTCAAAAGAGTTAATTAAAGTCAAATTTGATATGATACATGGCAATATCACATTGATTTGATAGTGGCACAACACATAAACAAATTCAAGAGCTACTTAGCTCAATTGGAAGGGATGAACCGTTTTATATATGAGGAGATTGCAATTGCAATACTTCTCAAAAGTCTTCCATCTTCTTATAGCATGGTTGGTACTATTCTCCAAAACAAGGCAAATCCAAATCTTGACAAGGTGATAACAACAATTCAAAAGAAGAAGAATGGGAACAATATGTCATGACTCATACGCTAGTTAAAGCAAAGAAGTTCAAGAAGTGCAAACACCATGGAAAATCAAACCACAAGAAATCAATGTTATTCAATCAATCCATGTAAAATATTGGTGGAAAGACACATAAAATAGAATTCTATTACAAGAAAAAAGAACAAGCCAAAGTTGGGGGGGAACTTTCATAGGATGAAGTTGGAGTGGTTGAAGAAACCACCTCCAAAGATTGTATGTTAAGCCAAATCATTTTGTATGTGTATGTGTGTAAGATAAGTGTAGATAAGAGCATATGAACTTAACTTGAGAGGCCTGACCAACCGTGAGAGTTGAGTAAATATGTTTGAGTCTACATTCTATCTATAACTTACATACTTGTAATGCAAGCATTGGCATCCCATACATTCTTGGAAGTGAGGTAGGCCCAAATAATAATCACAAGTATTTTCCAAGATCTTTTCAACACTTAGAACCTTAGCACATGCACACCTTAACCAAAAAATGAGAGATGAATGACAAGAGAATAGACAAGTGACACTTATAAAAGTGTAGTTGCACACCAAAGTTGCAAAATTGAATGTAGGCTAAAAGAAAAGTTTTTGCATACAAAATATAGAGAGAAGTGCCTAAGAGTGTGTGTGTAAGAGAATGTGCAAAATGGAAGTGAATGGACTGTTAAAAAACACTATAGCTGAAAACCCTAACAAAAAATATGCCTTCTCTGATGATGAGCAGCAGCTATGTATCCTCCAATTGTTGAAGTAGTTATGAACCTGGTACAAAAGGAACAATAGAAGAAAGCCTGAATATGGAAGCTAATACTCACAAATTACAATAATCAGCTCAAGGGGAAGCCAGCAAAAAAGTACTTCAAATCTGCATATGTCCTCCAAATCAGCTCCTAGCTCAAAACCCGAGAGCTCACAAGTTTGGAATAGTTTGTAGATTGACCCAATGATATATCATATGCCAATTTGGAGGTGATGAGAGTTCAAAAGTCAAACCTTGATTTGAGGTCAAATATGCTTTCATCTATTATTGTTTCAAAGATTATAAATCAATGGCCTGATTATTTTCTATTGAAAGCATCAAAAGCACATAAAAAGAATTGTAAAAATTATTAAAAAAGCAAGTTTCGTGATTTGTAGTGTAAGTCACGCTAATTGCTTTTTTGGCTTTTTTTTCATGATTTTTTGCTTAGCTTTTTGACGGCTCAAATAATCTATATATTGAGCACCTAATGAACTATTTCATACATCTTGTAGCATACCACGTCTTTCAAGCTCTATGCTTAGAGTTTTGGAGAAGCCAAAGTCACTAGAGGACGATGACGAGGACAGGTCCTGAGAACGGTGGTGTCCTCGGGACGGGGACGGTGCCTAGGGTGTCTCGGGGATGTGTCCCTGGGACGACACTAAAATATTACTGATTTTTTCAAAATAATCATATGAAAGTCATGTAGAATGAATTTGCTAACATATTAAATGACCAATAACAAAAAAACCATAAAAAAAAGATGTTTTTTAAGTATAAACAATACACATGCACAAAGCATGTTGATAGTTGAGGCTTGAATTGAATATTCAAATTTTAGAACTACTGCAAAAGTGACAAGTGACAAGTCATATGTATTTCATCATGTCAAAAAAGGTGGATACATCATCATTATCATATAAAAAAGATATCACATCATGACTGAAAAAAGATTTCACATCATGAGTGTAAAAAGATGTTACATCATACCATTGATCAACAAAAAGACTAGTAACTACATATGAGTAGCCTGGAACATAAATGTAAAGACTACGACATAAATGTAATGACTATGGAGAATCCAAGTGGGGAGTGTCATTTTTTGCAACACAATCAATGGCTTCTACCTGTTCATTTTCTTCATTTTCCATTTGGTCTGACTTATGCTCTACCTCTCATTTTGTGAAAGAATTTCTGGCCATGCATTGAGTCCTCTGAAGCATCCTCAAATTGGCACTCACAAACACAAGATCACTAGCATGCTGCACACCAAGTCTATTCCTCTTTTTTTTGAGGATACATGTCCATACACACTCCATAATTGCTCAAGGCAACTCGTAGTGCACACTTGACTAGGTATTCGAGTCACCAGTGTTGAAGATTTGCACCATCAAAACCAAAATCTTCCCACCATAGGGAAGCACCAACACGTAATCTATCCTCCTGGGAATCTGCACATGCATGTGAAGCATCTTTCCCGGTCTTGTATTTGGATAGTTGATCTTTGATAAGTCTTCTAGTTGCTCTATCTGAGTCTTCTAGTTGCTCTATTTGAGATACGCTTCTCTAATATGATCCTCCATCCATTAGCCACCTCTAGAACTGCCTATTGTTTTCTATCTTGAAATTTTGGATCCAACATGTATGCCTCGACATGAAGTGGGGAGTAGTATGCATTCCACCTACTTACACAAATAATTGAAATTTCTTCATACCTGTCATTATCCTTCACCAATGTTTTTAGTGATTCAATTGTGCGTTTCATAGCTTCATACACTTTATCAATGCACGGCTCCATGGAATCCATAATTTTTAGCAAGTTCACAAGTGGATGCACGATATTCACAATGTGAGAAATGTTTTCCCACCATGTTGCATCGTCCGCTAATCTTCTGAAGTGCTTTTGTGCCGAAGTAGAAGCCTCTGGGATCCTTGCGAACTCATCACTCAATAAGAGTCCTCTCAAGACACCACTACATTTCACTACGCGGTGTAACATGGTGAAGTTGTATGCAAATCTTGTGTTTGAATACTTGAGGAAAACAAGAGTAGACTTCTTGCTAAACTCATTCTTCACACTGCGTATGGCTGTTGATGAAAATAACCAATTCATTTGTCTCATTAATTCGAAGCAAAATCCAATCCAAATTCCCAATATCTTTGAGAATATTATTTAAGCAATGTGCCATGCAAAAGCAAACAATACTATGAGGGTACAAATTTTTAATAATTGCACTTGCATCTCCATTTGAAGGCTATCCATATGCAACAATGCAAACAACATTTGATGACCCCATAATCTCTATGGCACTTGAGCACTCTGCCGTAAGTACATCAGTTGACTTCCCTATCTCAGATGCATCATGTGACGAGACGAAGTACATCTCCCCACGTGAATAAGGAACCACTCCATGATAGAGTGTCATTGAACATCGTTCTATCCATCCACAAGCAATGATACTCCATTTTTTTTCCACGATTTCTTTATGCTCTCACATGCGGCTTCAACACGCTTCTTCTCTTTCTCCAATAAAGTGCCCTAAGCTCTCCGAAGATGGAGGCACATAGGTTGTTCCATATTCACCTATCTTCTTTACCATGTCTTTGGAGTATAGCAAGCTTGCTGAGTAATTCTTGCTTCTTCTCCGAAGTGATTGCAGAACAAAATCTTAGGCATCACTAGTAGCAAGCTTGTTGAGTAATCTTGCTTCTTCTCCGAAGTGATTGCAAAACAAAATCTTACTTCATGTCCACGTTCGTGAAGTAAGTGTGCATGCATCTTGTTTGCTCCATTAGTTCGTTTGTAGCCACATAGCTTGCAAGTCCATGGTTTTGCACCACCTCCTTCTCCGATGGATACGGGAGACTCCACCACTCCCCACCATGTCCATTTGCTTGTAGCATGCCTCCTCTTCGTGTTTGATCCACTTGTTCGTGATGAAGAAACCATAGAGGGAGAGAATACTATGAGGAGAAGGGAAAAGATGAGAAGGATGAAAAGAGGGTTGAGAAGATAGATTCTAGAGAAAAGCCCTTGATTATGCAAGTGTGAAGCTAGCTCAAACATTCATGGCACATGCACATAGGTTGAATGTAATGAAGCAAGTGACCTTGTGAAGTAAAAGAGTTGTAGAAGCTTCTAGATGCCCTCCAAAAAAGGCACTAAAACTAGGCTCAAAAAATCGAATTCAAATTCAAATTTTGAATGACAAAATTTTGCGCCATCTCAATCTTGTAGCATCACAAGTATGCGTCCCCGGGACACCTGGCTGTTATGCATGGTGAATTGGGGACAGCCCCCCGTCCCGTATGGCTTTCTGATCTCCAAGTCACTCGGGGACAGCATCCTTGCTTCCCTAGAACCTGGGGATGCGTCGCCTTGTGACTTTGGGAGAAGCACCTTTGTAAGTATTTTTGCAATATTTGTATATTATTTTGGAGCTGTTTTGGCTCCTTTGCCAATCTCTTGTATACATTGTTTCTATTGTCTCTCTTTATTCTCTCTCCATACTCTCTCTTTGTATTGATTGTGGGCCTTAAAAACCAGCACTCTTTGCGCATATTTTGACACTTTTGTCTTAGCGCTTTGCATAGTGCTCCATCTCTTATCTACTATTGTAGTGGAGAGGGAATCCATGCATGCATGTATATGAGAGTGAATATGATAAATATATGCAAATCATGTAGCTGAGAACTTTTCTACAAGTCGTTTTGAGATTTCCAGCCTTACTTTCTGCCACTATTTGCAGACTTTGTCAATCATTAGCAAGTTTTGATGGAAATATTTCAGCTTTCAGCTTCTACCATTAGAGTGGATCTTTGCTTGGCTCCAACCTTTATTTTGGAAGATTTTTCACTTCTGCTTGAGGTCTATTTTTGGCAAATAATCTTCAGTTCATATTCAGCATCTATGATTCATGCTGAGCTCGTGGTCATGGAGCTTACATGATTTCACATTTTGTATCTGAACTTAGCTTTATGTATTGAATCGATTCAAATTTGTTTGTTGACTGGCCATATCTCTTGTCTTACAAGATATAGGGTATGAGAGTAGAGGAAGACACAATGGAACGAAACTCATATAAGCCCATATTTGATCCCATTCTATTATCAACTATAGGAAGCTTGGGATCAAGCTTGATGCGCTTTTACGCGCAAGATTTAAACACCCCAAGTTTTCTCTATTGATTGAATTTTATTGACTACATATGAGGAAAGAGGAATTTGTCCTTTTGAACATCTGAATACTTTTAATAAGCATATTACAAAGCTAGCTTTAGTCGGCACTCCAATTTGCGATGGCACAATCGTGGTTGTACCATTAAAAAGATTGCCTTTATCATATCACATTTTAGTTAGTGACCATCCTTATTCGTGATTTGTCAGAGAGTAGTTTAAGCTAACTTTCACTAGAAGGTGACAGGGTTTCAAAAATTGGAGTTTTTTTCATTTTTAGAGTTTTAAACGACATGTTTAAATTCTGACTATCTAGATGTATGCATCAGCCAAGGTGGGCTAAATGAAGGTGGTTTTGCAAAACATCGGGGGCTAGTTGGCATTTTTCAATAAAAAACATATTTTAAATATTGAAATGCAAATATAAAAGTTAGCCACACGGAATTAAGCTATCTTTGATCTTTTTTGCCCAAATTAAGTTTTTTACCAGAAGCTGCTTTTCTTGAAATCAAAGTAGTTCATATATTTTTCAGCCAATCTCAGGACTTATAAATAAAACCATGGAAAACTCTCATAATATGAGTACAATCCAAAAGCTGGAGCAAGCTTGGGTTTCTATCTCAGCATGTACTAGGGAGATTGTTTAGTTCTTCAAGAATGAAGAGGAGTTACTTGGAGAAGACTTCTCAGCTTTGGCTTAAATTTTTGAGCCATTATTTGCAGGGTTTTTTAGCTATCTTTCTGAGAATTTTTTTGTGGATTTATTTCAACTTATGCTCTAATTTAGGAGAGGATTTTTACTATGCATTATCCTCTATTTTGGAGGATTTTAAGCTTCAGCTTTGGCGGATTATGTTCAGCCTCATTTTTAGCTTTTCTGATTTATGTTCAGCTCATGCTCATGGAGCTCATAAAATGTCAGATTTTGTATATGAACTCAACCTTGTCCATAAAATTTTTGCAACATATTCTCCGTTGTGTGTTTTCTGTGTCCTATCATGACTTGTGAACAAGATCCGACACCATAGGTGCTTGTCCAATTCTTGTTGTGAGGACATTCTGTACTTATGTGGTGTTGTACATGTTCTATAGCAGAGCTTCTTGTGAGTTCATGCTCGTGGTGTGTGTGTGTGTGTTGTGGGGTGCGTGTGTGAGCATGTCTTCATTCGGAGTTCTATACCCACTATTGGGCACTGATGACGTTAGTGGGGATGTCATAGTATTGAGTCGATACTACGCATATTGGAGCTGATATGCTATATAGTCTTGTGGTTGACTACCATGAGCTTATAGTTGCACTTTCATTTGAGGGTGAATTTGGGGTTTACCTGGATTCATTCTGGTATATATGATTGTCGTATTAGCGGACATGCAGTTTTCACTTGTGGATTCTTCGTCCGAGTTACGACCAGTTGATAGGTGTGTATACCCTATCAACTACACATTTTTTGTAATTTTTCCTATCTTTTGGTTGCATTTTGTGCTAGGCTTCATTATGGCTGAGTTTGCCCATCACTTCCGGAAGTGATAGAAACTCAGTTCGCAGGGCTTCTTGTGAGTTCATGCTCGTGGTGTGTGTGTGTGTGTGTTGTGGGGTGCGTGTGTGAGCATGTCTTCATTCGGAGTTCTATACCCACTATTGGGCACTGATGACGTTAGTGGGGATGTCATAGTATTGAGTCGATACTACGCATATTGGAGCTGATATGCTATATAGTCTTGTGGTTGACTACCATGAGCTTATAGTTGCACTTTCATTTGAGGGTGAATTTGGGGTTTACCTGGATTCATTCTGGTATATATGATTGTCGTATTAGTGGACATGCAGTTTTCACTTGTGGATTCTTCGTCCGAGTTACGACCAGTTGATAGGTGTGTATACCCTATCAACTACACATTTTTTGTAATTTTTCCTATCTTTTGGTTGCATTTTGTGCTAGGCTTCATTATGGCTGAGTTTGCCCATCACTTCCGGAAGTGATAGAAACTCAATTCGCAGAGCTTCTTGTGAGTTCATGCTCGTGGTGTGTGTGTGTTGTGGGGTGCGTGTGAGCATGTCTTCATTCGGAGTTCTATACCCACTATTGGGCACTGATGACGTTAGTGGGGATGTCATAGTATTGAGTCGATACTACGCATATTGGAGCTGATATGCTATATAGTCTTGTGGTTGACTACCATGAGCTTATAGTTGCACTTTCATTTGAGGGTGAATTTGGGGTTTACCTGGATTCATTCTGGTATATATCATAGCTCATATCTATTCTTCTCTCTAACCCTCCAATCAGACCTACTGTTGCTGTAGCCGTGTGAAAAACACTTATTTGTATTGTGTATATAAAAAGCAAAGCAGAGTTGCTCTTAGTGGTTGTTGCACATAAAGCAAGCCAAAAATCTGACTTCTTTTCTATGCTTTTTCTGCTGTATATTTGTTCATTCTACATCTTCAAGCATGGCTGATACAAAGGATTGATTTAATGTCTTGATGTGCTTATCTCAAGTTGAAAGAGGTTTGCACTAAGTTTTTACCAGAGCTCAGACAAAAGAGCTTGATTGATTTTGGGTTACAAAAACCACATGGCATTGATTATATAGATTATAATAAAGCTTACATCAATTAAACACTGCAGCATTGTAGCTAATGGTTAAGTATCTGCTTGGGGAGTCTCATTTTCCCCTGGGTCTTGTATTAGTCTAGGCTAATGCAACCTCTCTGTTGTGAGTGTAGGGTAGGTGGTAACTGACCCCAACATCTTCTTTTCCTTTTTTCCTGTTTGTTCTTGTATTGACTCAAAAACCCTAATTCAAAATTTGTGAAATGAAGTTTCTAAATGTAGTGGGTCTTGCTACATTGTGTAAAGAATGCCTATTAATTGTTCGATGCAAGTTGCAGTCAAATTTGAGTACAAGTTAATCTTTCAGCCATGGAATGATTGGATGATTTGCATTCACCTACTTTCTCAATTTCTTAGATCACGATCATGAAGGCTTTGAGGGTTTTACAGCTTTTCAGAGTACAGTTAATGCCGGTGTCTGCTCTCTCTGCTAATTTTTTTGAGAACATCTTTTGAATAGCATGTTTGATTTGGTGTCAGTCTCTTTGGAATATAGGAGGGATTGTTTCGAATCAAGCTTATTATCGATCGATTCCTCCTGAGCTGTGCCAAATTTTTAGGAATCCAATATTGACAGCTTAATATTGTTCAAGCTAAAGTTGTAGAGTGGAGACTTACACCATGTTTGAGTATTCACTCTTAGCTTTTCATGCGGCTTTTAATTTTGCTGTACATTAAACATTCTAGATTTATGAATTCTGAAAGTGTTTGCAGTCCTCTACTGGATTGTAAATACTCTATTTCTTTGAAGGCTTTTCAAGTGTCAGTTACATAGAGAACCATGCCTTCACAAGGAGCTAGCACTTCAGGTGTTAACAATGGAACTTCTACTCGAAAGGACTCAAAGAGGCCAAAAAGTAAGTGCAAGGATCTCGAATGTTTTGCATTGATTTGTGGCTATTAAGGAATCAATGCCATTTATTCTTTAAAATTTCTGACATTTTAAATGCAGGCTCTGCTTTTACACAGCAAGAATTGCCAGCTTGCAAGCCTTTATTGACACCAAAATGGGTTAGTCTATACAGTACAGTATTTAGGCAGATTTGACATGATTATTTGTTGGATTCACATTAAACAATCTTGCATTGGGCTTTCACAGGTTATTACGATTTTCATGCTGATTGGTGTAGTATTCATTCCAATAGGCGTAGCTGCACTATTTGCTTCAAGAAATGTAAGAATATTTCTACATCTTGTTTTCCTTCTATGTTCACATTTAGCTCTTCTGGTTTGCCAGTATTTTTGTGTTGTCTTTTACCATTTGAAATTGTTTGATGGGAGGGGATTCAGGAAAGAAGAGATCATGGGGTCGGAAGGCTAGATTATGTGTGGTGAAATGCAAATTGCAAATGTGCAAGTTGCTTTCATTTGCAATTGGCATTTGTTCTCCTTTATTAAATCTCCCTAGTTTATGGTGCATTTTAGGTGTGTTCTTCTTGTAATTCCTTCATTGCCTTTACCCTTTTAGTGTTGATGAGCCTATCTACAGTTGATATCTCTAACTTTGATGTGGCTCATCCACCTTTCACTTAGCTATTATTAAAGCTCATTCTTCACGTTGGTTTTTCTTTATGATTCCTTGCAGTATAATATTGAAATGTATTATTACTGTATTATAGGTTTAAAGGTTGTGTTGGAGAACATAACAAGGTCTATTTATTTTAGTGTTGTTCCATACCTCTTTAAAGGTCATCCATATGGCTCCCATCAAATGTCTTGTGTCGTTATTCACCTATTTTTACATCTAACATGCTTCACCCTAGTAATTGAAAGCGTATGATGGGATAGAGAGTCATTGAGAGTTCATATGATGTCATGAGCCTAGATCTCTGCAAAGTGGTGTCGGTGAAGTCTCTAGGCTGGATCCTATGGCACGAGGTTGTCTCCTAGCTGGAAAGGTCAGAGAGCCTGTTGAAGAGTCACCCCTCTTGATGTGTGAGCCGAGGGGGGGAGGCTGCCGCATGTCTTAGAACAAAGAAGTCAGTTAGCTGACTCTGTCTCCCTCCTGCCTGGCTGCTACGGTGGGCTCGAGTAGGTAATCTCTGCGACTCTGTATCTCTAATAAGAATTGCCCTGTCTCTCGTCCCACTCCTTCCTCTTCCGACGTGAGGCACTATGCCTGTGTGCGTGTAATTTCCTTGACATGCTTTGAAGCTCATAGTTGACTCCACAGCTCGTAACACTCATCATCATACCATCGGTTTTGGGGCATGGACCCCGTGCGTGGTGGGTATGTGTATGGTGGGGGAAGCTTTGTAGAGCTGAGTCGTGTAAGATGGCGGTGATCTCTAAGGTGAGTGTGTCTAGAGGTGAGAGTGGATCTAGGGAGAGTAGGCGTGTGTATACATGTGAGCGCTCGACGTGAAGTGTATCGAAGTATGTGTCACGGTGGCTGGGCGGGGATAAAAGTGTGAACATGATAAAAGTGTGATTGGCTCTGAGTGGACGTCGATCAATACTAAGTGAAGTGATGAGTGATGCCCCAGAGAGGGTGCCTAAGATGTAGTTGACTGTACTCTTGCCTCCTCAAAGCATGTCAATCTGCCCGAGCTTGGCCATCGGTGCATGCCATTATAAATAACAAGATGGTGTTTGCCGCAAGCTCAAGTAGTTGTCTTCCGTATTAGGTGGTGTCCTGACCAGCAACACTCAGCCGGTCCCTGTCTCCTCTGGCCCCTTGCTTCTCATGATTAGTGGCTAGTCCATGTCATATGACTCACACTGACGTGATAGTGTGCGTCCGCTGAAGTAGTCCCCCATAAGGAAGACCTCACCCAGAGTGCTATAGTGTAGTATCCCCTACGAGTGTTGCGTAGGGAGAGTCACGGTCTTTGAGCTTCTCCTTTCAGTCATGTCCAAAGAATCGAGATCCTCGTGGTAGGAAGTAGCAAATGGCTATGTAGATCCACCTCTTTGCTTCAATCTCCATGCGTACCCATATGTATCATGCCTCCTCGTCTCAGTTGGTGATGTGGATCTGACTCTATAGCTTTTGTTTGAATATAATGGCGATGCCCCTTGATCCTCGTGCAATACTCTATCTCATCATGGTCCTGAATGTGGACGTGAATTGGAAACGTGTTATTTGGGGGAGGCCTCTCTTTGGGCTCTCATGAGTCTTTGTGATGTAGGCAAAGTCATGGGAAGCTTGTCTCATTGCATCCAAAGTGCTCTGTTGCAGTTCCTCACCACTCCTCTGAGTGGTGACTCTTGGTCAGGTGCTTCCTTGTAGGTGGTGTGGCCCTATTTGACAGGGCATCCATCTATGAAGACCTTATCATCACGGTAAAATGCCTTCTTCCCCTCTCATCGCACCTTGAGGATCTATGGCATGCAGGTGCATCGGCATGCTACTTGCATCCTCGTGAGGTCCTCGTCCTATAGAGGGCACTGTCGGGTAGTCCACATAGCACTAGTTGAAGTCTAAAGAAGGCGGTCTGTGTCTCCTTGGAGTCCATTGAAGGATGAGTGCTCGTGGATGTGATGTATCCCTTCCAGCCCTCCATGCTCCTGTGAAGCCCTCCATGCTCCTGTGAAGGGCATACTCTCGTAACCAAGTCAGTGGAAGATGTCGATGGCGTCTACCTCCGATGATTCTCCCTCTGTGAGGTCCGTAATCCGAACGTGGAGTCGTCGGGTGTGTCAAAGTCTCTCCTTGAGGGTATCCTGAACCCTAGTGAGCTCTTCCTTTTGCACATCTTCCTTGACCTCTTTCTTAATTCTCTTGTGAACCACTTCTATCCTACTCTCGTGAGTAGATTCCATGTCTGTCTTTATTTCTTTCTTTATTTCTTCTTTGAGTATCTCTATGTTGGAGGTCTCACCTTCTTCTTTGATCATCCTGGTGACATTGGCCTCAAGGCGATCTCGAGAGAGAGAGAGAGAGAGAGAGAGAGAGAGAGAGAGAGAGAGAGAGAGAGAGAGAGAGAGAGAGAGAGAGAGAGAGAGAGAGAGAGAGAGAGAGAGAGAGAGAGAGAGAGAGAGAGAGAGAGAGAAAGAAAGAAAGAAAGAAAGACTTTTTAACGTCTATTAGAGGCCAAAATCGGCCTATGAGACAAAACATATACATCAGTATGATCCAATCCACTGTGATCCAAAACAAAAATAAAGTGTGAGTACTGCAAACGGGTATAAAAGGAGAGATAGTAGCTGGTATCAAGGGGTGTGGGGTGCTCTGGGTATGCACTCTATATGCTCAATGGGTGAGATACAAATATGATATGCATAGGGAGGGGAGGCTCGATGGTATCACAACCCCCTAAATGCTTGGAGTGGGTGTAGGATATAATGCATCGGTGGGTAAGGCATCATGGCGATCCTCAAAATGCTCTGGGCGTCCAAATCGATAGGGGTGCGCTGCTGACGTCTCTGTATCTCCATGTCATGGCGTGCGTGAATCGCCTGAATCTCTCTCTGGTGTGGACGAGCTCTCCGGACAAGGGGTCTCGGTCGTCGGCGCTGTCGTCTAAGCTCCTCTGCTCTGTGTAATGTGACACCCCGCATCGAGCTGGGCCCTCGAGTGTATGTGGGTCTGAAAAAATCTGTAATATAAGTCTGAGGGGAGGGGGTCAGGTGTATCTCCATCTGCTGCTGGAGGAGTGATGCGCGACGGTGCTGGAGCTCCACTAGGAAGCGACCTAGAGGGCGTTGGTCCTCTGTCCCCAATAAAGCCCTGATCTCTCTAGGCCCCCTGAAGAGCTGTGGGTAGCGGTCTCTGATGTCCTCATATGCCTGGCATCTACATGTGTAGTGCTCCTCGTCCTCCATCTCCTCTCTACATATCCTGCATAATCGCTCATCCCTGGGGGTATGTGTGGCTCGCCCAATCTCAATCTCAAGCTGGTGTGATGATACTCTGAGCTGCCCAATGGCCACTCTCTCAGCTGGTGCCATATATGTATCCATGTATCGTGGTCTCTGAATGAAACCATCCGCTGTCACAGTCAGGAAGTGCTCTCTGTAGTGTTGCCTCTTTGTGGGAAGAGGCCCCTGTGGTGCTATCCATGTCTCCCTGACGTGTATCTGTAGTAGGTCCTAACGGATGATCCTATTCCTCTCCGAACGAGAGAGGGTAATGTGGGGGGAAGAGAGGTCATACTGAAAAGGGGGGAGATCCGTAATGCTCATGCCATGGTCTGCTAACCATCGGTAAGTCTGTGCATACCATACTCTCTCATGCCCTGTCTCTGCCAAATGTCTAGAGCTCTCAAATGCAAGCCTGGTGAGTCGGCTAGTGGGGAGCTCTCTGACTCTCAGAATAAAGGTCACCAACTGGAAGAGGGCCTCCACTAGCATCGGTGGTGCGCTAAGCTCAGCTCGTATAATGTCATGTGGAACGGAGGGCTTGCTGCGCAGCAAGCGTGATATCATGGTGATCTGGGGCCTCTCAATCTGCGTCCACATCACCTCTGTGATCCCTGGTGCCCATACTGCTGCTGCGTACATCAATGCGGGTGTCACTAGAGTGTCAAAGAGCCACCCCTTAGTCCGGGGCTCCTGAAAATGTGTCTGAAAGCAGCGTCTCTCCAATCCTGCAAGTGCCGCATAACCTCGCGTCAATCTATCTCTCGCAGCCTGTGCCATGGAGAATAGCCCTGTGCTGCCTGAGAAGGTGATACCTAGGTAGACGTAGGAGTCCACTACCTCTATCTGTCCTCCAGCTGCTGTGAAAGAGGCGCGATGGCGTACTGTCCTGGAGGTATGGAAGATCATGACCTTGGTCTTGCCAAGGTTCACTGTGAGTCCTCTCTCCATGCAAAAGGTATCGAGCGCCTGTAAATGTGACTGCAACCCCTCCTGTGACTCTGAGAGCAGGACAATGTCATCAGCATATAATAGGATATGTACTGGCGTACCTCCGAGGTCTCCTCCTCGCCCTCCTGCTCGCTGTATATACTCCGTGATCTCGTCGATGTAGAGACCGAAGAGAGTGGGTGAGAGAGGGCAACCTTGTTTCACACCAATGGTGCTAACAAGGCTGTCTGATAGACCGCCGGGGTAGCGTACCCTGCCTGTGACTCGTGCATACAAAGCGTGGATGGCCCATAGCATGTCTGATGGAAGCTGTAACTCCTGGAGCCTCCGTAGTAGTCTCTCTCGAGGGACCATATCGAAGGCTTTGCGGAAATCCACAAAGCAACAGTATAGTCTCTGCTTCCTTGCCTTCGCGCTCTCAATCAAGCAACGAAGCACGAAGATGTGGTCGATGGTGGAGAAAGTGCGGCGGAAGCATAGTTGCAATGCAACGCGTTGCGTAGCGTCTGCAACGTTCGCAACGCAACGGCGTTGCGTTGCGACGTATGCAACGCGTTGCGTTGCAGACATATATCACACAGAATGGCAAGTTTCTCAAATTGTTCAGGTAATATGAGTGAGGAAAGGCATACTGAACAGCTGCAGAGTAATATGTATCAAACGGTGGACTTTGGTTTGTTGAAAAATATTGTTGAGGAGGCTCTGACAAAGGATTGCACCATTCAAGGAGAACTTAATGCAGAGGTGGACCAAACATGAGTCCGGAATTCTACCCTCATGTTTCATCAAAGAGGCATACTGCTTTTTATTACAGCTAGGATCCTGAATGTGATTGATGTGGCACAAACCATTGATGGAGGTAATGGGTACTCATCTGTGGATAAGATATATTATTCTGTGCATAGTTTATTGGAAGTTATGTTCAAAGATGTGAAAGATGAAAGTCACTTTCTGAGGCAGCAGATAGTAATTCTATTTGGAAATGTTGCCGACATTTTTTATTGGAAGCAGATGAAGGCCACGACAGAAGAATCACTGTATATGTGCTCAGTTTGGGTGGAATTCGTTGACTTGCCATCGTTTCTTTGACCCACAATTGGTCACATTGCGAAGAGTTTAGGGAGAGTGCTATATACTCCCTCAATCTCAGCTCCCAACAAAAATGAAGTGTTCATCAGTGGAACACATCCTGACCTGTTCCCAATACTCTAGAGATCAGCATATCAAACATTGGATGAATAGTCATGTACTTGAAGTGAGGGAAATCTACAGGTGCTTGTTTTCACTGTGGGAATTCAGGGCAGTACTCCAAAAACTGTCCCACTGTGAATGGAGGAAGTGAAAGTAATTCCATCTTGTCAAGGTGGAAGAGTCTAATTACCTGAGGAGCTGGTATACAAAGAATCAGAATATTTACAACTTTGTCCATTATATACAAGTTGATAATCTTACTTGAGGATAACATTCCCCCCTAGAGTCTCTTATGTTCTTGACCCCTAGTATTTTATGGTATATATAGTCATATCCCACCTTATTACATATCATATGACCCAAAATATGTGAAAAAAACATATAAAAATTTTGAAAAATAAATCACTTTATCGCAACTCCTAGGTCTAGACGTTGCCCTCGTTGCTAACCCGTTGCTAACCCGTTGCCGTTGCCGTTGCGAAAACGTTGCTTTCCACTATGGGCGGAAGCCTGCCTGGCCGGGTGCTCTGATCCCCGCTGCCTCAGTGTGTGTACTGAGCTCTGCCTCTAGTACTGCCCCATAGATCTTGGCCAGGATATGGCCTATCATAATAGTCCTGTAGTTCCCTGGGTCCATCATATCGCCGGACTTATAGATAGGCGTAATGGTATGCATAGTCCATGAGTCGGGTAATCCCTCAACCAAAGCACGGTTGAAGAGATGGGCGATCAAGTGGGAAACTACATCTGCTGCGTATATAAAGTGCTCTCCCTGTAGCCCCGTGTGGTCTGCAGAACGGCCATGCTGTAGCCTATGGATGGCCTGTCGTACCATGCCTGCTGTGAAGAGGGTGGATATCACCGGACGCGGTGTGGAAGGAATCGGTAATGGTGGCTGTCCTGGGACGTCATATAACCTCTGGGCGTAGGTGTGCCAAGTCGAAGGATCTGCTATGGGTGTAGGTGGACGTGGCTCACGTAGTGCCCTCCACGCGGTGGCACAATCCCTACTCATGAGAAGGTCGATCAACTCTGCCTCCTGTCGCTCCTCGAAAGCTCGCCGCTTCCGGCGTGTGAGGGCTCGCATCTGTCGTCGTGCCTCCCTCTCTGTGATGGATCCCAAGATACTCTGTGCTCTGAGATGTCGGTATAGTCGCCTACACTCCTCATCGTACCATCTATTCTGGGGTGTATGCCCCAGCCGTGTCGGATGTGCAGTGCTGTGGGTGGTGTATGGGAAGCTGAGAGTAGCGGATGTATGGAGGATCGAGGAGAAGTGGGCGGTGAGGGTGTCCAAGGAGGCAGAGGGATCAAGGGAGTAGATGCGCTCTTGAACATGGGAGCTATAGCTATGTGCTAGCTCATGTCTAAAGTGAATGGTGGTACGGGCTCGTGGCTGTAGCGTGACGGGGTGGGGTATGCATGGTGAGCCGCGAATGGATAGGGCAAGATATGCGTGATCGGCTCCAATCGGTAAGGGTGGGATAGTGAATGAGGTGATCAGATGTGTCGCCTCCGGAGGTCCGATAACATAGTCTACCACACTGCCCCCCTGTGGTGTCGTGGGTGGAATGCAGGTGAGACCGCGCGAGGTGGGCAGCTCTCCATCCCATTATATATAACGAGACGGTGTGCTGCTCCCATCTGGAGTAAGTGTCGGCCATATAAGGTGGGTGTGGCGGTGTCGGCTGAGGCTCTGAGTGTAGGCATGTCCTCTATGGTACGAAGCATCTCAGGGTCGTCAAAGTCGTAGATATCACACTGGTGGCTCTGAGTGCGGGCATTGAAGTCTCCTACAAGGAAGACGTCACCCATCCCGGTATACTCCATAATCGTGTCACTGAGGCAGTCATATGGCGATGTGGTGTTGTCCCTCCCCTCCTGGTAGCTGCTCAGGGGAATGTGTGAAGCGTGAACCAATGGGTGCAATATAGCATACGGCGAAGTACGCTGCTCTCTCCTCTGATAGCTGCAAGCGTATCCACATGAAACATGCCTCTGGGTCTCTGGCTACCACCTGTACCCTGTGCTGTAACGATTGTCTATAGAGCACGGCTACTCCTCCTGATCCCCGTGTGGTGTGCTGTCTCATCTGGCGGGGGTGAGCTGACTCCCACATATAGCCCTCAATCCTCGGTAGGCTCCTCCCCGGGCTCTCGTGTGTCTCTGTCAAGAAGATAATGTCCCTGCCCTCCATCACCTCCTCGAGGCGCCCTGGATGTGTCCATAAAGATCCATTGCAGTTCCAGACTGCAATGTGCACCTCCTGGTGTGCTGTCTCATAGGCCGCGAATCCCTAGTCAATGGGCCGTCCATCAATGATGATCCGACCGTCTCTGTAGAGGGCACGATGTCCCTCTCGTCTGGCTTGGAGGACACGTGGCATGCATGCCCGTCTGTGCTCTACCTGCATCCGTGTGAGGTCGTCATCCAAATAGATGGGGGTGCCCGGTGTAGTGCGTAGTACCGCCCGTCGTCTGAGAAAGTCTCTCCTCCTGGCCTCATCTGAGAACTGAAGGATAAGTGCTATGCTCCGTGTGGTGTCCCGTCCTGCTCTTCATACTCTGGTGAAAGGGAGAGGCTCATCCGCGCACTATCCAAGTAATGTGCACAAGCGACGCCCGTCCTGCTCTGGTGATCCGTCTTTCTCTGTGAGGCCGGAGACGCGAACATTGAGCCTGCGGGCCTGTCGCATCCGCTCCTCCTCAATGGTGGTATGCACTATGTGGATCTCCTCATGGTGGTTGTTCTTCTTTGCCTCTTGTCGAAGGTTCTTTTTGACAACCTCGACCCATCCATCTTTCTTAGTCTCAAGCTCGTTCTCCACCACCTCCATACACTCCTTCTTGATAGTCACCCGAATGTCCTCTAGATGTGGAGAGATCTCCCCCTCCTCGTGCATGCTGTCCAGTTTCGTTTTCATATCAGTAAGCGCAGTGTGCAACTCCTCCAGGTCCCGTGAGTGCTGTTTGCGGGTAGCGAGAAGCTCTTCCCGAAGGGATTCGTTTTCCTTCTCCAAGGTTGCCACCTTGGCTTCGAGGGCGACAACTCTACGGGTAACCCCGTTCAGTGCAAAATCTCCTTCTTTCTTGTGTTTTCCTATCAACTCTCGGAGGGCATGCTCTAGGGTGGCCAACTGTTCCTCCAGCTTGGGAGCCATGAGAGAGAGAGAGAGAGAGAGAGAGAGAGAGAGAGAGAGAGAGAGAGAGAGAGAGAGAGAGAGAGAGAGAGAGAGAGGATTGGGATTACGGTTGAGGTTGAGATATTTAAGTTTTTGGGGGTTTTGAGAGAGAGAGAGAGAGAGAGAGAGAGAGAGAGAGAGAGAGAGAGAGAGAGAGAGAGAGAGAGAGAGAGAGAGAGAGAGAGAGAGAGAGTTTTTACGTCTATTAGGAGGCCGAACTCGGCCTATGAGACAAATCGATGTACATGGGTGTATCTTCTGTCAATCAGAAAAGATAAAAGTGCTGAAAAGAAACTGGTTAAGCTGATATAGATCTCCGTAGTATGCATGTGGGGATACCCATGAAAATGGGGGGGGTGTATGGAGTGCGATATCTATGATAGTCTATATGCAGAAGGGTAGTACAACAACCATGAGAATGCATCTGAAACGACTAACTAGCTCCATCCTGTGCTAGTGGCTGGGTGTAAGATGTGATACATAGGTGGAGGTGGAGTCAGGGCCACCCTGATGGCTGCAACGGGATCAACCATCATCTGGGATCGTCTCTCCTCCATGGCGCGATGGTCACAAGCCTGGATCTCCGCAATCTGGTGTCGGTGAAGTCTCGGGGCTTGATATCATATAGCACGGGGTCGTCTCCTAGCTTGAGAAATCTGAGCCTGCTGAAGAGTCACCCCGCTTGGTGTGTGGGCTGAGGGGGGGAGGGCTGCAGCACGTCGTGGAATAAAGAAGTCAGTGAGCTGACTCCGTCTCCCTCCTGTATGGAGTGCTACAGTAGGCTGGAGTAGGGAAACTCTGTGACTCTGTATCTCTAGTAAGAATCGCCCGAGCTGTCGCTGGTCTCTAGAGTCCATGATCTCTCGGAGGGTGGGCTGCCCTGCAAACAGAGTCTCGTATCTGCCTCTGATGCCATCATATGCGCTACATCTGCATACAGAGTGCTCCTCATCCTCCATCTCTACTCTGCATACTCCACATATCCACTCCTCTCTGGGAATGTCTGCGGCTCTTCCCGTCTCAATCTCGAGTCGGTGTGATGAGACTCTTAGCTGGCCAATCGCTACCCTCGAGCTATGAGGCATGTGAGTATCCATGTAGCGTGGTCGCTGGATGAAACCGTCCGCTAGTATGTCTAAGAACTGGTCTCGATAGTGCGATAGTCTCGATCCCATGTGTGGTGTGTGCCATGTCTGACTAATGTAGAGCTGCCAGAGATCCTGTCTGAGCACAACATCCCTCTCATGACGAGAGAGGTGGATGTGAGGTGAGTCTTGGTCATACTGAAAAGGCGGCAATCTGTCCATATCAAGTCCATGACTATCAAACCAGACTCTAACCTGAGTGTACCAAGCTCTCTCATATCCTGACTCTGATATCTGTATAGATGCCTCAAGAGCTCTGTGTGTGAGTCTATCTGTAGGGAGGTCCCTAATCCTGTGAATAAAGCAGATAGTCTTGAATAGTGCCTCTATTGCCATGGGTGGTGAAGCTAGCTCTTCCCTGATGATGTCATGTGGCATCGACTGTTTCCCACGAAATAATCGCGAGATCATACGTACCATAGGCCTCTCGATCGCACTCCACTGGGTGACTGTGAGGCCTAGGGCCCAAACCGTCGCAACAAACATCATAGCTGGTCTGACCAGTGTGTCAAATAGCCACCCCTTCGTGCGGGGCTCCTGGAAGTGTGCTTGGTGACATCTCCGCTCTAACATGGCTAAAGCTGCATATCCGCGTGTGAGTCTATCGGTGGCTGCCTGTCTCATGCTGAAGGGGCATGAGACAAGCTCGTGAATGTGACTCCGAGATAGACATAGGAAGTGACCACCTCAATCTGTCCACCACCAGCTCTGAATCCTGCTCCATTTCTCACCATGGGGGAGGTGTGGAAGATCATGACCTTGGTCTTGCCAAGGTTTACTGTCAAGCCCGTCTGTGTACAAAACTCATCCAGGGCCTCAAGGTGGCGCTGTAATCCCTCGGGTGACTCTGAAATCAAGACAATGTCATCGGCATATAATAAAATATGGACATGTGTACCTGTGAGGTCTGCACCCTCTCCTCCAGCTCGGAGAATGTAGTCCTCAATCTCGTCAATGTAGAGACCAAATAGAGTGGGAGAGAGTGGGAAGCCTTGCTTAACACCGATAATGCTAGCAATGGCCTCAGTCATACCTCCTTGACACCATACCCTCCCAGTCACCTTCTCATAGAGTGCATAGATGGCCCAAATCATCCCTGATGATACTCCCAAGCTCTAGAGGCGTTGGAAGAGCCTCTCTCGCGGCACTGTATCAAAAGCTTTGCGGAAGTCCACAAAGCAGCAATATAGCCTCTTCTTCCGCATCCTTGCCCCATCAATGAGGCAGCACAGAATGAAGATGTGATCAATAGTAGAGAAAGCTCGTCGAAAACCTGCCTGGCCTCGTGCTCGTAGCCCCTCAGTCTCTGCATACGAGCTGAGCTCTGCCTCAAGTATGGCACCGTATAGTTTGGCTATGGTGTGGCCAATCATGATGGTCCTGTAGTTCCCTGGATCCAGGGTGTCGCGAGATTTGTGGATAGGCACAATGGTGTGCATAGTCCACTCCTCTAGGAAGCCCTCTCCTATAGCCCGGTTGAAGACATGTGTAATCAACGGGGCTATAGTGGAGGCTGCATATATGAGATGCTCGCTCTGCAATCCCGTGTGGTTTGTCGAACATCCATGTCGCAGTCGTCCTATGGCCCTCTCAACCATCTTTGCTGTGAAGAGAGAAGAACTAGTAGGGAGAGGCTCAAGTGGCTGGGGAATGGGAGGTTGCCTAGGTACCTCATATAACCTCTGAGCATAATCATGCCATGTGTGTGGGTCCCCAATAGGTGTGGTCGGGCGTGGCTCTCGTAGGCTGCGCCATGCTGCAGCACTGTCCATACTCATAAAGAGATGGTATAGCTCAAGCTCCTGTGCCTCCTCAAAGGCTCGCCTCTTTCGACGTGTGAGAGTCATCTGTCCCTTGGCCTCTCTCTTTGTGATCTCTCCCAATGCTCGCTGAGCTCGTAGTCGGCGGTAAAGATCTCTGCAATCCTCATCATACCAACGATGTTGTGGCATAGTCCCGGGAGGAGGTGTGTGATGAGAATGGATGGTGTGTGGGAAGGAGCTGATGGCTGATGTCCGAAGAACTGATGCTATCTGAGAGGTGAGTAGGGATAGTGGAGTGTCAAGATGAAGCAAGAGAAGACCCTTCTCGACTCGAGCCGCATATATGTGAGCTAGCTTGTGTGTGAAGTGGATGGTGGTGTGTGGGATGCGTGCTGCGGGTATGCATGTAGGGGTGTCTCCCTTTAGGGAGAGTGCGAGGTATGTGTGATCCGCCCCAATGGGTATGGGTGGGATGGTGAATAAGGTAAGTAGGTGGATGGCCTCTCTGGACCCCATGACGTAATCTACTGTACTTCCCCCGCCATCTGTGACTGAGTGTGGTATGCATGTCAATCCTCCTGAGGTAGGCCACTGAGCCATCCCGTTATAGATAACGAGATTATGTCGAGAGCCTAGTCTGAGTAAGTGAGTGCCATAGTGAGTGTGTGTAGGGTCAGCTGAAGCTCGAGCTGAAGCTCGAGCTGTAGACTCATCCTCTATGGTATGTAGTATCTCTGGGTCTTCTGGGTCAAATATCTCACACTGATCATTGGCTTTCCTGGCATTGAAGTCTCCCATAAGGAAGACTTCCCCTAATGCAGAGTACTCTGTAATCTCTTATGACAAGCAAGTGTATGGTGAGTCCTCCTCTCGATCTATGATAGCGAAACGCGAGCTAGAAGGAGCAAAGTAGCATAATGCTATGAAGATGATCCGCTCCTGCGAGAGCTTGAGTCGAATCCAAAGATATCTGGCCTGTGAATCACGTGCGACTATCACGTGAGAGAGAGAGAGAGAGAGAGAGAGAGAGAGAGAGAGAGAGAGAGAGAGAGAGAGAGAGAGAGAGAGAGAGAGAGAGAGAGAGAGAGAAAGAAAAAAAGAAAGACTTTTTAACGTCTATTAGAGGCCAAAATCGGCCTATGAGACAAAACATATACATCAGTATGATCCAATCCAGTATGATCCAATCCACTGTGATCCCAAAAGGAAAATAAAGTGTGAGTACCGCAAACGGGTATAAAAGGAGTGGATAGTAACTGGCATCAAGGGTGTGGGGTGCTATGGGTATGCACTCTATATGCTCAATGGGTGAGATACAAACATGATATGCATAGGGAGGGGAGGCTCAATGGTATCACAACCCACTAAATACCTGGAGTGGGTGTAGGATATAATGCATCGGTGGGTAAGGCATCATGGCGATCCTCAAAATGCTCTGAGCGTCCAAATCGATAGGGGTGCGCTGTTGACGTCTCCGTATCTCCATGTCATGGCGTGCATGAATCGCTTCGATCTCTCTTTGATGTGGATGGGCTCTCCGGACTGGGGTCTTCGGTCGTCGACGCTGTCGTCTAAGCTCCTCTGCTCTATGTAATGTGACACCCTGCATCGAGCTGGGTCCTTGAGTGGCCGTGGGTCACAGAGAGAGAGAAAGAAAGAAAGAAAGAAAGGTATATTAACGTCTTCCAAAGGCCAAACTTGGCCTATGAGACAAAATCATATACAACTGTGGTAATCTCTGTGTAGCAATGGAAAGGAAAAAAATACTCGCTACACAAAACTGTGTAGGCGGAAAACAACAAAGGATGGTGGTACCTGTAATAAGGAGGTAGTGGGAATAAAATAATGGTGCCTGGGGGGAGAGTGGCTCTGGCTCAGCAGATAATGACCACCTGATACAAAGGGGAGCCATGAGGGAGTGAATATGTATACCCTAAGTGCTGATGATGGGTGGAGGTGGGTGGAGTATATGGTACATCGGCGACGGTAGGAGTGCCTCCTGGAGGAAGCCTGTCCAAGTGGTGGTAGTGCGCCTATGCTCCATCATGTAGTCGTGGGCTATCGTGATGCGTGAGATATCCTCCTAGTGTAGTCGTGGTCATCGGTACCCAACCAGATGTGGTCGGCATCGCACTCTCTGTGCCGCTGCCTGCTGGAGTGTGAGCCCTATGCCTTTGGGAGGCGGGTCCGTCCGATGTGGACCAACGCGCTCAAAATACTGAGTAATAGTCTGCTGGGTACTCACCCGTGTCTGGTGTGTAGGCTCTAGCATCTGATCTCGTCTCTCATATGCAGCCATGAGGAAACGCCCCATCCTCCGCTGGTCTGCAGTGGTTATGCACAACTGGAGTGACTCCTCTATCTGGAACTGTGCTCGTAGGTCCGAGTATGCCGAGCATCTGATAACGAGGTGCTCCTCACTCTCTATCTCTGTATGGCATACTGGGCACCACCTCTCCTCTCTAGGGACTCCTCTTTCCCGACCCCTCTCGATCTCGAGCTGATGTGATGAAACTCGAAGCTGCCCAATGATGACTCGAAGGTGGTGTGGTAGGTATGTCTGCATGTAGCGTGGAGTCTCAATGAAGCCCTGGTCTGAAATCCGTAGAAAATGCTCACGGTAGTGAAGCATTTTCGGTGTCAATGTCCTCCCCGGGCTCATCCATGTCCTCTGTATGTATGTATGCCATATCTCTTGACGGATGATCCTATTTCTCTCTTGGTGAGAGAGTGAATAGGTGGGAGCCTGGGAGTCATAGTGTACTGGTGGTAGTCTGTCTATGTCAAAACCATGGAGGGCAAGCCAATCCCGTGTCTGTGCATACCATGATGAGGTGTCTCCGGCTAGTGCCATGTCGCGTGATGCCTGGAAAGCTCTGTAAGTGATGCGCTCTGTGTCCATGCTCTGGATCCTGTGTAATAGGCATACTGTTTGGAAGAGTGCCTCTACTAGCATCGGTGGTGCAGCAAGCTCTGCCCTAATGATATTGGGGTACCGAAGATTTGCTGCGGATGAGTCTAGCAATCATAAGAATCTGCGGTCTCTCTAGTGCTGTCCATGATGATGTAGCTAATCCCGGTCCCCATATAGCTGCACCATACATGAGTGCTGGGGTAACTAAAGTGTCGAAGAGCCACCCCTTTGTGCGGGGCTCCTGAAAATATGCCTGGTGACACTGTCTCTCCATCAAAGCTAGCGCTGCGTATCCACGTGTGATGCGATCACGGGCTCCCTGAGACATGGAGAAAGCCCCAGAGGCTGCTGTGAAAGTCACTCCCAAGTAGACATATGAACCAACTACCTCAATGGGTCCGCCTGCCGCTGTGAAAGAACTGTGTCTCCTCACCTGTGCTGATGTATGGAAGATCAAAACCTTGGTTTTACCAAGGTTCACTGATAACCCTCTATGTGTACAAAAATCATCTAGGCCGTGTAGGTGATGCTGTAGACCCTCTGCAGACTCTGAAACGAGCACAATATCATCAGCATATAAAAGAATGCGGATAGGAGTCCCTCGTACCTCAATGCCCTCTCCTCCTTGCTGCCATATGAAGTCCACTATCTCGTCAATGTATAAACCAAAAAGGGTGGGTGAGAGGGGGCACCCTTGCTTCACCCCGATGGTGCTCGCAAGTGAATCGGATAGACCGCCTGGGCATCTGACTCTACCTGATACTCTCTCATATAAGGCGTAGATCCCCCATATCATCTCCTCTGGAGCCCCGATATCGTGTAGACGTCTGAAGAGCCTCTCCTTGGGAACTGTGTCGAAGGCTTTGCGGAAGTCCACAAAGCAACAGTACAATCTCCTCTTCCTCACTCGTGCCTGGTCAATCAAGCATCTCAAAGTGAAGATGTGGTCAATGGTAGAGTAATCTCGTCTGAATCCTGCCTGTCCCGGGGCCCTGACACCCTTCTTCTCGGCAAGAGTGCTCAACTCTGTCTCTAGCACTGCCCCATATAAGCTGGCCAGTATGGGGCCACAGAGAGAGAGAGAGAGAGAGAGAGAGAGAGAGAGAGAGAGAGAGAGAGAGAGAGAGAGAGAGAGAGAGAGAGAGAGAGAGAGAGAGAGAGAGAGAGAGAGAGAGAGAGAGAGAGAGAGAGAAAGTCATATTAACGTCTTCTGGAGGCCAAACTTGGCCTATGAGACAAAAGCCATGTACAAGTGCAGTAACCCTGTGTAGAGGATGAAATGAAATAAAAAGTATATCGCGACACCAAGATATACAAGGTTGGAAAAAGCTCTGACTCTGCAGATAGTGGCCACCTAATACATGGGGGGCATGTGAGTAAAAGTGTGAGTAGAAACACCCTAGCTACTGGTGAATGGGTGGAGGTGGGTGTAGTATGTGGTACATCGGGGGTGGTCTCAGTGCGTTTTGAAGGAAGACAACCCATGGGGTGGTGGTGCACCTATGCTCCATCATGTGGTCGTAGGCTGTCCCGATGCGTGAGGTATCCTCCTGATATAGTCGTGGTCGATGATATCCACCCATGCGTGGTCGGCGTCGTGCTCTCTGTGCTGCTGCCTGGTGGAGCGTGAGCCCTGTAGATGGACCTCCCTGATGTAGCTCAGCTCGCTGAAAAAACTGGGTAATGGTATGCTGCGTACTCACCCGTGGCTAATGTGTGGGCTGGAGTGACCGATCCCGCCTCTCATATGCTGCTGTGAGGAAGCGTCCCAAGCATCGCTGGTCTCCCATAGTCATGCATAACGGGAGTGACTCCTCTATTTGGAACTGTGCTCGTAGGTCTAAGTATGCTGGGCATCTAATAAGAAAATGCTCCTCACTCTCTACCTCTTGTCTCGCATACTGGGCACCACCTCTCCTCACGGGGGACTCCCCTGGACCGACCCCTCTCAATCTCGAGCTGATGTGATGAAACCCGAAGCTGCCCAATGACGACTCGAAGGTGGTGGGGTAGATATGTGTGCATGTATCTCGGAATCTCGATGAAGCCCTCGTCCGATATATGTAGAAAATGCTCACGATGGTATCACAACCCACTAAATGCTTGGAGTGGGTATAGGATATAATGCATCGGTGGGTAAGGCATCATGGCGATCCTCAAAATGTTCTGAACGTCCAACTCGATAGGGGTGCGCTGCTGACGTCTCTGTATCTCCATGTCATGGCGTGCGTGAATCGCCTGAATCTCTCGATGATGTGGACGGGCTCTCCGGACTGGGGTCTCGGTCGTCGACGCTGTCGTCTAAGCTCCTCTGCTCTGTGTAATGTGACACCCCGCATCGAGCTGGGTCCTCGAGTGGCTGTGGGTCTGAAAAAATCTGTAATATAAGTCTGAGGGGGGGGGGGGGGGCAGGTGTATCTCCATCTGCTGCTGGAGGAGTGATGCATGGCGGTGCTGGAGCTCTACTAGGAAACGACCTAGAGGGCGCTGGTCCTCTGTCCCCAATAAAGCCCTGATCTCTCTGGGCCCCCTGAAGAGCTGTGGGTAGCGGTCTCTGATGTCTTGATATGCCTGGCATCTACATGTGTAGTGCTCCTCGTCCTCCACCTCCTCTCTACATATCCTGCATAATCTCTCATCCCTCGGGGTATGTGTGGCTGGCCCAACCTCAATCTCGAGCTGGTGTGATGATACTATGAGCTGCCCAATGGCCACTCTCTCAGCTGGTGCCATATATGTATCCATGTATCGTGGTCTCTGAATGAAACCATCCGCTGTCACAGTCAGGAAGTGCTCTCTGTAGTGTTGCCTTTTTGTGGGAAGAGGCTCCCGTGGTGCTATCCATGTCTCCCTGACGTGTATCTGTAGTAGGTCTTGACGGATGATCCTATTCCTCTGCGAACGAGAGAGGGTAATGTGGGGGGAAGAGAGGTCATACTGAAAAGGGGGGAGATCCGTAATGCTCATGCCATGGTCTGCTAACCATCGGTAGGTCTGTGCATACCATACTCTCATGCCCTGTCTCTTCCAAATGTCTAGAGCTGTCAAATGCAAGCCTGGTGAGTCTGCTGGTGGGGAGCCCTCTGACTCTCAGAATAAAGGTCACCAACTGGAAGAGGGCCTCCACTAGCATCGGTGGTGTGCCAAGCTCAGCTCGTATAATGTCATGTGGAACGGAAGGCTTGCTGCGCAGCAAGCGTGAGATCATGGTGACCTGGGGCCTCTCAATCCGTGCCCACATCGCCTCTGTGATCCCTGGTGCCCATACTGCCGCGGCGTACATCAATGCGGGTGTCACTAGAGTGTCAAAGAGCCACCCCTTAGTCGGGGGCTCCTGAAAATGTGTCTGAAAGCAGCGTCTCTCCAATCCTGCAAGTGCCGCATAGCCTCGCGTCAATCTATCTCTCGCGGCCTGTGCCATGGAGAATACCCCTGTGCTGCCCGAGAAGGTGACACCTAGGTAGACATAGGAGTTCACTACCTCTATCTGTCCTCCAGCTGCCGTGAAAGAGGCACGATGGCGTACTGTCTTGGAGGTATGGAAGCTCATGACCTTGGTCTTGCAAAGGTTCACTGTGAGTCCTCTCTCCATGCAAAAGGTATCGAGCGCCTGTAAATGTGAGTGCAACCCCTCCTGTGACTCTGAAAGCAGGACAATGTCATCAGCATATAATAGGATGTGTACTGGCGTACCTCCGAGGTCTCCTCCTCACCCTCCTTCTCGCTGTATATACTCCGTGATCTCGTCGATGTAGAGACCGAAGAGAGTGGGTGAGAGAGGGCAACCTTGTTTCACACCAATGGTGCTAACAAGGCTGTCTGATAGACCGTCGGGGCAGCGTACCTTGCCTGTGACTCGTGCATACAAAGCGTGGATGGCCCATAGCATGTCTGATGGTAGTTGTAACTCCTGGAGCCTCCGTAGTAGTCTCTCTCGAGGGACCATGTCGAAGGCTTTGCGGAAATCCACAAAGCAACAATATAGTCTCTGCTTCCTCGCCTTCGCGCTCTCAATCAAGCAACGAAGCACGAAGATGTGGTCGATGGTGGAGAAAGTGCGGCGGAAGCCTGCCTGGCCGGGTGCTCTGATCCAGGCTTCCTCAGCGTGTGTACTGAGCTATGCCTCTAGTACTGCCCCATAGATCTTGGCTAGGATATGGCCTATCATAATAGTCCTGTAGTTCCCTGGGTCCATCATATCGCTGGACTTATGGATAGGCGTAATGGTATGCATAGTCCATGAGTCGGGTAACCCCTCAACCAAAGCATGGTTGAAGAGATGGGCGATCAAGTGGGGAACTACATCTGCTGCATATATAAAGTGCTCTCCCTGTAGCCCCGTGTGGTCTGCTGAGCGGCCATGCTGTAGCCTATGGATGGCCTGTCGTACCGTGCCTGCCGTGAAGAGGGTGGATATCACAGGACGCGGTGTGGAAGGAATCGACAATGGTGGCTTTCCTGGGACGTCATATAACCTCTGGGCGTAGGTGTGCCAAGTCGGAGGATCTGCTATGGGTGTAGGTGGGCGTGGTTCACGTAGTGCCATGTACGCGGTGGCACAATCCCTACTCATGAGAAGGTCGATCAACTCTTCCTCCTGTCGCTCCTCGAAGGCTCGCTGCTTCCGGCGTGTGAGGGCTCGCATCTGTCGCCGTGCCTCCCTCTCTGTGATGGATCCCAAGATACTCTGTGCTCCGAGATGTCGGTATAGTCGCCTACACTCCTCATCGTACCAGCTGAGTCGAATGTGTAGTGCTGTGGGTGGTGTATGGGAAGCTGAGAGTAGCAGATGTATGGAGGATCGAGGAGAAGTGGGCGGTGAGGGTGTCTAAGGAGGTATAGGGATCAAGGGAGTAGATGCGCTCTCGAACATGGGAGCTATAGATATGTGCTAGCTCATGTCTAAAGTGAATGGTGGTATGGGTTCGTGGTTGTATGGTGACGGGGTGGGATATGCATGGTGAGCCGCGAATGGATAGGGCAAGATATGCGTGATCAGCTCCAATCGGTAAGGGTGGGATAGTGAATGAGGTGATGAGATGTGTCGCCTCTGGGGGTCCGATAACATAGTCTACCACACTGCCCCCCTGTGGTGTCGTGGGTGGAATGCAGGTGAGACCGCTCGAGGTGGGCCATGTCCCCATCCCATTATATATAACGAGACGGTGTGCTGCTCCCATCTGGAGTAGGTGTCGGCCATATGAGGTGGGTGTGGCGTTGTCAGTTGAGGCTCTGAGTGTAGGCATGTCCTCTATGGCACGAAACATCTCAGGGTCGTCAAAGTCGTAGATATCACACTGGTGGCTCTGAGTGTGGGCATTGAAGTCTCCTACAAGGAAGACTTCACCCATCCCGGTATACTCCATAATCGTGTCACTGAGGCAGTCATATGGCGATGATGTGGAGTCATATGGCGATGATGTGGTGTCTGGTCCCTCCCCTCCCCCTGATAGCTGCACGGGGGAATGTGTGAAGCGCGAACCAATGGGTGCAATATAGCATACGACAAAGTACGTTGCTCTCTCCTCTGATAGCTTGAGGCGTATCCACATGAAACGTGCCTCTGGGTCTCTGGCTACCACCTGTACCCTGTGCTGTAGCGACTGTCTGTAGAGCACGGCTACTCCTCCCAATCCTCGTGTGGTGCGCTGTCTCATTTGGCGGCGGTGAGCTGACTCCCACATGTAGCCCTCAATCCTCGGTAGTCTCCTCCCCGGGCCCTCGTGTGTCTCTGTCAAGAAGATAATGTCTCTGCCCTCGATCACCTCCTCGAGGCGCCCTTGATGTGTCCACAAAGATCCATTGCAGTTCCAGACTGCAATGTGCACCTCTTGCTGTGCTGTCTCATAGGCCGCGAATCCCTAGTCAATGGGCCGTCCATCAATGATGACCTGACCGTCTCTGTATAGGGCACGATGTCCCTCTCGTCTGGCCTGGAGGACACGTGGCATGCATGCCCGTTTGTGCTCTACTTGCATCCGTGTGAGGTCGTCATCCAAATAGATGGGGGTGCCCGGTGTAGTGCGTAGTACCACCCGTCGTTTGAGGAAGTCTCTCCTCCCGGCCTCATCTGAGAACTGAAGGATAAGTGATCTGCTCTGTGTGGTGTCCCGTCCTTCTCTCCAGGCTTTGGTGAAAGGGAGAGGCTCATCCGCGCGGTATCCAAGTAATGTGCACAAGCGACGCCCGTCTTGCTCTGGTGATCCGTCTGTCTCTGTGAGGCCGGAGACGCAAACATTGAGCCTGCGAGCCTGTCGCATCCGCTCCTCCTCAATGGTGGTATGCACTATGTGGATCTCCTCATGGTGGTGGTTCTTCTTTGCCTCTTGTCGAAGGTTCTTTTTTACAACCTCGACCCATCCATCTTTCTTAGTCTCAAGCTCGCTCTACACCACCTCCATACACTCCTTCTTGATAGTCAACCGAATGTCCTCTAGCTGTGGAGCGATCTCCCCCTCGTGCATGCTGTCCAGTTTCGTTTTCATATCAGTAAGCTCAGTGTGCAACTCCTCCCGGTCCCGTGAGTGCTGCATTCGGGTAGCAAGAAGCTCTTCTCGAAGGGATTCGTTTTCCTTCTCCAAGGTTGCCACCTTGGCGTCGAGGGCGACAACTCTGCGGGTAACCCCGTTCAGTGCACAATCTCCTTCTTTCTTGTGTTTTCCTATCAACTCTCGGAGGGCATGCTCCAAGGTGGCCAGCTGTTCCTCCAGCTTGGGAGCCATTGGGGGGGGGGGGGGAGGGGGGGAGAGAGAGAGAGAGAGAGAGAGAGAGAGAGAGAGAGAGAGAGAGAGAGAGAGAGAGAGAGAGAGAGAGAGAGAGAGAGAGAGAGAGAGAGAGAGAGAGAGAGAGAGAGAGAGAGAGAGAGAGAGAGAAAGAAAGAAAGAAAGAAAGTCATATTAACGTCTTCTGGAGGCCAAACTTGGCCTATGAGACAAAAACCATGTACAAGTGTAGTAACCCTGTGTAGAGGATGAAATAAAATAAAAGGTATATCGCGACACAAAGATATATATAAAGCTGGAAAAGGATGGGGAGATGTGGCTCTGACTCCGCAGATAGTGGCCGCAGAGAGAGAGAGAGAGAGAGAGAGAGAGAGAGAGAGAGAGAGAGAGAGAGAGAGAGAGAGAGAGAGAGAGAGAGAGAGAGAGAGAGAGAGAGAGAGAGAGAGAGAGAGAGAGAGAGAGAGAGAGAGAGAGAGAGAGAGAGAGAGAGAGAGAGAGAGAGAGAGAGAGAGAGAGAGAGAGAGAGAATGAATGTCTTCTATTGTGCTGAAAGTCCTATGCAAAGAACATTTATTTGATACTTGATAAATTTAACATCCATGTATGATTTTTGAATATCCTTTCATAAAACATTTGTGCATTTTAATTTCGCAGGTAGTGGAAATTATTGATGAGTACCAGACAGTTTGTGTTCCGGGTAGATACACAACTAACGGTGAGAGAGAGCAATTTATCCAAGATGTAAATCAAGACAAGCACTGTAACAGGACTTTAACGGTTAGTTTGAAAGTACTGTTTCGAAAATCAATGAAAGTACACTGCTTAGTGTGGATTTTGACTCATGTTTTCAGGTGTCTAAGCTCATGAAGGGTCCTGTTTATGTGTATTATCAACTAGATAATTTTTACCAAAATCACCGGCGGTATGTATGGATGTAAGGGAGTGTTATTTTGGGTGCTAATGCATTGCGAGTAATTGATTGGAACTTTTTTTCAAATGTTTAGGTATGTGAAAAGCAGAAGTGACAAGCAGCTGCTGGATGGGAATGCAACAGACACTAGTGCTTGCAAACCAGAGCAATATTTGTCAGGAGACCTTGCAATAGTGCCTTGTGGTCTCATAGCGTGGAGTCTATTTAATGACACATACAATATCTCAGCGGATGGTCAGCAAGTTACAATAAATAAAAAGGGCATATCATGGAAAAGTGATCGTGAACATAAATTTGGAAATGTTCGCCCACAGTATTTTCCGAATAATCTACCAAGAGATCTGAATGGAAGTTTGATTGGAGGTGCCAGCCTTGATCCAAATACAACAGTAAGTAAGCCCTTCATTGTAATTCTTGTAAGTGGGCTTGTTCGCTCTTCAATTGAACACATTTATATTCCACATTTTTTTGGCAGTTAGGAGTTGGTTCCATGCATATTTAATTGTTCATAAAGTATCAGTGTATGTCACCATTCATTACAATCATCTATGTTGCTACCTTCAGATTTTTAGTTCCTCATGCTTATTACCAGATTGGTATCGGTTTGCATCTTATTCTCTACCAAGTGCTTATTCCTTATCTGCTACAGTTATGTCATCATTGCTTTCAGATACAATGAGTATGGGCATAAATGCAAAGTGCATGTAACGACAATAGGCATGAAATCATGCACACGTGCTCTATGTGTGATAGATACCTTTGCACGTGTGCATGAGCCCAGTCACAAATGCATATATGTCGCCATTCATTACAATCATCTATGTCACCATTCATTACAATTATCTATGTTGCTACCTTCAGATTTTTAGTTCTTCACGCTTATTACCAGCTTGATACCTGTTTGTATCTTTTTCTCTACCAAGTGCTTATTCTTTATGTGCTACAGTTCTGTCTTCATTGCTTTCAGATACAATGAGTATGGGCATAAATGCAAAGTGCATGTAACCACAATAGGCATGAAATCATGCACACATGCTCTTTGTGTGATAGATACCTTTGCACTTGTGCATGTGCCCAGTCACAAATGCATATATGCTAGCCCCCCCCCCCCCCAGTATGGGCATTGCTTTCAGATACAATGAGTATGGGCATAAATACATTGTTCTGTCTTCATTGCTTTCAGATACAATGAGTATGGGCATAAATGCAAAGTGCATGTAACCACAATAGGCATGAAATCATGCACACATGCTCTTTGTGTGATAGATACCTTTGCAACTGTGCATGTGTCCAGTCACAAATGCATATATGTGAGCCCCCCCTCCCCCCCCCCCCAGTATGGGCATTGCTTTCAGATACAATGAGTGTGGGCATAAATACATTGTTCTGTCTTCATTGCTTTCAGATACAATGAGTATGGGCATAAATGCAAAGTGCATGTAACCACAATAGGCATGAAATCATGCACACATGCTCTTTGTGTGATAGATACCTTTGCAACTGTGCATGTGTCCAGTCACAAATGCATATATGTGAGCCCCCCCCCCCCCCCTCTCCTCCCCCCCCCTCCCCCCCCCCCTCTCCTCCCCCCCCCTCCCCCCCCCCCCTCTCCTCCCCCCCCCTCCCCCCCCCCCTCCCCCCCCCCCCCCCAAAACACCCACCCACCCACACACACATGCACACACGCACGCACTCTCTCACACACACACACACACACACACACACACACACACACACACACACCATAGTACAAAGGCAGAGATTTAAATCGCTTATAAAAATCGGGATTTAAACGTTTAGATCGTTTTAATCGTTCCCACCTAAAAAAAAAATCGCGATTTTTATTCTTCACCACTTTTTTTTTTTTTTTTTTTTTTTTTTTTTTTTTATAATTAAAACTAAAACATTCTGTATGCAGCATAACATATTAGTAAAAAGACATCCATGACTAAAACCATACTGCATCAATGATCAATCATCATACTGTAAGTGTAATAGTGTATACATCCCGATCATCAATGATGAATCTGATATATGAGTCCAATCACCAATGTCATGGGCCATGGCCCCACGGCTCAAGCCTCATACAAATATCAAAATATATAGACTCTCTAGAGTCTAGACTCTAGAGGACTCTACATCCTCATCAAGATCCTCATCCTCATCCTCATCGAAAGCGCTAGTCCATGAGGATGATTCTGAGTCAAGTCCAAACTGTGCTGCTATAGTGGCAGCAGCCTCGTCTAAATCCTCATCTGACCGTGATTCTGCAGAGATCTCTTCCCAATCCTGCGGCCCATCAACGTGCCGACTCGTACTAGCACCCCTGCGGCCACGTCCTCCGCCTCGTCGAGATGCAAATTTGCGAGGATGACGAGAAGTGGATGCCTCCATGATGTTACCTTTTGCATAAAAGGAAAAAAAAAAAAACATATAAGAAACTGAATTTGAATTTGAAACATGATTCATGAATGATGAATCACAAATCACAATGTACTCACCACATGCCTTTGCCCTAGAGGTTTTGCTTCGGGTTTGTCGAACAAACCTCTGTTGCTCTTTAAAGAGCATGGAATAAATGTCCCTTTCCTCATGAGGTATCTCTGGAATATCCTTGACATCTGATATGTCAATAGTATCCACATTTACCTATAATTTACAAAATTGAAATACATTATACAAATGAAAGATAAGTTACAACTTACAAGTATTAAGTTATAACTTATAACACATTACACAATTAAAGGGATCATGATTCATGATATAATCATATACCTGAAGTGGATGCGTGTAATTGCCTTTCTTTTCTAGCAACTTGAGATTACAATGGCAATACACCAATCTCTCAAGTTGCTCTGAACTCAACCTATTTCTCTTTTTTGTGTGGAATAGAGCCCAAGTGCTCCAATTCCTTTCCGCCGGGCCAGTGCTACAATCTTGTGATAAGACTCTGATAGCAAGCTTTCTCTACATAATACAAAATGCAAAGTTTAATGTTAGTTCAAGTTGTAACTTGTAATTTATAAAATTACAATTTACATAAATGATAATATAAAAGTTAAATATATACCAATAAAGGTGTGCCCAAGCCAAATCTTTCCCACCATGTCACGGGCGCAAGCTGATTCTCCCGTAAGCGTGCTGTGGGGTTCCCAAAATACTTCTCATTCGTACGAAATGCATACCGCTCTTTCTCTAGCTGATCTATCATGTGCACATCATCTCCTGTCCACATTTTCACATATGTGAGCCAATTATCTTCCAATTCATTATCTAAGTATGCCTCCTCATTACGCCATAATGGATGTAGAAGATGTGCAACTGCATGGATTGGTTTATGAAACCAATCCCATCTCCTTCTCACACATTCTAAGAGCTCATTCTTCCTGGAAAAGAAAAACATAAACATCAATCATCAATGTCCATTGTCCATTGTCCATTTAACATTATCATTAATCATGATTTATGAATCATGAACGATGAGTCTTAAAAATAAAAATTCAAGAGAAAAACAAAAAACAAAAATACTTACTCATTCTCCATCAACCCTTCTATCTTCTCAATGCACTCTCCAATACGATCTACGTACTCATATATAAGGCCTAGAGTGCTTCCTTCCATGTCCGTGATCCTTAGCACACTATGAAGAGGCTTCAAAGCATGCATAATAATCTCACCCTTTTTCCAAAACTGCTCATCTCCCATCACTATGTTGGAGAACTGAGTGTACAATGTGTCACCTGACTTTACTTCTTGGATACTATACCATTCCTCTGCAACCACTGTGCGTAGTAGACCCTTTCGAGTCCTAAGTACTCGTTCAAGAACAAGAAACATGTAACAAAAACGAGTAGCTGATGGTTTCTGAAATTGCAATGAAGAGTTTGCCCTAAATATATTTAAAACTTTGGGCTTGCTAGTAACAAATCGCACAATGAATTTTGCTTTCTCAAGCACAACTCTCATCCAAGATAACTGCCCAATATCCTCCATCATCAAATCAAGGCTGTGAGAGGCACATGGAGTCCAAGTTATCTTAGGATACTCTTCCTGTAACATACGGCCCATGGATACACAATTGGATCCATTATCTGTGATAACCTACATGACAAATTCAAACATCAAGGATCATTTCAAACTTCAATCATCAAAGCTATAGTGTGACATTCACATGTCATTAGTAATTACACATTTGTAATATGGTATACCTGCACCACGTGCTCGGGGCCGATTTCAATAATGGCTTCCCGCACATGTCTATAGATGAACTCACCTGCATCATAATTGCCAATTGGCAATAGCACATTAAACATTTACATAACCAGTATATGCATTATGCATGCAATGTGCATGATGCTTATGCATCATGCACATTACATGCATGATCATTGATCATTGAGGATTCAATGATACCATAAAAGATGAAATATGAATCATGATTTATAAACTATGATCTATCCAGATTCTAGTTCAAACTTCATAGTTACAACTTACTACAAAGTTCAAACTAGTATCAATAACTAGAAAATATGTATGAAAGTTGAGACATGTGTCATGAATGATGAATCATACCTGTGACAGTAGTACCGGGCTGAAAAGCAGGTATGGCACGAAGAAACATTGTGCCCTTACACGATGATACTAAAATATTGTACACACTTCTTTTTCTTATATCTGACCATCCATCACACAATATAGAGCAGCCATATTTTTGCCATGTCATCCGCAAAGAAAGCAACTCTGTCTCAAGATTAGACTTTTCTTTCTTTAGTAACTTTGTTCTCAATACTTGTGCAGATGGTCCTTGCCATGGTGCACCTATTTTGCTGGTAGCATTTATCAATCTCTTCCATGCAACGGTATTAGCAACATTGAATGGAATGCCACATTGGATGAAAAATTTCGTCATCTCATGTGTGGCCACTTCCGTTGCTTGCTTTTGCAAGCTTGCTTTCATGCTTGCTTTCATGAATATACTAGATGGTAAATCATATGGAGTGTTCACTTGACTTACTTCGGCATCTGATGGTGTGGAGGATCGAGGCCATGAACCTTTGCTTTCAGTTCGTGCAATCTTAGAAGTACCTGCTGAATCATATTCTCCCACTCCCTCATGTTGGTTATCTTCATTCACCTCTTCCACAACATTACCAACTCCTCTATTGACTTGGAGTTTTGCCATCAGCTCATCAAAAACTTTGGGTGGCACTTTTGTGCATTTCCCAATGCCACCACCTTTCAGCCCAAGCAAATGAGCTCTTACACGTGAGCCTGAACCTGTGAAAGTACCTTCACAATGCTTGCACTTCCATGTATTTTGCCCGATGGTTTGCACATGAGAGCGAATAGGATCGGGCAGCCTTCCCATCTTTTAGAGATCCAACTTCCAAGCACTTCCAACCAAGCAATGTAGCCTGTAGGCAACTGCCAACAATGACCAAGCGGCGAGCGCAGCTGAATTCCGAAAAAAATCGTCCATAACAGGGTTTTAAATCTCTGCCCGAAAAAGTTCGTCACCGAAAAATAAAAAAATCGCGATTTTTTCGATTTAAATCGTCCACGATTAAAACGAACTTTATTTTGCGAAAAAATCGCGATTTTTTTGCACTATGACACACACACACACACACGCATGCACAGACACCCACCTACCCATCACATGCACAGCCATTCATCTGGCCATGCTTGCACCTGTGGAAGAATGTGTGGAACGTGTTCATGTACCCTTCTTGTATGCATGCGATCAAATTTCATTCATAAGGTATGCACATATCCTTGCGTACATTTCAGTAAACCCCCCCCCCCCACCACCACAACAACACACACACACAGACACCCACCCACCCACCAAAACCCCCCACAAAGTAAAAAAGAGGAAAAGAAAACAGAAAAAGGAAGGGGAACACATACAGACTCAGAAGGATGGCTAGCTTTGAATTTATAGTATATGAATGGAGTTTGCATGTCCTTTGCAGGTTAGATTATAAGGATCTTCTCTCTCTCATGATTGACTTTGATTCAATTTTAATGTTCACACTGCATATTGAGAGTTCATTATTCTTTTCTCTTTAACAAGGAAATATAAAATGAAAGCAGAAGCGATATGAAAGATTATGCATTCTACTTGCAATGTGTGATATTTTCATTGTTCTTGTGAATGCAATTGTAATTGATATTGAAAATTCTGGCACATATTTTAATCATTTGTTTGTTTATTTCCAGCTGAATGAAGATGAAGATCTCATAGTTTGGATGAGGACTGCAGCTTTACCGACATTCCGAAAACTATATGGGAAGATTGAACAAGACTTAGCTGCAGGTTCTACGTTGAGTATCACAATAAATAATGTATACAATACATACAGCTTTGGAGGAAAGAAAAAGCTCGTGCTCTCTACTACTAGCTGGCTGGGCGGAAAGAATGATTTTCTTGGTGTTGCATATATCACAGTTGGATCTCTTTGTGTATTTTTAGCGTTGCTCTTTTTCCTTGTCCATTGGAGATACCCAAGGTATGCAAGAACATTTTATCCTCTCTCTCTCTCTCTCTCTCTGTCACACACACACACACACACACACACACACACACACACACACACACACACACACACACACACACACACACACACACACACACACACACAGAGCTACACATGAACACACACACACACACACACAGACGCACACTCTCACACGTGTGTGTGCACACACACTGTTGGGGATAAAGGCCCCATGGAATGTCTTTTGTATATTTTGACACTTCTAGGTGACAGCTCTCTCCGATCTTCCCAGAATTTTTCTTGTATTTTGGAGAATTTCATCGCTAAAAACCTTCATTTTTTGCAATAAGAGTGCTCCATTGGAAGGATTTCTTCGGCGCATTGTAAAGCTGAAACAAGTTTTGAGGTTTTTGTAGAGTTTCATCGTGGAGAGCGTCTTTTATTGCGCTTCTTTTTATTCCCATAGGTCATTTGCAGCACCCACATTGCTTGATTTTCATTTACAGGTTCTTTATTACAGAGATTTTCTCTTATTTCAAGTGGAAACTTATGTATTAAGTTTAGGAAAAAGCAGATTTGCTTGAATTTCAATTATAGCAGGTTTTTGTTTGAGCAAAAAATTGTTATATTTTTTGTCCAAATTAATGTTTGAATTTTTTTGAGATAATTTCATAATTTTATATCTTTTGTTTTGGGTTGTTTTTTGCTCAAATTTCACATACAAGTTTGTTAAGTCATTGTGTAACTACTTGTGGAAGAATTTTTGGATTTTTGTGTTATTTTTCCAAAATTTCAGAAATTATTAATTTCTAAAATAAATTTCAAAAATTTCCCCCTCCTTCCTTTGACATCCTCAAAGTGCAACGATGGCGTCCTCCTCTTTAGACATGAAAATTCTTTGAGATTAAGAGGTTTGAGGGTACAAGCTTTGATTTGTGGAAAGAGTGTATGCGAAGCATTCTTTTTCTCAAGGATTGTGAAGGTGCTGTTGTGCAAACGAAATGAAAATTTGTTTTCCTGCAACTAGAGTCTAGATGAGCCAAAAAGTGTAGCAGAGCACTTATCGCTTTTGAAGACAAGCTAAAAGCTATTCTTTTTCTTATGACATTGCTTGACTTGCAAGAAACATTAGTTGTTTCACTGTTTAATGGCCCCAACTTGACATTTGATGATGTGAGGGATTCTATTCCCAATGAAGAGATTAGAAGAAAAGCAAATGGAGGGGGAGGTGGCTCAACAGACATGGTTTGAGATAGAACAAAGAAAAAAAATGTGGAAATGCACAAAGAAACAAAAGCGAAAGCAAAGGCAAAGCTGCAAAGGTAATGTGACTTGCTATGAATGTGCTAGAAAAGGTTACAGAAAGCTAGATTACGATACTACAAAGAAGAGTTAGGAAAAAAGAAGAACATATGTGACAAAAAGGACACTAAGAATGAGACACAATATAACTCCAAGGACAAAGAATAGGAGAAGGCTAATGTGGCTTCTAGTGTAGTCATTGAGGAGTTATATGATATGGATGACATTCTTTGTGCTACTATATTAGCCAATGATGCATATGTACATGATGCTTCCACTCTATGCCATGCATAGGATATGTTGATCACTAAAGGTGATCTTATTGATGCCTTGTTTACTGTGGATGATGCAAATGATGCACTTTCATAGACTTGGATTGCGGATTCAGGTGCATAATTTCATGTGATTCTTATCAAAGAGTGCGTTCCTACTTTTCATGCAGGATATCATGGCCATGTTTACCTAGGGAACAATCATGCATGTTCCATTGAAGGTATTGGCACTATGCACTTGTCTTTGGATGATGCTGGTGAGCTGATTTTGCATAATGTACGTTATGTACTAGGCATCAAAAAGAGCTTATTATTGGTTGGATAGATGGTTATGCATGGATATATTGTTGTCTTTGAAAAAGGCTCTTGGAAGGTAGTGAAGGGCTCAAGGCTGATTGTAAAAGGTACTAAGAAATGTACACTTTATTGCCTGCATGGAAAGCCTTGCTTGGCAAGCTTATTGCTTTGGCTGAGATTAATTCGCACATGGAGTTATGGCATAAAAGGTTTGGTCACATCAGCCAAAAGGGCCTTGATAAACTATGTAATCTTGACAAATTTGACACAAAAGGCACAAAACTTGACATTTGTAATGAATGTCAATATGGTAAGCAAGTAAAAAATTCTTGCTACTTTGGTGCCTCTTGTAGGTCTAATGTGCTTGATCTTGTTCACTCTGATGTTGGAGGAAATGGTGGATAGATTCTAGAGATGAAGTGGTGCTGCAAAACCTTGCTTCACACCAGCCAAGAACAAGCGGTGGAGTGTAATAGGCCCCTTTAGTTTCCTAATGATCACAAATAATCACTTATGTGCTTTGGAACATGATCCTCTAATCAATGGATCAAAACAGATGAGTAGAAAGTTGAGCCAAGATCATAGACTTGCTATTTTAGTCTCTGCACATGTTCAGTAGAATGAACAGTGCTCTCAACCTGCTAGCAATTGGCCAAATTCCTTTTGGTGCTATCTAATTAACTTAGACAGCTACCAATCACGAGTTATTTCAATAAAAAAGATGTACATAGTGAGAATGAAGCTTAGCAAGTTCGAAAACTTGCCCGACATTTTTGGGGTGCTTCAGTGTGCAGACCAGAGAGTAAAGATATGAAGATATCTCACGATTAAGAAAAGCAATGATAATGAAACTTTGTAGCTATGAACTAGACAATATATTGAATCTATAGTACTTTAAATCACATCAAATGAACTTTTTGCAAATATGGATAAACCCACAGGTCACTTGTGGAAAGCTCATTTCCAACAATACCCTCCTAACCTAAAACAAGGAGAATATGGAAAGATAGGTGTATATTCTGTTGGTTGAAAAAATGTTGTTTCTATCTGACAAAAGTGTTGTCGTAGGTACTTGTAAAGATCATGTCCAATGTCTATAAAAATACAATAGGACTTTGCACATGAAGAGCACTCTATACCTCAAATAAAAGGAGAACTCAAAATTTTTTTCCATACTCTTCTCAATCAAGTGCTACTTGGAAGGATAGAGACAAATTAATGGAAAGCAAAAGAAAAACCAAGTTTTCTTTTCCTTTTTGTGCAAATCTTGGAAGTTGATTAATATGCACCTCCTCATGGAGGGAGGTCTATGGGGAACCAAATTGGTTCATAAGACAAAACATATCAGGGAAATAAAACCTTGTGATCAACACAGAAATAAAAAGCAAGTGCAAAATTAAAGTCCTGTATATGAAATATATCATATGCTGGATCAGGGTGTACAATGACAGGATGTAGATCTCACACACACACACACACACACACACACACACACACACACACACACACACACACCCACCCACACACGTACACGTGAACACACACACATGTACACACACACACACACACACACATGCACAAACTTGATCATTTACATGTATTGGAATGCTTGTTTGTCTGAGTAGTGTTTTTAACAGGCGACTCGGTGACACCAAATATCTGTCCTGGAACCAGCATGCATCAGCGAATTGATTCAAGGACAGGACCTGCATGTGTTCGCAAACTGATTCAAAAGGACATATTCAAGGAGATTTATCTATTATGTACATACATAATTTGAACATTACTTGAGATTTCTCCTATGTTCGTGAGATTTGACTGAATTGATGGTCATCCTTGGCATCTTTTCAAATTCGAGTGATAATTTTTCAATACCTTATCCATTGGCAGGTGAAATGATTGATTGACCTTGTTTTAAGCGTAGTTTATTTACATTCTTCTTGATTCATGGAACCTGTTTGGTGTCCTTCAGCATAGGTCAGATATTGAGCTGCATATGATCCCCTTACATATGGGTTCACGTGTTTTTCTTAATGGAGCTCATTTATTATTTATTATTGTTATTTTTTATTGTTACTCAATGTTGCTGCTTGTGGTGACAGATTTGAAGCATTATTTCTTGTCAGGTTCCTATCATCACTTAATGAGGCTTCCAGTTTGTGACTAGGAGCACTCAGCATGGTGTCGTGTGGTTTAATCCTGTGAGGGATTGGCAATAGGTCAAAAGTTCTTACATGGAATATGCGGTTTAGCATATCTCAAATTAAATTATATCATAATGAATCATTGCAGCTATCTTTGAATGGTACACAAACACATCAAATGTACATTAGGCTGTAGGATTCATTTTTGGTTCCCCGTATGTGGTATAGACTCTCCAAGGTTTAACGGAAAGCTGCTCAGATTGGTTAGGAGTACATCACAATATCTTCTATCAGCGTGAAAACAAGAAATTGGTAATGTTGTGAGGCGGATGATCTTGATTGATTAATTGCATGCTATTGATTAGATATTTTCAACTTCTCTTTCAGAGTATCATTTCATATTCTGAGATGAATTGTCAGGTTTTTCGAAAGGTTGCTTTTCGTGTGTTATTTTTAGTCTTTGTATGGGCAGTTCTTCCCTTGTATGGTTTTTGATTGGTCATGCAACACTCCTATGGCTTTTTGCTTTGTAGACTCTACGGAATGAATTTCGAAGTATGTTCAGTTATAGGGGATTTAAGGTACAGAGTTATGCCATTTTTTCCCAGCCATAAAAGTTCTATCATAAAAGAGCCTTGTAATTTTGTTGATGATTATGCATACGAATCTGTATGGAGCTTTCTTCTTAGTGACCTTCTAACACAGGTTTTCATATTGATTGCTAGCGTAAAATGCCAAGGTACACTTAAATATGGAAATGCCTGTGGATTCTTTCTAGCAACGAAAATAAGCTTGCTTGCTGATTCATGATTTTCCCACCTTCGGGAGTGACAGCGAAGAGTTGTGGATATGCCGAAAACTTGCTGGCATTTTTTTTGCAACTTTGATTGATTGTTTGGAGATGCTTAACAGAAGTTTAGGAACACTTGAGAGAGATTGGATATTTAGGAATGAGATAAAATGACATGTGCATTCTTGGGAATTTCACATCTATTGGGGATGTGAGATAAGTTAAGTCACGGAAAAAGTTGCAAATCGACACAGTTTCATCTATTCGGGATCTGAAAGTCACGAAAAAAATTGCAAACACGTTTCTATGGATTAAACTAGGATCTCTCAACTCTCAAGCATTAGAGTAAGGAATGCAATATGAGAGAGTATACATTGGCTTTCTTTAGAACATAAGGTGTTGGTTATATTTAATAATACAAGGGTGGATGTTTCGATGAAGGGCATAAAAAATGATGCCCCCCTCGCTAAAGCAACATTGCATGTCACAACGTCAACACGTTGAAGTTGGCCCAATATGCATATGCCTTCTTCATCATGATGAACCTACAACGATCCCCAATATTATCACAGCCATCTTAAATCTTTGAATGCCCTTCTTGAAAAAGCATCCACAACTTATCTCGATGCATAGAATTTGATTATGGAATTAGAAACATGCACTCATTAGCAAATGCATTCTATTATTGGTTCATGATTAGGTGGCGTCATGCCAACATGTTCAAAACACCTTTATTTTGAAAAGAGGTGCGTAAAACTTTTCTTGCTACCATATTTAGAACAACTATACTGCAATTCTAGGTAATTGCTTTTCCCTTTGTGCTTCTTAATGTCTCTTCCTTAGAACTGTCCTCAGAAGCATGTTGCAGCAAAGAGGATCGAAAGTTTCTCACTTGTGTGTGATTTTTTTTTCCTTCTATCATGTAAGCAATGGTTTACTTTGTGAGAGTGCCATCTATAATTGCATATTTCATTGTGATTAATTGTACCACTTCTTATTTTAAAGATTTGAAGGGAAATTCCATCGAACTATCACATGTACTTTGCCAAAAAACAATGATTTTCAATACCTTTGTAACTTGGTAAAGGCTCCTAGTGATCCATCTTGATGCATACACTTAGTTCATGGATCCCAAAATAGACTTTCACTAGGTATTGCAATCTTAGCCTTTGTATGCTTATAATAAAAGTAAGCATCTCAATAAATAAAATAGGTGGGTAGTTTTCGAGTTCCACATTTGAGATGCATAATTACAACTTAATATTAGGGATCAACAAATGTCATCATAAACTTGTATGTAGATGTTTGAGACTTTCAATTAAACATAGAAAAGAAGGCTTTCATTGATAGAATGATTATAGTTACGAGAGGCCTAACTATAAAGAAATAACTCATAGATACAACATTTATTAATTATTTTCCATTTGATGGTTTTAGTGAGACTTTGTAGATTTTTCACATGCTATCAATCTAGGAGAGTTTCTTTAAGTGGAACAACTATGGGTGTTTTTTTCCCTTCTTTTTTTTTTGTGAAAAAGTTATCACATGTCAAAAAAACTTCTTTGAGAAGTCTAGTTTTAGCGAGTTAAAGATTGCACAAAAGAATCGAATAAATGTATTAGTGACTCAACGTCTCATGCTCTCTAAGGTAATTGAGTGCCCATCAAAGTGACAAAAATAAATAGAACTTAAATGAAACACATGTGGGAGCTATTACACCCAATGAATATGATCTTTAATATCCAATAGCTAAATTAGTTCAGAATTTGAGAAAAGTTAATAAGATCCCCCCCCCCCCCCCCCCCCCCCCCCCCCCTACCCCAAGAAAGCCAATAGCAACTTGACGATATACAATACATAAAATTTCTAAATGAAGACCTTTAGGATTTTTCACAACATGCTTTCTTAATACATTTTGGTAATGATGTGTGTGAACACACTTAGGACCATTCAATTCTTGGGAGGTTTTTGTCCCTCTATATACATATGCCCATCCCCAATCATTTTTTGGCATCAAGGTACAATCATTGTCCATGATTGAGGACAATGATGTATTGTACATAGTGGTTGTTGAGGATAAGTTGGATGGTATCCATGATCTGCATACATGGTTATTGGAGAAGAAAGTCACATGAAAGTGGACTGCAATGAAGCAAAAGAGAAAAAATATGGAGGGTTGTAAACAAGATCAAGTGTGATCAAGAAGTACGCACCAAAGGAGACAAATGCATAAAGATGGAGCCAATGGGGATTTAACAACCCCAAACTATACCCCTTTTTACTTGTGTGTACAAATCCTATTTTTGTAATTATCCTTTGAATACGTAAGGCCAAGGAATCCTTGAGGATCTTCATTGATAGCTTAAGCCTCTACGAAATTTGCGTATTTTTCTAAAGCTTGAAGTGAAGCTCAAATGTAGGTGTAGGACCTTTTTTGACTAAGATGGACACTAAAATGTGAACAATACCATTATTCTAAAAATATCTAAAGAAGATTTGGCTCTCACATTTGAGAATTCATCTTGTTTTCTTCTCTCTTGCTAATTGAACGTCCATTTCTTGCAATTGTCTTGCATGAGAGAAGTTGCTTGTGTGCATGCTTGCAAAGGTGCATGTTTGTGTGTCTCTCCTTCCTTATTGTGTTGCAATCATGTGGAGGACTTGATACCATTGACAATCACTTTGTGGACGGAAATTATGGGTTGTAGATACTACACAATGGATTGAGTTCGTCAGAGCTTAAAGTGGTCTACAACGTGACACATTGGTGCCATTGCCGAGGAGTAACCTCATCGGCAGTAACCTCATTGGCACCATGTTCAACCATTTGCTAGTTTGCATGGATATGCTTGTTGAAATTTTCTTCTTTGATTTTATGTGTTTGAAAAGATTCATATCAAGTTCCATTTTCACCTCATAAGCAAGATTAGATTAGATTTTAGGTGGAAAATTCAAGAAAATACCCAAAAATTCCTCATATACACCTTCTTCTTCTTCTTCTTCTTCATTGTCTTCCTTCGTCTTCTTCATCAAAGCTCTATTGTTTCTTTTTTTCTATGTCTTCCCTTCCACTTAGCCTCAGATTTTCCTTCTCCATGTCATTTCCATGTCTTGTGCATTCATTTATGTTTATTTTATGGTTTGTAGCTTCATGTAATGATTATCTGGATTTGTTTGTTGTAACTCAGCATTTCATGTTTTGAGAGAATTTGGGGTGCATGGAAACCTTCATAGCATTGTTGAGTGTGTCACGGCATTAGGAAGGTTGTTTACTATTTGGGAGACCCCCCTTAGAGGCACAACATAGAGAAAGAGGCGTGTTTGGATCTCCCCCACCATCCTTAGATGTGTATTGCATAACATAGAATAAGCCTCCTTAACTTGCATAGCATCATAAGGGAAGAAGAAGAGTGTTAGAAGTTGGAAGGAAGTTTCTGGACACCTTGTGTGTTAGGAAAAAGAAGAGGCATGCGAGGGTGAGTAAGGATGTAGAAACCTTTTGATAAGAGAGGGGTGGAAACCTTTTGAAGAGAAAACTTGCAAAGTGAATATTAATGGGCACAAAACCATTTGGTTGAAGAGCTTATCACAATTGAGATATTGAGCTAAGTTGATGCACTAAGCCATGCTAATCAATGCATGTACATTGAGGGAGCCATTTCCATGTAGGAAGGCATTAGTCACAACTTCAACGCATTGAAGCCGAGCTTGGATACACAAGGAAGGCAATGAGTTTATTAGCGGGGGTGCTAAGAAAGGGGAAGTGGGGAGCACTATTGTAGTATCGATGGCAACGGAGATGGCAAGAGGATATTGATGACATGACAAGCTTCAAAGACTAGACATAACATGGATCCTAACTCACCCCAAGGGATCCGATGAGGTGTGCACTAATATAAAACATGGAAATGTCATGAGATCAAGATTATAGGCACGCATCAAGGTGTAATAGATGGAGGCAAGCCACTTAAGCATGGAGTTATCAATAAAACAAATTGAGATTTTGTTTTCCATGGTGGGATCTCAAATAATATGCCAACTATAGTGAAGACTCTAAGTTGGAGCCTAGTTCCTTAAGGGTAAATATTATCTTGATTGTACTAGGGCCTTGTGCTAAATTCTTCAGACAATTCATCTTTTTTCTTCAGTGTCGTGCATGCTACCTTAGCTCAAAATCCTTGCAAGAAATCCTTGAGCTTTCCAATGTCCAATTGCATGTTTGGATCTCCCCCACCATCCTTGGAGGGTCTAAGGTGCTTAGATGAGCTATTTCTGTGAGACCTCGAACCTCTATCTCCAATAGATGAGTCTCAATGGGTTTTTTGACTTTAGTGAGATCACTATCACAATAGAGAAGAAAAAGTGAGATCAGGCATGGAATAAAGTTTGAGATCTTGCCCCATAAGTGGTGGAAATCCAATTATCTATAGAGTTAGGCAAGAGAGACCATAGAAGTACAAGATTGGAAGGATGAAAAAGCAATCGTATAAAAATTCTTGGAATTGCTTCATAGGTAGGGTGGAATTAGTGAACAAATCAATGCAAGTGAATCAAGAATATTGCAAGGATGGTTAATGGGAGGGTGTTGGATAGGGTTGCACATAGTTTAGGAAGTTTCTTTGTATGAAGGATCAAAGTCTTTCCTTAAGTTGAAACATAACCATCACACCCACCTAAACTGCATTGTATCAAAGGCCATCTCACCAAGGCCACACGCATATAGAAATAATTGCAACTTTATAATGGCTCTCTTAGGGATCATTTGAGAAACTTCATAAGGCAACAACTACAAAACTAGTTTCAAGTTTGGTGTTGCAAAAGTAGTGTCTTCCAACTTCATATATGCCTTCAGGTTTGTAGCTAGTGATGTTTCCTCCATAGACAACCTAGCATTTATCTCCATTGGCGTAGCTACAACCTTGCACTTCATCATTTCAAATGCCTTAAAAATCACATGTGCATGCTTTTTTGAGAAAAAGCTATATCCGAGTTGCTCCCAAAGCTCGATCCCCAAACAATAATGCAAGAGCCCTAAGTCTATCATCTCGAAATTAGTACATAAAGCACTTTAGGTTTTTTAGATCAAGTTTTCTTTTTGAACAAAGAGGGTTGATTACAAAGGAGAAGTAATATAGATTATCCCCAAGAGGGTTGAGGCCACCATCATAAGAACAAAAAAAATGCAATTACAATTGTGGTCTTGCCATGACATCAACTTTTCACCTAGTAGCAAACATGTTTCATTTGGGCATGTAATCAAATGAGGCTTGGTTAGGAGTGGTCCAAGTAAAGGAGGCATGTATTGAGGAACCAAGATAGATGGAGTGTTAAACCTCAAGTCCTACATCTTCATACCAAGTAACATAGAATATCAAATTAAAAAATATACATCTTCTATCCTTCAAAGATCCTAACCCTTTGTCCAATGTCGAGGACAAAAAAATAATTGTAAGTAATATTCAAGTAGGTAGATAACATGTAGAGCCTAGGTTTTTTAGAATTCCAAAGGATGTCACTTGATGGCGTTGTTGAAATATTTAAGGGTAAAATCTATATCAATACCTATGATGTGCATTTGTAATCTATCAATTAGATTTGAGATGTAAGAAAAATAATTTTGACTAGATGAGAAAAGATTTGAATTTGTCCTTAGCCAAAATAAAATATATAATTCTTGATCTAATAAGGTTCCACAACACAATATCACCCCCATTGGACACTCTGAGAAGAACCTCTTTCTAGGAAAAATAAGGGGTGAAATTGATTATCAAGATTTCTTAAAGAAAGCTAGAATTATTGTGCTTGTTTATAGTAAAAGAAGAGGTGTGAAATGGATTCTTGATAGGACTAGAAAGGACATGTAAAATTCTCTTTCCTTATCTTATTAAGCCTACCACTTGACCACATGTCTTTGAACATAATGAGATAGAGGAGAATATATTCTTTCGTGGAATTTCAAATCTACCAAATGTTCCCAAAATTATACATCCATTGTTTTTATTCCATTTTATTTTTGAATTGTTACTCAATTTTTGAATTTCCTTCTTAGCTTTGGTGGTTCTAAATATTTTTGACTACCTTCCACCAGTTCTACAAGTATAGTTTGAATTTTGAGGGTTTGTTAGTAGCATGTCTAGATAAATATTGAAGCCCCTGTTGGAGCTTGAGGTGTGTGGAAGCATATGAACAACACAAGGAAGAAGAAGCTTGGAGCACAACACAACATAGAATGATATACCAAGTGAATGTACAAGAAAAGTAACCCATTAGGGTTATAGGCATATATACAAGCTGATGGGAAAAACCTCCTAAAGAGGGAAAAAAGTGCCCCGACAGGCCTAAGTGTGTTCAAACACATCGCTACCCAAAATATATCAAGAAATTCCATTTGGGGGTGATGCAATAAACAAGGACCTAGCACTCATGTATAAGGAAGTGCCAATCTATGTGGAAGGAGATCAATCCACAAAAGTGAGTAAGCCCAAAGATTTATAGAAAGCTTCAAACTTCCCCTTAGGCAGAGCCTTTGTGAAAATATCTACAATGTTATCCTATGTGGATACATATGGAAAACCCATCTCTCTAGCAATGGAGGGTGTCACACTCCCACAAACTACAAAGGACATGGAAACCCTCCGCAAAGAGGTTGAAGAACTCCAAGCTAGACTATTGCAATATGAAAGACCACCTTCTCCGATTGAAGACCTAGAGCCAGACACAGTTGTAGAAATCCCTATTGAAGAAAGCTTTCAAGAACCATATGAGCCTTTGCCAGTACCTGGAGGGTGAATCACTAAAGAGGGCAAGGATACTTTTGAAATTGAAGCACCAGATTGGCGTAAGCAAGTAGAGCACATAGGCCAAACCCATGATGATAGAGTGGTTGTACAAATGCAATCACTATTGAATCTTGAAGAAACCATTCTTAAGTCCTCTTATTTTCAGAACTTATCCCATCAACTACTCATCATCACGTCAGAAATGCAATACATTCCATAGTTTATATTCTTGGCTTATTATAATGTAGAAATTAAGAGGCATATAGGGAAAGAACCGACATTCGCTACTCAATTCGAGCCAAACGACCTATTGAAAAAGGAAGAAGTAGGAGCTATATTTCAACCCAATTGGCATGTGCAACTATTGGCACACTAACCCGAAATGATGCACACATGGTCAAAGATGCTATTATATATTAAATATAACCCATGTTATTGTCCTATTGTTCGTCGCAGATCCTGGCAAGCATTGGCAATCAAAGTCCGCAACAATAAAGGGTGTTCTGATTGAATTAACTATCCTTATTTTGCTCCACCTAGAGGTCCACCCACAATCGCATATATGGTCTCGAGCATACACCATTGGTCTCCACGATTCAAAAATGTACTGTACATTGTTGCAAAGATGTGTATGAAGATTTTTGAGCTAATGAGTGTAGTGTTCAAAACTTTTCACAAAATCCAAGCTCGCTATATTTCTGCTCCAGGTTTTTCTGAAGGGAATCACGATTTGGTATACGATATTAGTCTAACCGCCTCCATCAACACAATTTACTTCTGGCATGCATGCATCAAGTATTTACCTTTTTGCTACAAGTAGACATTTGAGGAGATGTTCTCTATATGGTTCTGGGAGTACCACTCACAAATTTTCATTCTCACACCCACCCACGTTTTGCATCTCTTTGCAGTAGAACAAGCAATACATGTCGATCAACTATGAATCTTGCATCCGGACGTTCCAGATCAGTCAATTGGGATCAGCTGATGACAGATCTGGCACAAGAAGTGTGCATATAAGAACATCATCTAGCCATAGATGTCATCGAATATTACATCAAACACTCCCTACAACAAGGGTTTGTCAGGGATGACAGACGTGAGAGAGGGGGGTGTTGGTAGCAACTAGGGAAGCCACACATTACAAGATAGGGGAGCCACCGCAAAGAGTGAGAGCATAAGGAAAATCAAGCAAGACCAAGTAGGTAGAGCAGTCAATGAAGATCTTAACTAAGCCTATTCAATTTTTAAAAAGATAATTCCTTTTCAAAAGTGGTTTTCATCACTATACCAAACATTGTGGTGGATTAGACTCCATTTTGTTCAAGCCAATGAGTCCTCAAGCTTAAGGAGTTCATATCAATTTTCATAATTTTTAGACCATATCAATTTTCATGATTTTTAGACTTCGTTTGATCTCTCAAATAAGCATTGGAATCTAATTTTTAACTATGCCAGACACTAAGTCTAGAGAAGGCCAAACCTAGACAAAAACTATAAAAAGAGGTAGAGAGCTCATTTTTGAGGTTAGTTTGTTAGAGAATAGACTTTCTGTAAAAGATATTTCTTGAGTAATAGAAAGCACTCCATTGTTCCTCTCTTTTCTCTTGCCTTGTG
>CM035420.1:58913308-58915808 GCA_020310875.1 Ceratopteris richardii | reverse complement strand
AAAGCTTCAAACTTCCCCTTAGGCAGAGCCTTTGTGAAAATATCTACAATGTTATCCTATGTGGATACATATGGAAAACCCATCTCTCTAGCAATGGAGGGTGTCACACTCCCACAAACTACAAAGGACATGGAAACCCTCCGCAAAGAGGTTGAAGAACTCCAAGCTAGACTATTGCAATATGAAAGACCACCTTCTCCGATTGAAGACCTAGAGCCAGACACAGTTGTAGAAATCCCTATTGAAGAAAGCTTTCAAGAACCATATGAGCCTTTGCCAGTACCTGGAGGGTGAATCACTAAAGAGGGCAAGGATACTTTTGAAATTGAAGCACCAGATTGGCGTAAGCAAGTAGAGCACATAGGCCAAACCCATGATGATAGAGTGGTTGTACAAATGCAATCACTATTGAATCTTGAAGAAACCATTCTTAAGTCCTCTTATTTTCAGAACTTATCCCATCAACTACTCATCATCACGTCAGAAATGCAATACATTCCATAGTTTTATATTCTTGGCTTATTATAATGTAGAAATTAAGAGGCATATAGGGAAAGAACCGACATTCGCTACTCAATTCGAGCCAAACGACCTATTGAAAAAGGAAGAAGTAGGAGCTATATTTCAACCCAATTGGCATGTGCAACTATTGGCACACTAACCCGAAATGATGCACACATGGTCAAAGATGCTATTATATATTAAATATAACCCATGTTATTGTCCTATTGTTCGTCGCAGATCCTGGCAAGCATTGGCAATCAAAGTCCGCAACAATAAAGGGTGTTCTGATTGAATTAACTATCCTTATTTTGCTCCACCTAGAGGTCCACCCACAATCGCATATATGGTCTCGAGCATACACCATTGGTCTCCACGATTCAAAAATGTACTGTACATTGTTGCAAAGATGTGTATGAAGATTTTTGAGCTAATGAGTGTAGTGTTCAAAACTTTTCACAAAATCCAAGCTCGCTATATTTCTGCTCCAGGTTTTTCTGAAGGGAATCACGATTTGGTATACGATATTAGTCTAACCGCCTCCATCAACACAATTTACTTCTGGCATGCATGCATCAAGTATTTACCTTTTTGCTACAAGTAGACATTTGAGGAGATGTTCTCTATATGGTTCTGGGAGTACCACTCACAAATTTTCATTCTCATGCCCACCCACGTTTTGCATCTCTTTGCAGTAGAACAAGCAATACATGTCGATCAACTATGAATCTTGCATCCGGACGTTCCAGATCAGTCAATTGGGATCAGCTGATGACAGATCTGGCACAAGAAGTGTGCATATAAGAACATCATCTAGCCATAGATGTCATCGAATATTACATCAAACACTCCCTACAACAAGGGTTTGTCAGGGATGACAGACGTGAGAGAGGGGGGTGTTGGTAGCAACTAGGGAAGCCACACATTACAAGATAGGGGAGCCACCGCAAAGAGTGAGAGCATAAGGAAAATCAAGCAAGACCAAGTAGGTAGAGCAGTCAATGAAGATCTTAACTAAGCCTATTCAATTTTTAAAAAGATAATTCCTTTTCAAAAGTGGTTTTCATCACTATACCAAACATTGTGGTAGATTAGACTCCATTTTGTTCAAGCCAATGAGTCCTCAAGCTTAAGGAGTTCATATCAATTTTCATAATTTTTAGACTACATATCAATTTTCATGATTTTTAGACTTCGTTTGATCTCTCAAATAAGCATTGGAATCTAATTTTTAACTATGCCAGACACTAAGTCTAGAGAAAGGCCAAACCTAGACAAAAACTATAAAAAGAGGTAGAGAGCTCATTTTGAGGTTAGTTTGTTAGAGAATAGACTTTCTGTAAAAGATATTTCTTGAGTAATAGAAAGCACTCCATTGTTCCTCTCTTTTCTCTTGCCTTGTGTGCGTTTGTGTATGTGTGTGCATGCTAGTGTGCTTCTCACCTCATTACCTTGTGCCTTCACTTGCTCATGGTCGTCATACCAGTCCTCACATCTCCACAGACTGACATTTATGAGGTGGATCTCCTCACGTTGGTACTTGCCATTGTGCTAGAGTGACAACATATACATAACACATACACATACACATACACATACACATACACATACAAATACACATACACATACCACATACACATACACTACACATACACATACACATACACATACACATACACATACACATACACATACACATACACATACACATACACATACACATACACATACATACATACACATACACATACACATACAACATACACATACACATACACATGCACATACACATACACATACACATACACATACACATACACATACACATACACATACACATACACATACACATACACATACACATACACATACACATACACATACACATACACATACACATACACATACACATACACATACACATACACATACACATACACATACACATACACATACACATACACATACACATACACATACACATACACATACACATACA
>CM035420.1:58708308-58895808 GCA_020310875.1 Ceratopteris richardii | reverse complement strand
GGGATCTCCTGAACCCTGAGAGCCTGTTTTGACCCTATAGTGCCTGAATGGTCATAACTTGACCATACGAACTCCGATTGATGAGATTTTGGTCTCATTGGAAAGCTCGTTGAGAATCCTACGTGGACCTCGACTGGTTTTTGTAAGAATCATACGCGGAGATTTAGAACATGCATTTTTAAGTTGACCTTTAGGTGGAACTAAGTTGTTCCCAGATTCAGGGGGTGCAGTGAGTTGCTCCAGGGGGACTAAAAATATTGATGTGTGTCTTCCAATTATTTGTGGTGATAAAGCTATACTAACTGGTGAGTTTTTGCAGGAACTTTGTGTGCACTCAAGGCAATCCAAAGCAAGCTACCAAGGGTGAGTACCAAGCTTGGGAGAAGGCTTCCTGGGCTTGTGTAGCAGTCTGGTCAACCAGCTAAATTGAGGTTGGGAGATCTCTCCACCCTCCTTTGTCAATTCCTAGCCTAGGCTAAGTACGACTTAGGTGTGGTAATTAATTAGGGCAACGTTAGGCACGAATCAAGTCCAAGAGTATTAACCAATAAAGTGCAAGAAGTAAAATAGGTCTTAAGTGCGAAAACCTTAAGGGACAAGAGGTAAACGGGAATCGATCATTTATCAATTGCGAAAATTCACTTAAGTACCCCTGACGACGCAATTTCAGACAAGACCATAAACATAATATTCAATTAAAAAAGAACAAAGTGATTGGTGCAAAATCAACCTGCAACGAGAGTGTGCTTGGGTTCCAGGGGATAAATAAATCAGGCTTATGAACCTTAGATCAGGCAGACATTTAGGCCGAGACAGACAGAGCCTCAGATCTTCTGAAGCTAGTGTCAATCACACTGCCAGGTCTTGGGCCCAGCAGTTGAGTGATTATCCATACATTCCCAGATCAGAAACAAGTGATTCTGAGATGTCCTATCACATGGAGAGACCAGTAGGTAGTTCAGGGGTGGCTTATCTAGAAAAGCCAGAGGGACCTTACAAGACTCAGCTGGAATACATCAGGACGAATCATCTAGGTGCTCGCATCTACGAAGACGGACTGAGAAGATCGGTGGTCCAGATTAAGAACTTCGATCAACCCCATGGATTAGCCCACCCAGTAGTCAAGTTTGAGAATGGAGCATACCTAGATAAAGAGGGGACGATATATGTAGTCACCACTCTCCCTGATAGAACGGATGAGTTTGGAAATGTGATTGCGGAGACCGACATGGGTGATATTGAGCAAGGGAACTTAGAGAGAGAGCCAAGAACTCCCCGTGGTAAATCTGTCTTGACCAGGATCATGACTCCAGAGTGGATTCCACAGGATAATAAAAGCATAGATCTGCTTTTAAACCGAGAAACCGATGAGGTTTTTTGGAGATATAAATCTCCTCAATCTCAGGAAGTGGGTGCCCTCACAATCTATGAGTTTAAAGACCCTGATAGCCCGAGCCAAGTAACCTACTTAGACACTGCATCAGAGAGAATCTTCGTGGTCACTGAGCAGGGCAGACATGCCTACACTTGGAAGGGTGAATTTGTTTTTCCCCAACCAAGGTCTAATGTGTCCTTTGGTCACCAAGGAGCTGGGACCTCCCAAGCTCATGGGGCACAGAGAGATAGAAGTAGAGACAAACCTGAGGCAAGTTTTGCCAACTCCCTGGGAAGAGAAAGAACAGGAGCTGAAAGGAATAGAGTAGAACCTGAGAGACATAGAACCCCATGGAATCACCGGGACATTGATGATTTTCCTTTGCCAAGGCCGAGAGAACACACTAGGACCCTACGACCAACCCAACTGGTGAAGTCCATGAAGAATTATTTCGATGGCACGGGAGACCCTTATGACCATGTGGCAGAATTTCGACAAGTGTTGAAAGCTGAACAAGTGGAGGACCTATTCACACAATATAATGCTTTCGGTCTAACCCTTAGGAACACTGCCCTCACGTGGTTCCAACCACTGAATGAGAGGCATTTCAGAAACATAGACCAACTCTTAGAGGCATTTATTGTTGAGTTTTCTAAGAGTGGAATCAGGCATAACACCTCCTCACTAATTCATAGCTTCAAACAAACACCTCAAGAGACGGTCAGACTAGCTGGAAGAAGATTTAGACAGTACCTGGAGAGATGCCCTATGCCGGAGTTACCCACACCAGTCAAACAAGTGGCCTTGTTCCTAGACGGATTGTTGAGCACTAAGCTCAGGTCATATGTGTACCTGAAGGACCCTAGAACGATAGAGGAGTGCGTGCGCATGTGCATAGACATTGAAGACAATCTAGGTGAGGAGTTAAAACTATCAAAAATCTATAAGGATTCTGATAGCTCTAGCACACAGACATCTGGTCAACCCACATCCATCGAGGAACTTGCAGAGAAGGTAGCCCAAAAACTAGGTGTCTCTAGCAAGCAAATTCCGAGATTTGCCCCAGTTAAGCGGTGTTACAATTGTGGCGGCGAACATATGGCAAGTGTATGCCCCATTATGGCCCAACCACAGGCGAATCTTAGTAGCCAGTACTGCACCATAGAGCGCAGGTACACCAATCACATGGCACAAGACTGCCCATATAACAAACAAACTGTTAGACAAAATTATCCTCAACCATATCCACAACATGGTAGATACCAGAATCAGTACCCATCACCACAATACAACAGACCACAGCAAACTTATCGGCCATCTTATCAAGGGCAGCAGAGGCCTCAACCAGTCCTAGTGCAGCAACCCCCTGCTCCAACCAATGCGATCCCAGTGAAATATGCTTCTACTGAAGAAAATCCTAATAGAGCCATAGTCCCAGTCACCCCATTGCTATCAGACAGCGATCCAAGTGACCATAGTTTTGACTCCGCACATATTGATAGCCCACAAGCTTACTACATGCAGTCACCCGAGAATGACGAGCCATACTATTATGAGGACCCAAGTGAAAATAGTGGGGAACCTGAGTATTCTAATGTCATGTACACAAACCCCAACTCTAGACCTCAACCTAGGCAGGTACGACCCCCATTTCCGAGAGGGCCATGTTTCAGATGTCAGGGAGATCACCTTGTACGTGATTGTCCACTACCTGTCCCTACACAACCTCAACCAATAACCATTCAGGGCTTCTGTCAAGACTGCGGGAAAGAACATCTCCTACGAGATTGCCCAAAGAACCCTAATAACATGCCTAAAATCACTCCTATCAATGTTGTTGGGTTAGTTGTAGACTCCACAGGGAGTGTGACTTCCACTGCACCTGTGCAGGTGATCACAAGAGCCCAGGCGCTTCAACGACACCAAGATGTTGTTCAGGAAAAGAGCCCCGAGGTGAGTGAAACAGAGAGCATACCCAAAAAGAGGACTAGCGCCTGGAAGGATAGTCGTGAAAGAATGAAGAGACAATGGGCAAAAAAGATAAACGAACTTGAAGAAAGCGTGAGAGAAACCAAGGCAAAAATCACAGAGATCACATCTCAACCGCACTCCCACACACTTCCACCATTACCATCCCCATCACCCTCCCTTTCTCCACCCTCTAATACCCCTCACAAAACCCACCCACCACCTCGAGTAGGATCAGTATTAGCTGACCCCACTCCTGAAGGCTTGGACATGATGTTCAAAGCCTACTAGGCTCGACTTCAAGAAGGGCCAACAGCTGCAAACCTACACAAGAGTTACCCTAGAGCAGACTTAGAGATTGAACGGATGAAAATGTGCATGAAAATGGTAGAGCAAGCTCAAGCTATACTTGAGACTAGTCAAAAGTTCAATCAGACAACCTCTGTCAAGCCGGATTTGCATTTCCAAGGCTTACTAGAAAGATTAGAGCAGTTGGTAAACAAATCACAAGTTTCTTTACCTCCACAGGCTCAACCACTTGTTGAAAGAGGAAGCTCACCACCAAAAGGAGCTTATGTTCCTAATTCCACGGATGCTGGAATACCGCCTTCAATACAACAGTACTCTCCAAAGTTCTTGCGGGAAATACAAGAAGAGAAATGGGCCAAGGAGAAGGGTGATTTCCCTCCCATTCCTGAGATTGATGATCTTCGTGATCAATTTCCCCAAGACATTCCCTCTATCTATGGGGATCAAGCAGAGCAACAAGAGGATGAGAGATTAGATTTTGAATCTAATTCTTTACAAGAGTTGCCTCATTTCACAGGCCCATGGGAATCTGAATCTCTCCAGATCAGAGCTCCCACGATATTGGTAAGAAATGAAGACTCAGTGATTCCCAGGAACACTGATGTTGTGAAGAACACTAAGGTTCAATGTCACCTCACTGTAGAGGAACTCCTCAAGGCAAAACCAGAGCTCTGGGATCATGTGAAGGATCAGGTTTCAGAACTTGAATCCAATGCACCAAAAGTAGGCTCTAAACAAAAAATACCCGAAGTACCTCTCGACAAGATAGGAGACATGAGCGAAGGTGAAGAAGGTAACACTTATCTTCCGATCACATATCAAGGTTACACAACCAAAGCAATTGTGGATTCGGGTGCGGGCGTTGCGATTGCGACTACCTCCCTGTGGAAGCGATGGGGCAAACCCACCTTAAGACCAACGAGAATGAAACTTCAAATGGCAGATGGTCATTTTGAAAGACCTCTCGGATTGCTTGAAGGGATAACTCTAACCACTTGTGGTGTAGAGTTTGAACATACGTTTGCCATATGTGACTTTGAGAAGAATAATGTTTACGAGATGATCCTAGGAAGACCCTTCCTACGACAATTACAAATAGTACAAGATTGGGGAACCAACTCCTTGTACTTACAGCACTTAGGGGTCACCACCAAGGTCAATCTGAAGGATCACACCTTCAGAGATGTACCACCCCTACAGTGGAATCCTATCCACAATGTGAAAGAGGACTCTATCTCCGTGCATTCTGGAAGTTCACCTGAACCATCCTGGTTGCATGAAGATACTCACTTGTGGATGTGCAAGGTCGCAGAGAAAGAGGAAAAGTGCCTAAAAGAGAGAGAAGAAGGAACTTCCCCAGGAGATAGACCAATAAAAGACCCAGCCTATACACCAATGATATTTCCAGATGAGGAATTTGAGCCTCATGGTTGGGCAGAAATCTTGGCTACCATGGACATTGCAGTCAATGAAGAACAATGGACCCCCCATTGTGATGAGGAGGGTTATGATATTTCGGTGTTCATGTGTCAGCCCTTGTTGGAAGAGTGTGATCCTAGTGAGTTCATAGAAGAAGAAGAGAGTGATGATGATCTAGAATCCATTGTGATGGATACTTACTTTGACTCAGAGGAACACTACTTAGAAGACATAGGAGTGTTAACCCAAAAAGAAGAAGAACCTCTTGCAAGTATTAAAACGATAAGTTCAAAGAAAGGAAGTGAAAGAGGTCAAAAGAAAAAGAAAAGAAAAGCAGTAAGACAAGAAGAGGAAGAATCATTGTTTGAAGTACCAGAAAATTTCAAGAAATATGAAGTGGAAGACCGGAAAATTTTGGTACGAATGCCTAAGAGAGAGGCCATTATAGGAGAAGCATATGACAATAAAGAAAAGACCAAAAAAATTGTAGTGACCAGTGAAGGGAACGAAGAGCGATGTACGTACATAGGAGATGACCTAAGTGCAGAAGAAGAAGCAGAGCTTGTAGCTCTATTAAGGGAATATAGGGATGTGTTCGCATGGCATTATAGAGACTTGAAAGGAGTAGATCCAGAGATCTGCTCTCATACGATTCCGATGACCGCTGATGCTAAGCCCACCAAACAAAAACCCTACACATATAATGACAATTATGCGGCCAAAATAAAAGAGGAAATTGACAGGCTGATTGAAGCCGGATTCATCTATGAGATTGAGCACACTGAATGGGTGTCCCCTATTGTAGTGGTGCCCAAGAAGAACGGGAAATTGCGAGTGTGCATTAACCTTAAAAAAGTTAATGCCGCTACGATTAGAGATAGTTATCCACTTCCAATCACCGAACATCTTTTGGAGCGTGTTGCAGGCAAGGAAGTTTACAGCTTCCTTGATGGATTTTCAGGTTACAACCAAGTAGCCATTGCCCCCGAAGATCAACACAAAACGGCCTTTGCCACAGAATGGGGAATCTTTGCATTTCGTGTGATGCCATTTGGGCTCACCAATGCACCTGCAACATTCCAAAGACTCATGTGTCATGTCTTCAAGGAGTTCTTGCGAAAGAGCTTAGAAGTATATGTGGATGATTTGTGCGCTCATTCCCAAGAGAGAAGTTACCACATCCCTGAGCTCAGGCAAATCTTCAACAAGTGTAGAGATTATCGAGTGTGTCTGAATCCAGAGAAGTGTGTGTTTATGGTACGCCAAGGTAAGATCTTAGGTCACATTGTTTCTAAGAATGGAATATCAACAGATGAAGACAAGGTAAGGGCAATAGCAGAATTGGCGAGACCAAGGAATGTGAAAGAGGTACAAGCCTTTATGGGCCATTGTGGATATTACCGTAGGTTTATCCACATGTATGCCATCATAGCTAAACCTCTCTATGGGTTGTTAACCAATTTTGAGTGGAGTGAGGAATGCGAGACTTCCTTCAACGAACTGAAGAGACGTTTGTGCACAGCACCAATATTGACTACTCCGGATTGGAGCAAACCCTTTCATGTCCATGTAGATGCCTCCAATCATGCAATAGGATGTGTGCTAGCACAACCCACAGGTGAAGGAAACCTAGATTTGCCGATAGCATATGCTAGTAGGCAATTAAATGCAGCTGAACGAAATTACACCACAACGGAGAGAGAAGGCTTAGGCATGGTATATGCTGTGAAGAAGTTTAGACACTATCTATTAGCCAATAAGTTCAAGTTTTTCACTGATCATCAAGCTTTACTATATTTGGTCAATAAACCTTGCAATACGGGCCGCTTAGTAAGATGGTTCCTCTTACTAATGGAATACGACTTTGAAGTTGTTGTCAGGAAAGGTAGAACCCATCTTCGGGCAGACCATCTTTCTCGCATCACTTCAGGAGAGCCACCACAAGGAGTGTCTGATGAATTGCCCGATGCTTATCTATTCAATTTAGAAGTTGTTCCTAAATGGGCAAATAAGTTGGTACCAGTCCTAACCTTCGGGCCTGCAAATAAAAATGTTAAGACAAGCAAAGAGGAAATTGTAAAATCGCTAAAGTATCAAATATTAGCCGGAAGTATGTACAAGCAAGATAATGAGGGCGTATTAGCTTGTTGTGTCGAGGATGATGAACATGCTAGTTGGTTGCAACAAGCCCATGAGGGACTGCTAGGGAATCACTACTCTAAACAATGAACCTTGCAGAATCTAAAACGCTTAGGAGTGTATTGGCCTAGCATGGACAAAGAAATACAAGAGTGGATCCAGAGCTGTCCAGGGTGCCAGGAGAGACCCCCAGTGGAGCATGCCACTCTTTATCACATGTCATTAATCCCAGATTGGAGTGCTCCACTGGTCGAGTTCATGAGAACAGGAACATTGCCCAATCAGGCTAGTCTTGCAAGAAAACGAAGCATGGAGCAAGAGGCTCAAGACTATGCCTTAGTAGGAGACAACCTATATCAAAGAGGCAAGGATGGTTACCTAAGACTGTGCGTTCACGAATCAGACTATTTGAAAGTCTTAGAATCTGCACACAGCGGTGCTGCAGGTGGACACTTTGGGCCGGACAGAGTAATTAAGACCATTCTATTTTCGGGACTTTGGTGGCCCACTCTTCATATGGATGCACACTCTTATGTGAAGAGTTGCGACACATGCCAACGTGCCCAATATCCGATAAGAAAAGATGAAATGCCCTTAAGGCCAATGATGGGAGGACGTGCATTTTCAAAGTGGGGTATAGACTTTGTAGGTCCCATCAACCCCCCAGCTAGAAACTCCCATGCAGAATACATTATTGTAGCCACAGATTACCTTACAAAGTGGGTGGAAGTAAAGGCCACGACAAAGAATGATGCTCAAACGACGGCTAAGTTCTTATTCGAAAATGTGTTCACTAGATATGGGTTACCAATAGAGTTGGTTAGTGATAGAGGTACGCACTTCTTGAATGAGGTCATTGAAAATCTCCTTCAAGAATTCATGGTGATACATAAGAAGTCTGCACCCTATCACCCACAAGCTAACGGATAAGCCGAGAGCACGAATAAAATCCTATGTAACGTATTGACGAAACTTGTAAATAATAAACGCTCGGATTGGGACAAACAACTTCATCATGCTGTTTGGGCATACCGAGTTGCTTACAAAACGGTACTCAATGCCACCCCATTTCAGATGGTCTTCGGACAGAATGCAGTGCTACCACTAGATTTCCTAATCCCAGCTTTAAGAGTAGCACAAGAGCATGAGTGGAATGGACACGAGTTGTCCTCTAGGATCTTTGATCTAGAACGTTTAGGTGAGACGAGGCTACGAGCAGCAGCGGGCATCTATGCTGCAAAGAAACGGCAAAAGGCATACTTTGATGCCCATGTGAAGGATAAGGGCTTGAAAGCAGGAGATCTAGTTTTAGTCTACACATTGAAACAACACGCAAGAAAGCTAGAAAAGAGGGGCTACGGACCTATGATCATTAATAGGATCTCCACGAGTGGAGCAGTACAACTAGCCACTTTAGAGGGGGATGTCCTCCCAAACTACATTAGCGGATGCAGAGTCAAGCTCTATCAGGAACCCCTCACGGAGGAGATGATAAGCCGACTCAATACTGCTAAGCAACGTAAAGAGGAGGAAAAACGAATTCGAGAAGAAGCACAGGCAGAGGCCTTAGAGCGTATCAGACGAATGAAGTTGAGGAGACAAGGAAGGGACCAGCCTATGACTGACACTCAAGAGTCTCCAGGCTATCACATGGCCATGTGTGAGGCTTCAGGAGAACGTACCCATAAGATAGTGGACCGACGACCTTTTGTGACCCTAGAAATAGGACAAAGAGACAGCACAACCAGCGTGAGGGCTTTAATTGATTCAGTAGCAGCTACAAGTGCAGTTCGGCTCTCTTATTGCCAGCAGCTGCAATTGGAGGTAAAACCCCTAGAAGCATATCTGATAGGATTAGGAGGTGTTGAAACCCCTTGTATGGGAGAGGTGGATCTTCCCCTCTACATACAAGAGGTCCTCATGCCAGCAAAAGTGCTAGTGTGTGAAGACGAGGATCTGACCGAACCTCTTGTCTTGGGCCAAGACTGGATCTATGATCATGCAGTCAACCTCAACCTAAGAAGTGGACTTCTTCAGGTGTGGGTAGGCCAAAGCCGTCTCACGATTGAATTAGAAAATCAAGCACTCAAACCAATAGAACAGGCACCAACTCCTGGTCCCTCCAGGAATCCACCTGAAGATAACACTATTGTGCTTGTCCAAACTTCTATGGTGCAGAGGAATGTCAATCTTACTGAAGGTTCAGAGGCCAAGAAGGAGTTCATAACTGATCCAAAGAAGATTCTAAACGAGCAGACCGAACATCACTCTACACGAAGGAGGCCGCTAATCAAGAGGCAGGAGCGCCAACCCGCGCAACATGGAGCATCTCGTGGCGTGAAGCAGATCTGGATACGCAAGGATAGAAAACCCACAGCTCTAATAACAGATTCTGAAGGAGACAAGAAACGAGCCTCACCATCAAGGAACAAAGTGAAGAAGCCCCCTAGGATAACCCCTAGGCATACCATTTCTATTTGGGTTCCTAAGCGGTCAATGAAGGCCACCCCTAATGCTAGACAGATATGGGTGCCCAAGGCTTGCTTACAAGCCCAAAGTACTTCACCTTCAGGCACTAGGAGGAAGCAGCTTTCACAAGCACTCTTGGCCAACAACTCAGAAAATGACAAGATACCTACACCTCTCACTGTCCCCACTCCCATCAACCCCAGGAATGTCTGGAAATGGGTACCCAAAAGGTCCCAAAAACATCACACTCTCATACCGAAATCTTCACCTGTCCTTAGCTCTAAGAGCTACGACTCCTCTATCAAAGTGTGGAGAATTAAACTGTGTACTAAACCCCCTGACCCTATTCTGTAAATCCGTCCGCACTAACACAGAAGCATTCCGAGCCCATTGCATCACCAAAGTATGCATCTAGGACGACAATGACCTCTAATCACCACTCACACATATCATAAACACCTCACCATTAACCACTGACCTCCGGAATTGTCATGTTAGTATTGTGAAGGGAACACCATTACATCTTGTTTCCTAGGCAACACTAATGTGCCTTTCGTCTTCCAGCAGATAAGCAACCTACTCTCATGGCAACAGCGGCAGGCACAAGCTCTCAGGCAGGATCTGGTGCTCCTATCAATTGGGATGCCATGCCAGTGGAAGCTCCACCAACAGCTAGGCCTGAAGAATTCTCGAATGTGCGAAGGATTCCTATTCCAGATCCACCCAGTGGACTAACCGAAAGAGTAAAAGGGCACTCCCATTGGTTCAATGAAATGCCAGGGGATTTGGGAGACGCAGATCACATATGGGAGTCCAAGATGGAATGTGGAGGGGTTTGGTGGACCTTCCAATTCTTTTCAAGAGAATTTGAGACCTTACAGAATGCAGCTCCACTTCAGGATATCTGGCAAAAGGCAGGACTACAAGCTTACTTCCGTGCAGCTCTACCTAAACCTGACTTCCTCAGGTGCTACTACTTGATTGCTACGATGAAACCTACCGGCGATAAAGATCATTCAGGCACATTCTGGGTACCCTCCTTATCCAATCTGGAGGAGATGAGGAAGTTTGAATTAAATGTAACGTTAATCAGGGAAGCCCTTCAAATGTATGGAACTCATGTGCCTTCGGATTGCAACCCTTTGATACCAGAATCAATGAAAAGCAATAGAGTCAAGAAGCTCAAAGAAATGTGCGCCCTCACCCCCAACATCGCCATACCTCTGCGGATGTGCCTCCAGCACTTCGCATTTCCCGCTCAGGACCGTTTCACTCAGCCTCACAAGAAGATATGGTACGGGTTGTATTTAGCAGAGACCGGAAGCTTGCCCATTAAGATGCCGGTATGGATCTTAGATCAGGTGTATGAGGCAGGCAAGCGGGGGGTGAGGAAGCCCACTTTACATGGGTGTTGTGCGTTGACGAGAATCATCTACAGATGTCTGGCATATGATGTGCCAGTTGCTCGAGCCCTAAAATATGCACACCTGGAGCTGTTCAAAGGGCGAAAGTCAGGGAGTCAGCCTGCAAAAAGAATGCGTGGATCCCTTTCACAGGTCCTGATCCCTCCAGTAACCACCGCCGAAGTCTCCACTAGAGAGGAAGCCCAGGTGGAACCTATCACAATCCATCTCCAGGAGTCTCAACCAAGAGAGGTGGTACAGCCCACTCCTTCTGCCCCTCCGCTACCTACCGATGCAGAATTTGCAGCGATGGCCACCTTCATCGAGGACCCAAATTTTGATTTTGAAACATTTCTGCAGACGGCTCATCTATCAGACAGTGAAGGTTGTCCTGACAATGTCGATCCAGGGGCATCAACCCAAAGAGAACATGCAAGAGGCGAGACAAGCAGTGTACAGGAGATAGGAGTGGCACAACTTCCTCAAAGACTAAGCACACAAGCTCAGGAGGAGGCACCAAGAGATAACCCGGAAGAGAGTGAAGACGAAGCCCCTGCATATACGGCACAACTCAAACGGCTATACCAAACAATCACGCAGGTACAACGACGCCATAAAATGTCAGAAGAAGCAAATAGGGCCCTAGTAAACCAGATGTTACACTCAGAGCATATCGACCCCCAGTTTGTAGAATCGCTAAATCTTTTGGCAGACACCTGTGGCATCCGTGAAGCAATGAGAACCTTGGTCTATCAAGAGAACCCTGCTTATGATCAAAGAAGAATTGATACACGGCCTCGACAAGGAAAGATGATTCAGATGGAAGTATCTACTGCGTTAGCTACGTCCACATCAGAAGATGTTCACATGATTAGCCCTAGGCCCAATGATGAACCGGAGGACATTACACATGCACCATCCCCCCCATCTTCTCCTATCCCACCCTCAGAGCCTCTCTCCACGTGTCTTTCTACACAACCATTCTCCTCCTATAGTGAGACCATTGTACACACCCCCGTGTCCACTTTCCTTCCTTCACCCTCATCCATCTCTGTCACTCAGATTTTTGAACCCCAATTAGGTCACCCTTCCTTCCCCCATGCCTTTGGACAACCATCTGTCACTAGTCAGACTCTTTCCATATCTTTACCCTCCACCCCTCCATTTCCTCCCTCCCAAACTCTACCTACCCCATCCCTTGTAACTACCCCGAGCACCACACTAATCACCCAACCCTCCTTCTGGACCCAACTTGTAAACATTCTTCAACAGGTTGATGAACATAAGAAAAAGTCCCTCCCCCAAATTCACTTTCCCACATTCACGGCCACCACTATCACACCACCCACCGTCCCGGTGTTCACATTTCACGAATCACACTCTCTCATGTCCGATCCCATGGACATCTCACCATCCGCTGGATCACCCACCACCACTGTTCTCACAACACCATCACAGGTGATTACACTCACATCACCACTTCCACACACGGTAGGCACAACATCCACTTTTCCCATTCCCACTTCCCAACCCCCTGCATCTTCCACCCTTACCCCCGCATCCACCTCATTTAGTCTTGCACTCGACACCATGCTCGAAGCTGCCACTCAGCTTAAGCGGGAATATACATTATTGGAAGAAAATAACAAAGAACTTTGCACCCTCTCAGCAACACTCCAAGAGCGTGTCAACGCTTTGGAGTCCAGCCACACGGAGTCACAAAGCAAGATATCTGCCCTCGAACATGCAAATGCGCAACTCGCAGCGAGGCATATAGAAGAGAGCAAAGCCATGGAGGAACAGCTGCGAGATCAAATGGGCCGCAATGCAAGGCTTCAACGAAACATGGCTTTGCTACGACCACATCTGGCGGCAACGCAAGAAGAGAACAGACGGCTTCAACAACAAAACCAAGAGAACCTCGAGGCTGCCATGGAGAACACCCCGGGAGCACCCATAGACCCGGCTAAATTTCAAGCTGTTCCCTCAGAAAGCATACAACAGATCTTGGAAACTTATGCCAATCTTTTAGAAGCACATGATCAACTTGCCGACCAGCTGAAGGACCTACAGAGACCCCAGGAGTCTACACCACACCGACAGGAACCTAAAGAACTGACCAACGCTGCTACTTCAACCGAACCTGAACACTCAACGACCAACGACGTACTGGAGTTACGGCAACAGGTCGCAGAATTAAAATTGAAGTTGATGCAGTACGAACGACCTCCTTCCCCACCAGAGCAACCGTTAGAAGAAGAAGCAGTTACTATTCCAGTGGAGGAAGCATTTGACGACACCTACGAGCCTCAACCATTCCCAGGAGGACGCGTAACAGAAGAAGGTCAAGATACCTATGAGGAACCCCCATCGGCATGGATGAAACAGGTAGAGGAAATGGGGCAAACTCATCAGGAACGGATATCCACTCAGATGCTGGCAATGAAGGCCATTGAGGACACCATCCTTCACTCAGAGTACTTCAGGCACATTGCCCCTAGACGCCTTATCACTAGCTCAGAATTACAATACAAGCCCTATTTTGTATTGTTGGCTGACTACAATGCAGAAATCAAAAGGGTCACCAACAAGTGCCCAACATTTGCCACACAGTTCGAACCAGAAGATATACCAGAAGCGGCACGAAAAGGGGCCATATTCCAACCAACGTGGAGGCAGAAGTTACTCGAAACTTACCCAGAAATGCTTCGAACATGGGATCATGCCCCCATGCATTTGAAGTACAATCCGTGTTTTGGGCCAGTGCAAAGACGCAGATCATGGAAAGCTTTTGCCATCAAGGTTCAGAATAACGCAAACTGTAAAGAATGGCTCAATTACCCCGCTATCGCCCCCCCAACCGGTACTCCCACAGTGTCATACATGATTGCAACCATCAGACATTGGATACCACGCCTCCACCCTATGCCAGATGTGGCTGCCCAGATGATGCTCAAGATCTTCGATATGATGCAGGTCGTACTCAAAACTTTTCGCAATGTATGCCGTATTCAACCTCCTATTCCCGGGTTTATTAATGGTAACTACGACCTGCTATATGATATGAGCACAACCCCGAGCATACGAGTGGCTTACGCATGGCATGCACGCATAAGATATCTCCCTGCCTGCTACAAGCAAACATTCGACGATATGTTCACCACAGGGTTTTGGGAGGCACATTCAGAGGTATTCACGCCACGACCTACGCATTTACTCCATCTCTTCGCATGCGAGCAAACAATTCATTCCGAGCTTTACACGATGCCACAACCTGACATGCCTGGTATAGTGGATTGGGAGGCTTTGCAACGAGACCTGGTCAGAAGTTTAAGAATCAAAGAACAAGAATTGGCAACCGAACTCCTGCAAAAATACATTGATCAAACGGTGGAAAAGAGGTCTGTCAGAGGCGACAGACCCTAGGGGGGGGAGAGTGTTGACAGTATACGGGAAGAAGCAAGTACGGACACACATGCAGATCTAGCACTGAGGCAACCCTTCATTTTTTTCAAAACCCTCACGTCATTTTAAAGTGATTCTCATCACTACAAACCCTTGTAAATATCATTTCACCTTTTTGTAGCTCCATTTTGTACAAGCCGAGGAGTCCTCGAGCTTGGGGAGCCTTAGAAGTAGTTGCCTGTCAATTTTCATAATTTTTAGATCTCGTTTGGGCCCTCAAATAAGCCCTGGAACCTAATTTTTAACTAGGCCGGACACTAGGTCTGGACAGGGCCAAAGCTAGTCAAAAACTATAAATAGAGCTAGAGAGCTCATTTGTGGGTTAGCTTCTTGTAGTTTGAGCTTGTATGAGAACTTGGGTGCAATAGAAGTGATTCCATTGTCTACTCTCTTTGTTCTTGCCGTGTGTGCACGTGTGCGTGTATGTGTGTGCATGCTTGTGTGCTTCTCACTCACGCACTTGTGCTTCCACTTGCTCGTGGTCTTCATACCACCCTCACGTCTTCCCGGATTGACATTAAAGGAGGTGCTACTCATCACTGAGCTACACATACACATACGCATACGCATACGCATACGCATACGCATACGCATACGCATACGCATACGCATACGCATACGCATACGCATACGCATACGCATACGCATACGCATACGCATACACATACGCATACGCATACGCATACGCATACGCATACGCATACGCATACGCATACGCATACGCATACGCATACGCATACGCATACGCATACGCATACGCATACGCATACGCATACGCATACGCATACGCATACGCCTATGCACACATATATGCATATGAATACACATACACACACGCACACACACGTGCACACACACAAGCACACACACATGCACACACACAAGCACACACACATGCATGTGCACATGCATACACATATGCACATGCATATGCATATGCACGCACATGCATACACATATGCACACACACATGCATATGCATACGCATGCATATGCATATGCATACGCATGTGCATATGCATATGCATACACATGTGCATATGCATACGCACGCATATGCATACGCATATGCATACGCATACACATACGCATATGCATACGCATACGCATACGCATACACATACGCATACACATACGCATAGGCATACGCATACACATACGCATACGCATATGCATACGCATACGCATACGCATATGCATCCGCATACGCATACGCATCCGCATACGCATACGCATCTGCATACACATACGTATACGCATCCGCATACACATCCACATCCACATCCACATCCACATCCACATCCACATCCACATCCACATCCACATCCACATCCACATCCACATCCACATCCACATCCACATCCACATCCACATCCACATGCACATACACATGCACATACACATACACATACACATACACATACACATACACATACACATACACATACACATACACATACACATACACATACACATACACATACAATACACATACACATACACAACACATACACATACACATACACATACACATACACATACACATACACATACACATACACATACACATACACATACACATACACATACACAACACATACACATACACATACACATACACATACACATACACATACACATACACATACACATACACATACACATACACATACACATACACATACACATACACATACACATACACATACACATACACATACACATACACATACACATACACATACACATACACATACACATACACATACACATACACATACACATACACATACACATACACATACACATACACATACACATACACATACACATACACATACACATACACATACACATACACATACACATACACATACACATACACATACACATACACATACACATACACATACACATACACATACACATACACATACACATACACATACACATACACATACACATACACATACACATACACATACACATACACATACACATACACATACACATACACATACACATACACATACACATACACATACACATACACATACACATACACATACACATACACATACACATACACATACACATACACATACACATACACATACACATACACATACACATACACATACACATACACATACACATACACATACACATACACATACACATACCATACACATACACATACACATACACATACACATACACATACACATACACATACACATACACATACACATACACATACACATACAGATACAAATATAGATACAGATACAAATATAGATACAAATATAGATACATATACAAATATAGATACAGATACAAATATAGATACAGATACAGATAAATATACAGATACAGATACAGATACACATACACATACACATACACATACACATATACACATACACATACACATACAGATACACATACACATGCACATGCACATGCACATGCACATGCACATGCACATGCACATGCACATGCACATGCACATGCACATGCACATGCACATGCACATGCACATGCACATACACATGCACATACAGATGCACATACACATACACATACAGATGCACATACACATACACATGTAGATGCACATACACATAGACATGCAGATACAGATACACATACACATACACATACAGATACACATACACATACACACACACGTACACGTACACACACACACACGTACACGTACACGCACACACACGTACACGTACACACACACACACACGTACACGTACGCGCACACACACGCACGCGTACACGCACGCGTACGCGTGCACGTACACGCACGCGTATGCGTGCACGTACACGCACGCGTACGCATGCACGTACACATACACGTACACGTGCACGTACACGTACACGTACACGTACACATACACATACACATACACATTCACATACACATACACATACACATTCACACACATAGATAGGTACAAACATTTATACATACACATACACACACATACACACACATATACATACACATATACACACACATACACATACATATGCATACACATAAATGCACACACACATATGCACATACACAATTTAAGGTTGATGTGCCTGCATCTTTTGAGATGTTAGATTTGGAATGTTTGCATTCAATTTATGCAAGTTGATGGGGGAATAACTTTGTGTCAAACAAAATAGATTGAAACATAGTGAAGCATTTTTGCCTTGAAGATTGCAAACCTATTGCCACTCCCATGGAAATACATTTATGGTTGAGTCCTTATGATGTTGGATATCCATTTGATGTTTTTATCTATTAGCATGCTATTTGATGGTTGATTTACTTATCCATAATTTGGCATGGAATTCAATTTGATGTCTCTCAAAAGTTTATGCATTGCCTAAGCATCAAGCATTGACAAGAAGCTAAGCACATGTTTTGTTTACTCTTGGATTGTGTTATCCCAAGGGGGGGATCATTACCACTAGATTTACATGTTTTTTCTATCTCACATGGGGCTTGTTGCTATGACACCATTTTGCATCATGCCTACTAATGCATTCATATCCTAGTTGAGCAAGAAGCAACCTATTCTGACAAGTTATAGTTGTGGGGTTGAGTAAAAGGTAGCTTTCACAATGGTACTTGAGTGTGTGTTTCTCAAATGTCTTTTGCCTGATTTGGGTGTTGGTCAATCTTCTAGCACCACCATCTTTACTGATAGTCAGAGTGCATTGACAATTGCAAGGAACCCTGTGTTCCATGCTCACACAAAGCTTATTGAGGTGAACTATCATGATGTTAGGGAGAGACTCTCAACTTGAGAGATCAATTTGTCTTATGTACCTTAATAGGATAACGTTGTAGAACTTTTCACAAAGGTTGCCTAGGGAGAAGATTGAAGCTTTTTGCAAACCCTTCGGATTACTTCATTTTCTGGATTTTTTTTCCATATAGCTTGGAAATTCCTTATATATGAGTGCTAGCTCTTTGTTCACTGCATCACTCTAGAGGGATTTGTTGATATGTTTTGGTAGTCATGTGTGTGAACATACCTAGGATCAGTGGGGCACTTTTTTCCATCTTTAGGAGGTTTTCCCCCCAGATGGTATACATGCCGATAACCCTAATGCATCATTTACCTTTGTAAATTCACTTTCTAATAAAATTTGTGTTGTGTTTCTCTCAAAGCTTCTTCTTCTTCCTTGTGCTATTTGTGTGCTTCCGCATCCTCAATCTCCAACAACTTTAACTTTTTTGTATGTTGGAAATTGATATATTCCCAAGTCCACAGGCTCCAAAATCTTCATCCTTGAGAAAGGGTGTCTCGTGAGAAATCTGAACAAATGCGCATAGGTCCTAAAAAGCACTATGGATGAAATGCTCAATGTTTCATATAATATATTGACAGAAAACGGAAATTATGTAAAAAGTGTAAGAGGGAGTCCCATTGTTTATGCAAAAAATGTAAGAGGCAGTCCCATTGTGCTCAGAGGACTAGAAGCCACAAGACGGACAAGCATTGACTTCATTAAGGACATGTTTCGTCCGTATGAGGGCATGTGACAGCCCAATCTAGCCTTTGGAGAAGAAGCTTTTTACCATAGTAAAGGAGTTTGCAATCTAGCCTTCGAGAAGAACCTTTTTACCTAGTAAAGGAGTTTGCATATATAAGAGTGCCAGGCAATCTTCCACATAACATTGCCCAATGCTTATTGGTGAACAGTGCCAAAAAGTCTTCCGGATAACATAGTCCATTTATGCTTAATGTTGAAGTTTGAAGAGGGAGAGTGTCCTTTACTATTGGTGTAGTAAACACAGTACGCACAAAATAAGATGGAAAGATTACAAAATAGAGATCTTCTAAATCTATTAAAAGTGTAGCTCCATTACACAATAAGCATGGTAGAACTAATCAAGCAAGAGATGAAAAAACAAAAATGATAAAAGAGAAAAGTATGGCTGAATCAAACACAATGAGACGACGGCAAAATAGCATTCTACACTGCAACTCAATCTTGCTAGAGAGTTCAGATCTTACAAGTACCACAACAAAGAACCTCCACTCTCATAGGAGAAGAAGAAATGAAGGGAAGAGAAAGAGGCCTTGTTAACTCCATGTTATTCCTTAGCTTTTCCAAGTTGTGGTTTGAGATATATCAAGCATAAAATAAAGAAAAGTCTATTTTATGCTTATATGCCCTTTGGAGTCTAAAGGGTATAGTTATAAAGATTGGCCAAGCTCAAAAGAAGGTAGTGTTGGATGTGTGTATAAGTGTGAGACACACAAGAAACATACACAAAGAGCACAAATGAAGCAAGACACATGGAAAAGATGGATGCCTCAAATAGATATCTCTATTGATGATGAATAGAAAAGTAAGAGTTGAATAATATCCTGAAGTACAAAGTAACACCATATATGAGTGCATCATGTATGTGGTAGTATTGGGAAAAAAACTCTAGCCATCACTAGAGTAAAACGTGCCCATGTACAGGGAAAAGGTTCACATCAAAGCTACTCGAGGAACACATAAGTGTAACAAACCCCCTAGAACAAAAGATGTGAATACTGAAAATTTTTCTCAAATGGAATTCATTATCTTTTAGATATACATTGTAGATCAACAAATTATCTAAAAAGTCTACAACAAACTAGCCAATAAAAGGATGAAAAATATCATTCATAAGCATCAAGAATCTAGCCGAAGCATTTGTGAAACCTAAAGGCATCATTACTTATTCATTGTTTAATGACCAAATCTAGTTGAAACGTTTTTATATGTACATCATTATCTCTGAATCTTATTTGATGATAACCTCTTTTCAAATCTGTTTTATTAAAAAATATAGCACTACTTAATGCATCCAAGATATTATTGATGTGAGGCATCATATATTTATGCTTTATTGTAATTTTATTTAATGATCTATAGTCTATGCAGATCCTAAAGGACCAATCCGTTTTGCAAACCAAAAGCATTAGGGCAGCAAAAGGTGACTAATTAGGTCTAATACAAGCCTTTCTATAAATACTCCTAAACCATACCATATAATTTTACCTCCTCTTGTATCTCATATAGTATTTTTGTTTGGACAATGGATGATCCCCTACAATAAGCTCAATCAATCCTATGCTCCATATTTTTGCGAGGCTGAAGACATATAGGTAACTCTGAAAAATACAAATTTTGAAACTCAAATTTCATCTTAAAAGCTAATTAGTATCCCAAGATAATCTGAATGTTCAAAGGAAAAATTTCTTTATGCTAAGAGTAATGAAAGTGAAGATACTTACACTCTTCGTTTACCATAGTAGATGTAGACATTCACTTCAAAATTTCGTACATCTAGTTCACCATGGATGGTGATATCGTGGTTCAACATGGATGGTGATGTGGTGACCTTTATCAAAGCACTAGTAGTCATGAGTTCTTAAGTCAAATATAGGCTTGTTAATGGCATGCCATTATTTATGAAGAATGAGATCAAATCTATCTAAGTTGGGGATCTAGAAATCTAGCTCATCTCTATAAGCATGAATTTGGTTTGGCGATCCAACTACATAGATCTATAATCTCATATCCCTTTCCATGTGCCAAATAAACTTTGTACATATGTATAAATGGGATTTTCTTCAATTTTAACTTCCTCACTAATGAAGAGTTAATGAAATTATGTGTAGATTACGTATCAAATAATATATCTACAAAATTTTTATGCATTTCCCCTTTCATGACCACCAAATCAATATCAAGGAGTTGGTTACTTTTTTGAGCAAGTAGCACCAGAATCACATCTGACATTGTTGTTACCTTCATAGTATTTGTTATATTCAAATTGGTTTTCCCTTAAATGGTGGATCCATCTCAATATCTATTGATAACAAATCAAAATCAAATGGAGATGATGGAGACTCGATGAAGATTATTATTTTCTCTCAAGCATCATTGTTGTTGAGATCTTCTTTTTCTTAGGACAAAACTGAAATGAATGGTGACTTGGGAATCCATAGCAAAGACCCTCTCATTGAGTTTTTTCTTTGTGATATAGTGTCAAACTAGAGCAATCAAACACTCTCTCTCACATGGAAGAAACCACTTTTTCCTTTCGAGTATAAGCACTCAAAATCTATTATAGATTTTGTTGGAGATAGACGTCTGTGGAAGCACGCGAACAGCACAAGGAAGAAGAAGAAGCTTGGAGCACAAACACACAATACTGAATGTATTACTAGAGAATGTACAAAGATAAGTAGCCCATTAGGGCAATAGGCGTATATACAAGGGGGGGGGGGGAACTCCTAAAGAGGGAAAAAAGTGCCCCGGCAGTCCTAGTGTGTTCACACACATCACTACCTAAATATATAAACAAATCCCCCCTGGGAGTGATGCGGTGAACAAGGAGCTGGCACTCATGTATAAGGAAGTGCCAAGCTATGTGGAAATCACTCCACAAAAGGAAGTAAGCCCAAAGCTTTGCGAAAAGCTTCAAACTTCTCCCTAGGCAGAGCCTTCATGAAAAGGTCTACAATGTTCTCCTGCGTGGGCACATATGCCAAGCTGATCTCCCCAGCAGAGAACCTCTCCCTGACATAGTGATAATGCACCTCAATGTGCTTAGTGCGAGCATGGAACACAGGGTTCCTCGCAACTGCCAATGTACTTTGACTGTCAGTGAAGATGGTGTGCTAATGATGTTCTTTTGATCATTGTGGTGTATGTTGATGACATGCTGCTCACTAGTCCTCATGACACACATATTGCTGATTTTAAGGCTGATTTGCATGCCTCATTTGAGATGTCAGATTTGGGGCATTTGCATCACTACTTGGGCATTCATTTTATGCAAGTTGATGGTGGAATGGCTTTGTGTCACATGAAATATATTGACATATTATTGCAGAATTTTGTCCTTGAAGATTGTAAGCCTATTGCCACTCCTATGGAGACAGGTTTACGATTGAGTCTTCATGATGTTGGAGATGCATTTGATGCTATTCTCTATCAGAAGGGTTTTAGATGCTTGGTTTACTTATGCATTACTCGGCCAGATATTCCATTTGCTATCTCCCAGATGAGCAGGTTTATGCATTGCCCAGGTTTGAAGCATTGGTAGGCGGTTAAGCACATCTTTCATTACATAAGTGGTACCCGACTACTTGGATTGTTTTATCCCAAAGGGGGGATCATTACTGACATATTTGAATGCTTTTTTTACAGTGATTGGGATGGTTGCTATGACAATCGTGTGTCCACTAATGGCTTTTGCTTCATGATTGTTAGCTCATGTATATCTTGGTTGAGCAAGAAGGAGCCTACTATGGACACTTCCATTTGTGAGGCTGAGTATACGGCATTTTTCACAACGATTGTTGAGTGTGTGTGGCTCAGATGCCTTATGGATGATTTGGGTGTTGGTCTGTCTTCTACAGCCACCATCTTCACTGATAGTCAAAGTGCATTGCAGTTGCGAGGAACCCTTTGTTCCATGCTCGCACTAAGCACATTGAGGCGCATTATCATTATGCAAGGGAGAGGTTCTCTGCTGGGGAGATCAACTTGGCATATGTGCCCACGCGAGAGAACATTGCATACCTTTTTACGAAGGCTCTGCCTAGGAGAAGTTTGAAGCTTTCCGCAAAGCTTTGGTCTTACTTCCTTTTGTGGATTGATTGTACACAGCTTGGCACTTCCTTATACATGAGTGCGAGGTCCTTGTTCACCGCATCACTCCTAGGGGGGATTTGTTGATCTATTTAGGTTGTAATGTGTGTGAACATTCTAGGATTGCCGGGGTGATTTTTTTCCTCTTTAGGAGGTTTTTTTCCCCCGAATTTTATATTATGCCTATTGCCCTAATGGGCTATTTATCTTTGTACATTTTAGTGGTAATACATTCAGCATTGTGTCTTGTGCTCCAAGCTTCTTCTTCTTCCTTGTGTTGTTCACGTGCTTTCGCAGACATCTAACTCCAACATACATGTCACATCATATAAGCCCATAACGGGTAGTGGGTACCATCCAACTTATGCTCAACAACCAGCATATGGAATACATTGATGCTTTCAACCATGGCTGGTGACTAAAATACCTTGATGCAAAAAATTGACTGTATCTCACAAAGTTGAACAAAACTGCCTAGACAAATTCTGATAAACATGTAGTAGACTTTGAGATGCTTATACTAGCAAACCAAAATTGGTATATAGCTTTGGCAAAAAAAGACAAAATAGCCTACACAAGCACTACGATATTGCGTTCGGAGGATGAAAGGAGCTCAGATCATGATTTTAACACACATAACGAAGTTGTTTTGATCTGTGAAACACCCTGAGTATGCTCACCAAAATTCATGCAATTCTAAGACTACAACTGGAGAGATGTTGACAATGCCCTAGATGAAGCGATGACCTGCTCTGATACCAATTGTTGGAGTTAGATGTCTACGGAAGCACACAAATAGCACAAGGAATAAGAAGAAGTTTGGAGCACAATACACAATATTGAATGTATTACCACTAGAATGTACAAAGATAAGTAGTCATTAGGGAAATATGCATATATACAAACTGGCACTCCTAAAGTGTTCACACACATCATTACCTAAATATATCAATATTAAAGCTAGGTTTTTAGGTTGTTGGATTGGATTACAAGGGTTACAAGTTTAAACATGGGTTTCAATCACTCTTTGATGTTGGGTTCTACACACACTATGGATTGTGAAAACTGGGGTTTAATTTAGCTAAAGTATTCATAGGATTTCTAAAGGTATTTAGGGTTTCCAATTAGGGTACATGTACATATGGTGTTTTAGGTTTTTCTTTCGAATACATAACTAGTGTTTATTTATGGGTTTATAAATTATAATACAATTACGATTTTGAAAATAAGAGTTCTCTTTATGGTTTTACTTTAGGGTTGAAATTTGGGATAGGGTTTCTAATGGCTCACTCATGACTCCCTCAATTACTCATTTGAAAGATCTCATCACACATTTATTTAAATGATTGAAACATTTAAACAAATATACATCTCTTTTTCCTCCCATAGATAAATCATCAAATCACAATCAATAGAGAAATAACCATAAAGAAATCAAATTTTTAAAAATTTTGATACACTATCCACAAGGGATTTCATCCCAACATCGGTGACTTGCTCTGATATCAATTGTTGGAGTTTGAGGTACGTAGAAGCACACAAACAACACAAGTAAGAAGAAGAATCTTGGAGCACAACACAACATTGAATGAATTACCAAGTGAATGAACAAAGATAAGTAACCCATCAGTATTATAGGCATATATACAAGCCATGGGAAAAAACCTCCTAAAGAGGGAAAAAATTACCCAACGGTCCTAAGTGTGAACACATCACCACCAAAATATATGAATATTATATGCAGTAGATTGCATGCTATCATGCCATGAAATTCTACCTAAAGATAAGTGTGTGAATAACGCCATGAGAAGGGAAAAAATTCAATAGCATTTCTTGAAGGAAATGGAGTTATAAAACATTTTAACCATATGATCAACATAAGGCTTTGCGAGCCTATGGCACATAGGCCATGAATGCATTTCAATTACACATCTATGCATTTTTATACTAACATGTCAAAACATAAACCATAATGCCTAAGAATATAAGTCATACATCTCGCAATCATTTGATGTCATAATTGCATGCATCCAAGCTTTTTTATGAGCTTTGGGACCTCTGCATGTTTCTTCTCAAGTCCTAAAATAAAGTTTGAGATGTCTGATGGTGTCAAATCACTTCCCAAAACATCAGACATGGTCAAATGATTACAAAAAATGATGCAAATATGCCCAAAAATGCATATGAAATCCATTTCAAGAACCACAAAAACTTTTTCAAGACCCAAAAAATAAGAATAGAATTTAATGTACATCATGTAATGTTTCGAAGTGAAATCACATCAAACAACTTCCCAGTTTGCAAGATATCACTTTCGAAATGTAGTTGCCAAAAATGTCATAATGTTCAGACCTACATTGAGCTCAAAATACAGAATTTCCAAAATTTCTTTGCATAATATGAAAATGGATCTTTTTCTCTTTGAAAGAGCCATAGCATATTCCAATTTGGAGTTTCCTACACCAAGATATGACCTCTACAATTATAGCATGTCAAACTAGTCAACAAGTGGAGGTGTTGGAAAGAAGAGAGGAAATGTGATTTTTGAAGTGCACAAAGTCATTCTTTCATCATGTAAATCCTAAATTTCTCTCAATATCATGAGAGAGTATTACATGAAGTTACTTGCAACATATTTTGACATTCCCAAATCCTCTCTTCTCATATGCTAATTTTCTCCCAAAAGGAGGCATAAATAAAGATTTTTTACCTTCTTGCAAAAATGGTAATGGGAGGTTTTGGCACGTTTCTGGACCTTTTCTAATATTATTTTTACATATAGCATACTTCATGTAGTTATAAATTTTCCTATGACGATCTTCTTAAGTTATCTCTTTTGGAGATCCGAAAAGTGGAGATTCGCTAGAATTTACTCCTGAAATTTTATTCAAAAATACTAGAAAGAGGGGTTTTTGAGGATGCAAAATACCTCCTTAGTCCATCTGGTTCATGAATCCAATGATTCCATAGGGACGTCCATATGACATGTGCTCTATATGTATGTTTTCCTTTATCAAATCATTCCCCATGTGCCTCCTTTTTCCTCCCTTAGAATGAGAATTTATTAAATTTAGGTGGTCAAATTTTTTTCTTGAAAAGTGTTGCAAGGGGGGTTTTGAAGAGCTTTTGAACTCCTCCTACCAAACCATATTTGGATTCTTGGCTCTAACTAAGATTCCAATAATCCACTAACAACCTACATGATTTTCCAAATAAATCCTTGCCCCATTTTTCTCTTTTTTTCTCTCTTAAGCTGAGGAATGAATAAAGTTAACTCTTGAAAGTTTTAAGAAAGTGATAGAAGAGGGTTTGGAGGGATCCATTATATCCATCTCCTCAATCATTTTGAAATGTTTTGAGTCTCCATATATGTCCATATACCATATCTTAAGTATGCCAAGTTGCATCTCAAACCGACCCAAACAAACCCCTTCATTTATCTTTTCCAATATGAAGGTTCAGCACAAAGGTCTCTCCCCCTTGTGATGCTCATGGATGGTGGTCCTTTCATAGGCAGACACTCCTCACAACCTTCTTTAGTGAACTTGAAGTGCACCTTTTATGTGTCTTGTGCACCCTCGATGGTGTCGTAGCACTTACAATCTCCTATAAAGCATGCACCTATGGACCTTCAATGTTTCTAGCAAGCCTTGTCCATGCTCTCGTGATTGCCTTATGCACTATCGGTTTGTTTATCTTTGACATATTTGAGGGTTGTATAAGCACTTGTGATGCACGATTGATTGTCTTCAACTAAAAGAGGAAATTGTTTACCTACAACTTTTACAGAGGGTTACTAGCCTGCAAATACAATAGAGTAAAATGATTTTGTTATTAATCTCACCATGGAAACAGAAAAATCACATCAATTTTATATTGCAGTTAGGAGAAATGGCCCTACAAAGAAACCATGTAGTCTCCCCACAAGCTAAAATTCTACATGATAGCTTCTAAAATAGTATCCATTTAATCTGTCTAATTAACTTTAAGAAAACATGAACTTTGGTTAGTAGAGGAGGAGTATATGCTGCCTAAAATACCTCCAAAATTCTGAGAGAAATACATTTCCTATGATGAGTTATGATCATTGCGTTGTTGAGTAGTACATAGTTTAATCCACTATGATTATCAAAATAACTGTTAACCATTTATTTGAATTGGAATTAATTTTACTCTCATATATTGATGAATTTCTTTATGTTTGTGCATGAACATATGCATATAATCATTTTCCTTGAGATTTTGGGAATCAACAAAATCAAACATACTCCAAAGTGTTCGATTGAAGCTCTACTTCATCACTACATAGCTTAACTTAAGCTTCATGTACTTCTTCTTGAATTTTTGTTTCCACCTAGACTTAAACAACTTCTTCCTTCCATCTCAAAAATTACCTCCTTACTTAACACACGTTACAGAAACTCTTGTTCTTGTATCCCATGCATGACCGGCTCTCTCTTTTTGCCTCTCTCTTAATCCATTTCTTGTCCTTCTGCTCAATACATGTGGTAGTAGGCATGGCAACTTCATGAACCACCATGCAAGCATCAACAAGTGCAATATGTAGACATCAGAGCTCTATAGGATCTTCATGCATGCTGCTGCTGAAGTCTACACATGCTGCTAGTAGCAACACTCACAAGAAACACTCACATGCTTCCACGAATGGAAATACTCACAAGCTTCTAAAGTGATTGTTTTTCAGTCATGCGGTGCTTCTAGTTTTATTATTTCCACTCCAAAGTTTGAAGTAGAATCAATTGAGGCCAACATATATCAAGCTAGGCATTGTACCTGAATGTGTAAGGCTGTCTTATTTTTCTTGGAATTAGTAACTAGCCAGCTACATGCTAAGCTCCATAGGGAAAAAGAAAGAAAAAATGTAGGAAGTTTATATTCTTAATAAATTCCATTTATTGTTTCAATGTAATCATCACAATGAGCGAAGTTCTTCTTGAAGTTTTACAAAAGATGAAAGTTTTTCAACCAGATATCCTATAAAACAAGTAAACTATCTATTGAGAAGAAACAATGTGAGTGCATACAGACCTTCATGAATCTGAAAATTTTTATCCATGGAGTTGTAAGCCTAAACTTATTATTTTATGATTAAATATGATTTCATGGGGACACCGTAAAAAAGTAATAATTAGATCATATAATTTGTGTACATTAATATGGAGTTTTGTTCTTCGTATGGGGATTTTGTTTTTCAAAATGAGTGTGAATATTTATCTTCATAGTGATGTATCTTAATTCTTGGAAAGTATGCTATGCACTTTGTGTATATGATATCCTTCTAATTTTCCGTGAGCACACGAGTAATATAGTTTTCATACATATTGTTATATATAATGCATTAGCTAATTAGATCAATTCTAGTCATGGATAAGTGATTTTAACATTTAAAGAGATTCATACCAAATGATCTTATGACTATCAATGATGTATAGAAAATTACAACTTTAATGGCTAAAAAAATAAATCACTTATTTATTTATTTTTCTTGGAGTCTCAAACTATGTTAATATGTTGTATGAACTATTATTTATATATGTATATGTGAAAGAAAGGACACTACGGTATCCTGTTTTTTGTACAACACATGTAAAGGAAGAAGCTTTGGAGCTTAGTGAGGCCAAACTAAGAGATGGAGGCATCAAGTAGAAAATGAAGAGACCTAAAGTTTTCTCAAAAAGATGAGAAACCTCTTGGAGTGTGGATTTGAAGTTTAGACAGTGACTTGATACATCATATTGATGAAGCCACTAGCTTGGGAAATGTTAAATTCAACGTTTGGGGCTAAAGAAAAACATTCTCGATTTTCTTTAAAAAATGAAATTATATGGACTCTCATGGAAAAAAGATAACTTTATTCCTAGCACCATCGACAACTTAAAGAGCAATTTTGAGAAAGAAGACAAAGTTTCCATCTTTCAAAAGCATTACCTTTGAAATATAATAATCTTGTTTTGGTACTTAAACAAAAGGATCCATCTTCATCTCTAGAAAATAGAGCAAAGACTATTGAGAAACTATTGGATATCATGATCCACGAAGCTTCTTATGATGCATCTTGTTTTCCATTTTCTATTGACATCTTTAATACTTCTATGAATTATCCTTCCTTCTTTGAGCAGGCCAAGAATATTTTGTATGAAAAATCGGCAAGCATTCAAATCTTATTGAGAACTATGTTTTGAGCCTCAATGGCATTGAGTTGGTCCATCCATAAGTTTTTGTAGAGAAACTTTTGGATAGGACAAAAATTACAAGGAAAATATAAGAAGTTTTCCGCTTTACCAAGAAAACATTTAGATTGTCCAATGCACAAGTAAACATGTTACCTTTTGCATATTGAGTTGTATTTCTTGTTTTTTTCTTGACCATATTTTATCTGAATCTTTTTTAAAAGGAAACTTAATCTTTTCTTCAAAATAAGCCTATTGAAACCATAGTTAATACTGAAGTCGCGAGAGATGACAAAGAATAGAGTGACTTAGCATCATATTTAAAACAACTTGCAAGATTTTTGATGTGGTATTCTTCAGAGCAGACACAGCTATTAGAGAGCATATTAAAGAAGTGAATATTACAACAAAATCTTTAATCTTGACATCAATGTCATAGTATGACATAGCAAAAAAGGACTTCATTCTTGTACATTCAATTAAACATTTTTTCAACATTATAGAAGACTAATTCCTTGCTACAATTGTTGAAGTTTGTCATTGAGCTGACTCGTTCATTGACGTTGAAGAAGAAAATAAAGAAGGATTAATCTACCTTGATATTTTCTTGGCTTTTTATTTCTATAGGGTGAGTTCAGAAAAGGTGACATATTTTTATTGACTCACCCAGAGCTATATGTTATGCAATTCACATAGCTAAATGTTATGCAATTCACATAGAGCGATGACTCTTTCAGAAAGTCGAAAAGAAAAACTTATATCTAATGGTTGAAGATTTAGAATAACTGATACATTTTTGCTCTGAGGGGGGTAGCCCGAGTCAATTGATGGTGGACCCAGAACAATCGGCCTTTACAAATATGCAATAGAATCTTTCCATGTGGCAACACAAAGCGTGCTGCCACTTTGTGTGAATCCAACCTAGGTGAGTTTAGACAGGACATCAATTTTTTGCCGACTCACCCAAAGCTAAATGTTATGCAGTTCACATAGAGTGGCAGCTCTTTCAAAAAACTGAAAAGAAAATTATTTTTATTGATTGAAGACTTATAATAATCAATCAAAAGACAATGTCAAGCAGATGATAGATCAATCATAAGACTTATAATAATCAATCTGAAGACAATGCATTTTTATTCCGAGGGGGTAGCCCAGCTCAATTGATGATAGATCCGAAACAATTCACCTTTACAAATATGCAATAAAATCTCATCATGTTGCAACAGAAAATGTGTCGCCACTATGTGCGAACCAACCTACGGGCCAATTCAGACTGAATGGTGGCACTCATGCCCCGCATGCTCAATCCAATAGGCATTAGCCAACTTTTACGATTCCACGCATGGATCTTCACACAAAGCTACGGTACATGCCATAACCACGATGATATGGCGGTACAAAAACGCTCGCACTGTTCCGACCCCCTCCCCTCCGCCCCAACATTGGCACTTGTATATGTGGAGATAAAAAATAATAAAATATTGATCAGCATACACTTTGCTCTGAGCGTATATTTTCAGAAATAAACCATCTGCATGTATATTTCCAAAGATAAATCGATTTTTAGCACACTTGATATGCAACAGATAAATAGTTTGATATGTATTTGATCTTTCACAACAAAAAGACTTCGTTATCATATGCTTTATTTTTATTTTCATTTTCTTATGGTTAAATTATTCAAATTGTGAAAAACAAATGTGTATTACCTCATGTCATTTGTTGTTAGTTCTGCCGCTTTTTGTATTCACACTAGGCGGCGACACAAAATTAAAAGATCTTTGTTCCATCCTTAAGTGTGAATAAATGAGCGATGGAACAATTTAGTTTTCTCTAGTTCCACATAGAACTTGAGGATTTTCTATCCTTGTTCCATCGCCTCAGTATGAAGCCACCCTAACATTTCTGTCTTGCATTGTCTACTTGTACGCTCTGATATGGAATTTGACTTTGTGTCTCGCTTTCTTGGTTCTCTATTTCTCTAAGATTTCTGTCGTGTCACATTGCATTCTCTAGTATGTCTACTCGGCCGCTCTGGATGATCGTTGGGTTTTGGGCAGATGATTCTCTCTCACTCTGTTTCTCTCAGATATGCATGCCGAAAACGCATGATCGTGACAACCGCTAGAACCATATCTACCTTGTACGCTGTACCTCTCTCTCTCTCTCATCTTCGAATTTAGTCAGAACTCATCTTCCGTCTGCATAGTGTTCCTTCTCCTTTGACCTCATTTTCAGATGTCTTGCATCTTGGCACCAAAACTTCCTGTGTTTACGTTCACTGATGAACCTGCTTAAGATTGTAATCAGGTGTAATTAGTTAGAAGCATAAACAATATATTCTTCAAGCTAGTAAACTCAACGCACCAAGCTGTACGTCGCGCATTATGTGGCAACACGTAGCAAACGCAAAAGCTGCATCCTCCGAATCTCTGATCGCTGTTAGCTAGAGCAGAGGGAATGGAGCGCGCAGCCCTCCCGTCTCCTTCTCGGATCCTTGCTCTCCCTTACATCTTACTTCTCTTCAAAATTTATAGATCGCTCTCTGCAGAATGCTCAGAGATCCCCTACTCAACAATTCTCTACAAGCTGCCATCTGATTTTAACGTCACTTGCGGACAGCTTCCCTTACTCAATACTAGTCAGCTTTCCAAGGCGTCTGCTCTGTTCACGCCAATACTAATAAGCAAGGAAAGAAGCTTCGCATGGGGCTTGCTTACCTCTGGTAGAGAGGCCAGTCCCAGTGTCCCCGTGTGTTCTCTGTCTATCGTTTGCTTCAGCTGCAAGACGTACTATGTGGTTTGGAGTGCTTGCTGCGATGAACAAGGAGAAGCCTTCTCTAGCGCCCGTACGCTCATATTAGGCAATCAAAGAAATTTACGGCTGCTGGATAATGAAGGCTTCGGCTTGTGGTCTACTGCTACGCAGAACGTAGAAAGTATTGAACTTCTAGAGACGGGCAATCTGTTATTTTTCGATTCCCGTAACACAATCATCTGGCAAAGCTTCAATTATCCCAGCAATACGTTGCTCCCAGGGCAGATTCTTACTGCAGGAATGGCCTTAACTGCAGGGAAGTATTCTATTTCCATGGCGTCAGGCGGCCTAGGGTTTTATGTGAAGGTGCTGAACACTCGTCTCCCGTACCTGGTTCTCAATTCAACGTGGGGATTATCCGACATACGTGCTCTCGCAAAGCCTTTATGCAGTGTCTCAAGCCTGGTATACACATCCGATGGCAGCTCATTGATAATGGAAATCGATACAGACAATAAGGCATCCCCATGTTACAACGTCTCTTCTGAAAACACAATCAGTCGGTTCAATCAAACGATAAGCTCGAATCAATCCAACAATAAATCAGGTGGTTTTCGGTTCTTGAGACTTGATGATAATGGCGAACTGAGGACCTACGCCGATGATGATGTGGATTTTTCTTGGTTCAATCAAGGAAATGGTAGCGAAGGCAAGGATTATTGTGGTCTCCCTGATTACTGTGGAAATTTCGGTATCTGTGAACCACGAGGACATTGTGCCTGTGCTAATACCTCAATGTCTAAGACATTAAATCACCCAACGTTTGAAGATTATATACTTGAGAAGCCTGATGTTTCTGGTTGCCCTCAGATGCATGATGTTAACTGTAGTTCAATTGACTTTGTTTATCAGATGTTCACACTCCAAGATTTAGATTACTTCCCACACAGATATATGCCTCTCTCTGGAAGTAAGTTCTCAATGCAAGAGTGTCTCGAATCTTGCAAGCAAAATTGCTCGTGTTCCGTTGCCTTCTATAACAACCTATCATCTGTTTGCCATCAATACGATAAAATACTGTCAATGCAAAGAATGAGAAATGGCAGTAATCACCTTGTATTTATAAAGATTAGCCAGCAAATGAATAGTACAGAGAATCATCTTCAACCCCATGCTTTTGCTAATCACAGGCTCAATTTTATCGCTGTAGCAATCATCTTTGGTGTTAGTTTAATAGTTTGTTTAGTAGTGTTCTTATGGGTTTACAAGCACTATGGGAGTTGGAATGATGAAATGGATGCACACGATGGGAGTAGGAGTATAGATGACGATGCTGTTTTAGGATCATTGTCCAGATTGCCTCCTAGATATACATATAAGGAGCTGCAGCAGATTACCAGAGGATTTGCTGTGAAGTTGGGACAAGGAAGTTTTGGATCTGTGTATGAAGGAACTCTTGATGATGGGGGCAAGATTGCAGTGAAAAGATTAGAAGGAACCAGGCAAGGTGATAAGGAATTTAGAGCCGAAGTGGCATCATTAGCAGGCATCAGTCATGTCAATCTAGTGAAGCTGATAGGCTTCTGTGCAGAAAAAGGTCACCGAATGCTCATTTATGATTATATGACAAATGGATCCTTGGATAGATGGCTAGCTAGAGGTGATGAGGATAGAGCTAATCTACTATCTGGAGGGCTGGAATGGAAGCAGAGGCTAAGCATAGCCATTGATGCTGCACGCGGACTGTCTTACTTACATGGTGAGTCTAGAGAGCGGATCTTTCACTTCGATGTGAAGCCTCAAAACATACTTCTGGATGAAAATTTTGTGGCCAAGTTGTCTGACTTTGGGCTCTCCAAACGATTAGACAGGGCGAGAAGCCGAACCATGACCTCTATGAGAGGAACGCCTGGCTATCTAGCACCGGAATGGCTACTGCAGGCAGCCGTCTCCGACAAAAGCGATGTCTATAGCTTCGGCATGGTACTCCTTGAGCTCATATCTGGCCGCAGGAATGTTGATCATTCAGGTGTCAAACAAGAAAACTGGTTTTGGCCTGCATGGGTTGTCAATAAGGTTGTGTCTGGGTTATGGCTCGACATCCGAATGGAGCTGTCCTCTAGAGCTTGGCCTGCTCAGAACATTCCCGAGGGAGAGAGGGCCATCAAAGTGGCATTGTGGTGCCTTCAAGAGGACCCCAAGTCCAGGCCTACTATGTCCACCGTTCTGCGCATGCTCGAGGGGCTTGTCCATGTAGCCGATCCACCCCTTGAAATGCGTCTGACTCTGGAAGCTCAAGCTCGCCTTCTTGCGAGCTGCAATTCACGCCATTGCTTCCCCTCTGCAGATGCCTCTGCTGGACCGGATACGCCTCTGACGAGCAAGTCTTCATCCAAGGACTTAAACATGCCTACTACTTCTCCCCATGATGTATCGACACCTTCAAGTCCTTGTTCTAACTAACAGTCACGAACTATCCACACCCATAGCATACATCTCCTCCTCAGGCGATCCCAGCCATCATTTAGTGACCTTCCGCTTCCTAACATACTCTAAAAGTTCACTTCATCAAGGTTTCTTCGATAGAAAAGAAAGCTGGAGCAGAGATGCTTGACCAGATGGTAAGATGTAAAACAACGAACGTCTGAGTTTTTTCCGCAGAAAACTTTGTGGTCAAGAGATCTATCCCCTAGACTGTCCAATCCTCAACGTTATATCGACGTCGCCAAAGCTTTGTTTCAAACAGTCTGTGACTGTTAAGGCCTATAGCATACATTTTCACTACAGAAGCCGTTTTTCGATTGGCAACCCTCGGGCACCTGCAGTATTTCATTGTGGAAGGTTCACTGTGGAGAAGTAACATTGCCACTTTGATCAATTTGTAGAGTCCATTTGAACATGGCTGCTGTAATCAATCTGCACAGTGGAAAATATGGAAACATCTTAAATTATTATTCGTTTCCCTTGTGCCATGCTTGACATCAAAATCAATGCCTCTTTCTTGTGCAAATCCACATAAATCTACATCAGGAATGGAATGATCTGCATCATCACATGAAACTTGCAAAGGCTGAGATGTTGCCTCATTAGGACAAGCACTAGACTCTCCACCTGTAAAAAGAGGCAGCAAAGTATCATACATGTCTTTGGGGCTAACAAATGTCTCGTTAGTACATGAAAGTAATGGCTGAATAGCATCTTCCACAAAAACAACATCACGGCTAACCAAAATGCATTTAGTCTATGGATGATATAGACAATAGCCTTTACTTTCAGAACTATACCCAACAAGAATAGATTTTAATGCTTTATCATCCAATTTTCTGCGATGCTGTTTAGGCACTAATGCATATGCCAAACAACCAAAAACTTGCAGATGAGCAACAGATGGCTTGCGAACATGCCAAGCCTCATATGGAGTGGTAGACTGTAACGTTTTAGTGGAACATCTGCTACATACACATGCTGCACACATAGTAGCCTCAAGCTAGAAACTATGTGGTAAAGCCTGATTCTTGACCATACACCTCACCATCTCCATGAGTGACCTGTTCTTCCATTCAGCAACTCCATTTTGTTGAGGTGTATATTGCACTGTACACTAATATTTTATCCCACACTCAGCTAGAAATGCATTAAAGTTAGAAGACATATATTCCCCTCGTCGATCAGAATAGAGGGTGCCCATTTTACATGCTGACAAATTTTCATCCAAAACCAAAAACTGTTTGAAGCACATAACACTTTGGACGTTGCTTTCAATGGATATACGCATGCATGCTTGGAAAAATCATCAATAAAGTAAAGATGGAAACAAAGAGGACGTCTACATAGGACCGCATACATCACTATGAACAAGCTGCAGTTTCTATGTAGCTCGAACAAAACCATCTTTTGGGAACAAGGAATGCTGCATTTTGCCCAAAATACAGCCCTCATATACATGTTTACCAAGTGCCTCAAGTTTGGGCAAAGAGGACACCATTTTAGATTTCTAGAGGCATAGCAAACTAGCAAAATTCAGATGAGCAAAGCATGCATGCCAAAGCTTTGCGTCTGACATAGCCTGAGAATCATGTATTGCACATGCTGAATCATTCATAGATTTTTCATAATCTATGAGCTTATACAACCCAAGAGATAAAACACCAAAAGCAATAATCACATCGCCATTTGACAAATCATGAACTATACATCTATCATCAACAAATTTCAGAACCAAACCAATCTCGACTAAGGTCGAAACTGATAAAAAATTGTTCTTGATCCTTGGCACAAATAAACCATCTAACAATGTAAAGGAACTATGATCGATAGTAGTTAGAATGCTTTTACCAACTCCCATAAAAGGATAAGAGGAGTTATTGGTGCATGTAACATTATTCCCTATAGGGGCAGGCTTGAGTGAAGAGAAGAAACTAGGCTACGAGGTAATATGTTTGGTCACCCCGCTATCAAAGTACCAAACATCTGAGCCTATTGTAGACATGCATTGCTCATGAGAAGATAGGTAAAAATTGCAAACAATAGTAAACTCCCATTCTTCATCCTGCACAAGATTAGCAGGCTCTATTTTTGGTGTAGAGGCCTGTGCAACAACCATTTTGACCTCTTTCTTCTTGGCCCCTTTAGCAGCTAGTTTTGGACAGCTGTTAATGACATGATCATTTGCTTTACAGGACTTGCAAAACAATTTTTGCTTTTCTGACTTCTTCTCATCTTTTTCTTCCTTTTTCGATTGTGCAGAATTAGCAGATTTCTGCTTACTAATAGAAGAGATCGATTTCCCTTTGCCCTTTTGACTAGCTAGGAAAGCTTGATTTGCAACATTCATAATAGAACTACTCTGTCTAGAATGATCTTCCTGCAAGAGAATAGAAACTAACTCTTCAAATGTTAAGGCTTTTGGATTACATTTCATCATCAAAAGAGTAGAAGCAAAACTTTGATATGAGTTCGGAAGACCATTTAGAATAGCCTGCACAAGTGAACTATCAAGAAGGACTTCATCAACAAAAATCAATTGTTCCTTCAAATCCTTGATCTTTGTCAGAAAACTATCCATATAATTACCTTCATTCATGTGCTCACTCTCCTACTGTTTTCAGAGGTAAGCAAGACGAGCCTCATTCCTAGCCTAGTACAATGTGGTAAGTGTATCCCAAGCATCCTTAGCTATTTTGCAAGAGCGAATGTGAGGAATAATGGCATGTTTGACAAAAAAAGCTATCAATGCACGTGCGTGAGCATCTTTGCCATCCCAAAGAATTTTCTCTACAGTACGTGCAACAAAAACCGCAACACGAATAGGAATTTGTAGAATATCACCATCTTCAATGCCATCTGCATAAGCTTCAATACCATTATTTATAGTACCTGTATTCACAGGTGTAATATGATGTCTTTCAACACCCTACACAATAAAGATAAGGGCTCCCAGGCGATTTAGTGTTGGTACACAAATTGAAACAACATGCAAAAAAGTTACAACAACGTGGATATGGAACACTATTGATAAATAGAATATGAACAAGCAGAGAAGTAAACTTAACCACTATAGATGGAGATGTACTTCCTAATTACATAAGTGGCTATAGAGTCAAAAGGTACATGGAGCCATTAATGGAACAAATGTTGGAAAGAATCTTAAGAGTGCAAAATAGAAAAAAGGAAGAGGAAAGGATTAGAGAAGAAGCTCAAATGGAAGCTCTAGAATGAATCAAAAATAGGAAAAAGTGGATAAGACAGTAGGATGAATGATATATGCAAGGAGAAGAACCCATACCTATGGCAAACTATCAAATAGGTAATGCGGAAGACGTGAGTGATTGGGCACCTGACCATACTTAAATCTAGGAGATTGGCATAAATGAATACCAATTAGTAGATTATTTGATTGACATAGGGGCCACATTAAGTTGCATGCGAGTCTCATTAGCCAAGAACCTTAGAATGGCCATGAATCCTACTAAAGCATGCATGATAGGAATCTGAGGACAAGTCAATAGGAGAAGTATCAATGTCCCTACCACCATGAATCAACGATTCCTGGTAGGCAAGAACAAAGACCTTCTCAAAGATCTGGTAATAGGTCAAGACTGGATTCTTGAAAATGAAGTCAGTGTAAACATCTTGCATAGGATACATATCAGCTAAAGTAGGACATAGAAATTTTGTCTCCTAGAAGCAAGACAACCCAAGGTGACTCAAATGATAATGCCTAGGCAGCAAGTCCAGAAAGGGATAGAGACAACATTTCCAATGTGATCTTGAATCGAGAGATCCGTAACCTTGACTTGTCCATATCTTGTAATACCGCCTACTCCTATAGACACGTCTGCCTTAGGAAGTGAAATTACAAGGATGAGCAATGACATTTCATTCGATCTCTTTAGCAAGCATGTTGGAAGGGCTATAAATATGTCAACCATGAAAATGCAACAAGGAGCAAAGAAGCCATTACAATGGATTTGGAAGGATCAATTGCCATAGAAGGAAGATCAAAAGATTGGATGAATCAATAAACAATCTACGATGCACAACAATAGTTGTTAGCAACAATCACCATGGAATAAACTTGGACTTCAATGCATATGGCTTCCAAAGCCATTGATGAAAGTGCAAAGGACATAACAACTTATTTGGATTCCAAAATCGACCCTGTAACAAGCATACCAAGAGATGGAAAAGATGCTTAAGATGTCATATCACTGGAACCAAGCAAACGAATCAGTCAACTAGGAAGGCAGACATCCCCAAATGACTACAACATAGAGAATCCCAATCCAAGTGTAGAAGACGGTCACACACTAGATTCAAGAATGAAACTAGGGCTACACGACAGAAGCAACTGCCATGACAACAAAATACAGTTTTAATATGGACACCAAAGAAACGACAAGGAATCAACCAAGATGATTCAAGAGACCATTCTCGCACTTATAAAGAGTTAGTCACATCCAAATTATGCACAATAGTGCCACAATACAAGGCCATGCACTCGGCATGCATTTTCTTCAATAAAAGTAGTGGTGCACATTTCCATAACCCTAAGAGGACTTAGCTTGTAGTATCATAGGAATGATCATATGTTGTAAATAAATAAACGCATTAGTTATTAAATAATCTCTTGTTTCATTTTTGACATAGAAATAAAAAGAAAAATATGGTAAGGTACCTTACTTGTCTCTACTTAGAAAGGGGGATACCAAGCCATGAGAAATGACACATCACTACACACGAGTCATTGGCTGATTTGTTTTATTCTCAAGACTAATCCACTCTGCAGATGGCTTCTGAATATTCTGAAGCGACGGTCCAAGAAGAAGTGCTTGAATTCCCCACGAAGAGTGTGACTAAGGCCAAAGGGCATTGGTTCCGAGAATACTAGCCGGCAAGGGAACACTTGTTTTTAGTAACCATCAAAATCATGGACATTGACCATCAATTCCAAGTGATGTCACAAGATTTTAAGGTCTTACATGAAGTTCCATCAACACTTGAGTTTTTGAAAAAGGCTGACACTCAGAAGTATTTTGAGATACCAATTTAAAAACCTGACTTCCAATGTTGCACTCAAGTAATGAACACCTTACATCTAGTTCTAGAGAAGCCATCCCTGCCCAAAGCAAAAGTTCTTAATGCAAAAGGAGAATGGATAACCATACAATTTACACACGAGCTCATTAAAGAAGCATTTGGACGGAGCAAAGATGGAACCAATGACCTCAAGGAAGAAAATCATGGGACCAAAACAAGAACATTTTTGGATATCAACCACATTGTTATTGAAGAGGTAGTTTGTGTGGTGCACCAACATTTCTGTTTCCCTAACAAGTATAGATACATGGCACCTCAAAAAATGGTGGTCCAACTCTTATCTCATGCAACCAAACAAATCGACAACCAAATCGACCTCACACCCTACATTCAAAAAAGATTGTTTGAAGCCAAGAAACAATGGGGTTATAAGAAGTTTATAAATGGAAGTGTGGCATTAACAATGTTCATCTACCAAGCATTAGGTATTCAAGAATATCTGAGGGCAATGCCATCTTCCATAGAAATGGTTAAATACGTGAACTGAGCGATGGTACCTAAAAAGAAGAAAGGTGTGTGGGTTATAGAAGAAGGAAAACACGCTCACAACCGGTGATACGAGGAGCAAAATGCCTTAAGGAAGTATTAAAAGAAGAAGAAGAAGTAACTCCCACATCAAAGAGGATACATGTTCTCTCAAGAACCCGTGGAAAAGTCCACACCTATCATTGAGGTTGAATTACAAGAAGCTATTGAGAAGACCCACGCCTTCATGGAAGGACAAATTAATATGCCAGTCCAAAGGCATCACTACCACCAAGCCAAGGCAACATCTCACAATCTGCAAGGAAAATGGCTAACCAAGTTCCATAGATATAGAGAATTGGGGTTGGTTAACTCTAGCTCATCCTCTGAACATCTAGAAGATAATGACCAATCAACCATGAACATAGATATCCGAAGTGAACCAAATGATGCTGGCAAATGGGAAGAAGTAAATCAGGTGAAGTATTCACATGAAGTGGAAAGTGAAAGGGAAGATCAAGCATGGGATACTACATTCAAGGATGAACGAGAAGGGAGACCACAAAAGGAAGATATACATATGATTAAGATGAATGACATGACACAACTTCATGTCACTGAAATTACTCTTGAATGTCATTCTACGATGAAGAATCCGAAGGATGAACGTATGCAAGAAGAAGTAATGAAACGAGAACCACTTATGCTGGGTAACATGGTAGAGGAACCATCATCTCTGCATGAAACCATTCAAGGAAGTGCTATGAAGTCTACTACGGTCAAAGAAGAAGATCATCAAATTCAATTGCAAATCAGAGAACCTTATAGCGAGACAATGAATTTTGAAAAGGCAAAGATTTGCTCACAAATGAAGAGCTTAGTATACCAAAAACATTATTGAATGTGGATGTGGCACAACTAAAACCTATGGTAAGACAAATGATTCAAACTACCATGACACCCAACAAGAGCTAATGGAAGTAGACAAAGACTATGACAAAGCTATGATAGAGAGAAATCAATTTAAATTATTAAGTGAAGACCTATCAGCCAAGGTGTTATATGCTTAGCAGGCACTTACACAAAAAGAGAAGGAAACGAAAGAAGCTAAGGAAAATTGCAAAATTCATATAGAGGAGAACCAAAAATTACAACATCAGCTCCAATAACTTCAACGTAAATATGAGGTCAACAAAAGAGAATAGGTATGAATCTCAAGCAAAAGCAAAATTTTAGAAGCTCAAATAAAATTATACATGGATGAGGCAAACACCTTAAGACATAGGAATAAAGAGTTGATGCATGCAATCCTACTCAATCAACTAGTTGAGGTACAAGAAAATAATCAGAAAGATGTAATGGAGCTAGAAGCTTAGATAGCTAAGTATGCTAATAAGCTAAAGCAAGAGCAAGAGTTGAGAAGAGAATGGGAAAGAAAATACATGCATGACACAAATGAGCTTAGAAACAGGTGGAAGGTTGCAGAAGCCCATATTATAGAGCAATGTAAAGAGGATGCTAATCAAGTATCTCTATTGGGAGAACGACTCTTGTAAAGAAGTGATGCAGTTATCATTGCTAATAAAACAATAACTGAAAAAGATGCACTCATTGAAAGCCTACAAGTTTAATTACAACATTACAAACAAATGGGGACACTAGTAGTTCCAAGCTCACTAAAGGCTACTATGGAGAATGAGGTATGTCTTGCTTCTTCCCCCCATCAATAATTCACCTGTGCATATGTGAATGGAAGTACTTGGTGCTGATTAAGATACACGGCCTATCGTAGACATGAGCCGAAATGAGTGGGCACTGCTGGTGTCCCAACTTAGTGAACAATTTGAAGACACCATAGTGAAAGTCATGAAAGAAGCAAAGATCAAAAGCAAAAATCTGGGACAGATTATGAGGCCCCTCAATATACCATGTGGACTACTAAAAGAAGCTACAAAGCATTACATCAAAAGCAGGACACACAAAGAGCCAGATAAACAATTAAATTTTCGGACTGATACCTTCTCATATATGCAAATGGAATTTGATAAAGCTGATCCAGTATGGAGACGCAGATTTTTGGAGAAAAGTACCACTCTACAAGTGCATTGGGAATTAGCACCATACCTATTGCAAGTAAATCCATCTTTTTGCTCGGTGTGACAAAGAAGATCATGGCCACGATTTTGGGAAGAACAACATCAAGGCACCATAAATTATCAGTGCTAAACTATCTGCTATTACTGAGTCCACCTCATAACTACTTGCCTACAGAAGAATATATGGTACAAACTATAGAGTTTTGGCTTTCAAGATATGCTAGTGTTCCAAATCTAGCAATGAAAATGACCAATAAAGTGTTGAGCATGCTACTAATAGTTTTGAAAGTCTTCAAGCATGCTCAATACACATTTTTGAAATTCATCGACATTAATCAAGGTAGAGATGCTTTAATTTTTGATCTCTCTATAACGCATAACACACTCATGATAATGGCCATATATTTTCGATTAATGTTTTATCGAGTCCTTATATGCAGACCTTCAAAGAAGCATTTTTCACAGGATTTTTTGAAATGGAATATGAGATTTTCGTAAAACTCCAATCTAAATGCTCACTTGGTGGCCTACAAGTTAACTTTCTTTGAAGATCATAGATAGGCACCACATGATGGGGTAAAATCAACACAATGGATGGAGCTAATGATATGTGAGGCAAATCTGCTTAATCAAAGAGAGCAAAAGGCCATTCAGACTTACTCTTGTCGCCATGCAAAGCCTGTCGAGGACAACAAAGTTTAGGAGGAGGGACGTGTGGAGGGAGACTCAAGCAAGAAATGAAGAAGAATAAAACCAAAAGAAAAATTGTTCAACGTAGGTAAATCACCCTCTGCCCAAAGCACTATAGAGGCACACATTAAGATGCAAGGTGAAAGAAGGAGGTCCCAAAGTGTGTAAACAAAGCTTAAACATAGGGCATTTGAAGCATCAACCAGATATAAATAGATGCAATATTTACCAATTGGTGCGTGGCAACCCAAATCAATACAGAAACCCTGATGTGTGAATATATGGAATACCAAGGGGACAACATAATCATATGAGTGAGGCTTGAATAAGGTAACAAATATATTGAAAGTCTTGAAGGCTCCCTCGACCATTTAGTGCATGCGATGGAAAGAAATAAATAGGCTAAAGAGAATGCGTCAGGTCCAAAAGAATGTAAAAGAAGATTTAAGAATAGGATCTTTGAAACAAATGCCTGAACACAAGAGATGCAATATCTATTGATGGGTGCTAGTGTTGGTCAACTACAAAGGTGCTATCAACAAAGGATCAGACCCACTGTAAACACAAAGCTAGAGAGAATAAGCAAAGCCTATCAAGGGATGAGAGAGACAAAGAGGGGGAGAGTGTTGCAGAAGAAAGAAGCACTGAAAAGAAAGCCTCAAATTTTTTCAAATTATGGGCATAATTTTTCTTCTTCAAGCTTCTATGAAATACCTTATAAGCCATGTAAATGCACTAGAGGAGTCCTCTAGATGCATATATCCCCAAATATTGTAACATAATCCTTGTAACATAGTTGAAATGTAGAATTTTTCAATAAAAGTGCTCGTCTCTTGTGTGAAAGGACCATTCTTAGGGCACATGTATATAAGTCACTTGATGACTCTTTATAAGAACTTTTTGCCATTGTGATAATCAAGTTGAATTTTCGAATTTGCATCTTCTTTGGTATGTATCTTCTTCTCCAAGAGCTTTGTGTGTGTTTTTCATGCTTGAAATGTGTGTCCAGTAGTGTTATCTACCCCATTCCCTCTTGTTTTCATGGTTGTAATGCATGTCGTTGAGTCGAGCAGGGTTTCTTGTATATCACTATTTTGCTCATAACTTGAAGCATGCATATCAAATTAGACTTAAAATAGCATTATTAGATGTGTCTCATCGAGAGCTTTGAAATGAAACCACTATTGACCATATTTGGAGTTTTTAGCTGAGAGAAAAGTTGATTAAGTGTGTATTAATCCACCACTACATGCACTTGTGGGGAAATTGAGGTACAATCTTAGCTGACACAAGCCCCTAAGGCCCTATCACTTAGGTACTCAGTGATCAAGCTCCAACCTTTAAGAATGTAACCACCATTGTCCGTTTTTTTCAACCAAAAAATGATAATATTTTATCTTGATTGAAAACAAAGACATTGAGTGCTAAATATTTTTATCACCCCTTTTTTTTATGTATGAACTCTTCATATTCATATTGGCTTTGTTATGCTTTATATCGTTGGTCTTGGAAAGTCTATTGTTCAAAGACTTCCTCCCATACAACTAGTAGAAACTAACGTTTAAAGATGGATAAAGGTAAAGATGTAGAAATTCTCAATTTCACTGATTAACAAGTTATACATAGCATTTAAGCGAAGGAATATTACAAAATGGAAAAAATTGGAGGAGATACAAGACACCACTAATTCAAGTGATAAAGGCCATTGGAGGTTCTCCAATTGCCCTAATCGCTTGAATTTTTCGTGTCTTTGTTTTAGAGAATCTTTATGCAACATGTGAAAAGGCATGACGAATTCAAGAGAATAGGGCCATCCGAAGACATCTGATGGCCCTTATCGCTTGAATTGTTCGTGTGGTTTTCCTTAACAAAACTATATACGTATTGGAGACATCATAATAATAAATCCTACATGCATTACAAGACACAACCAATTCAAGTAATTAGGGCCGTACAAAGTTCCCAGATTGCTCTCTTTGCTTGAGTCGGCGGTGCCTTTTTTCTTTTCGGAATATTAGTTATACAAGCTAAGGACTACAATTCAGAGATAAAAAAATCAAGATATAACACTAATGGAAAGAAATAGTGCTAAATCACTTAGTATCTAAATTGATCTCATAAATGATAAGCACACCACAAATCCTTCCTCTATTTGACAAATAAAGATCACGAACATTTAGAAGTTGAAATACTGATCTCTATGTATAAACGTGAATTACAAACATACTATCTTCCAGATAAGGACAGAATGGCATCATTCCTCAATACATTGTTCTATAAATATAATGCTATAAAGGGTTCATTCTCTACATAATTAGTATTTACAAAAAAATAGACCAAATAAATAATTTCTAACATATGTTGGAAATACATGGGATTTCTATCTAGAGCTAATCATTGGTAAGAGAAATTGTACATCTTCTATTTCTTTTCATGATTTTCCTTTTTGGAGCCTTCATCTTCGTAATTTTTCTTTGGGACATGCTTAAGTGGATAATGAATGGGAGGACCTTTCTTCTTATTTTGTGTCTTCTTATCTACAGGTGGTGGAGAAGAGTCTCGACCATATGTGCATCTTCAAAATTTTGGAAGCACTACAAAAATTAAACAATATCGAAATGCATGGCAATGTGGTGATACAAAAGTGCATCAACAGTGCACTAGAACTTACAATTTTCAGTTGCCATGTTGTGATTGGAGGGATTTCATAGCTAAAGCTTGGTATTCATTGACTTTTATTATTATTAAACTCCAATGACCTCTGGAAATATAAGCCATACTTGTTCATAAAACTTCAAGCTTAGAAAAGGAATGACTATATATGGAAAATATTATGGAAACCTACTTTTCAACATATGGATAAAGAAAAATTTTATATCCTCATTAAATTCTTGAGAAAGTGACCAATTTCTCTATGCTTGAAAAGTATACATTGAGTTACAAGTTGATACAAGACAAAGGACTTTCTTGAAACAACCTCTTCACACTTCTTGACTAGGACCCTACAAACTAAAATCTAGATGATATGTATCAAGGACTCTTCACATCTTGTTGTCTTTAGGAAAGAAGAAAAAATTCTTATAGATATGAAAGAAAAAAGTATGCAAATGGAGGGATTCAAGACACGACCAATTCAAGTTATAAGGGCCACCCAAGCTTGTCTGATTGCCCATATCGTTTGAATCATTTCTCTCTAAAAAAGCAAGCCATTTAGTCATATCTTGTGTATTTCATGACAAAAATCCATGATCATACATGTATTACATTCAAATAAGAAAATATACATCAAATGAAAGTTATGAATGGAGACGACAGATTCAAGCGATTAGGGTCGTCTGAAGTACTCGGGCTACCCTTATTGCTTGAATTCTTCATGTAAAATAATGCAAGTCCTCAAATGCTTTCATGAGCATTCTTTAACATAAACCAATGGTAAGAAATTTATAATACTCAAGAAAAACAAATATACATAGAGAATTGGGTTTCAATGTAGACAAGTGATTGAAGCGATTAGGACCATCTATGGTTCTCCAATGGCTCTAAACACTTGAATAGGTTGTTTCTTGTTTCTCCATCAACAAATTATGGAATTTGAAATTCATTACATAATTAAATGAAGAAAAACTTTTTATAAAGAGGAAAAGAAAATAGTCATCGTATAGTTGTTATCTTTGAGCAGGATCAATTCAAGCAATTAGGTTCTTCCAAGATTCTTTGATTGCCTTAATCGCTTGAATTGGTTGTGTCCAAAGAAATGTCATATTTCTAGCTATATGAATGAATGCTCCATATACACAACTTAAAAAAACACTTAAAAAATTAAAGAAATGCATGTCTCATATTGCACACCAAGAGACTTCAACAAGCAATGAGCTAAGATTGCTTATAGCAAAAGAGAGTGAAAAAACAAATGTGATAAAGAATATGGGGAGTTGAGTGAGACTAGAGAGAGAAAAAGAAAAATGCCACAAACGAGGTGAGGAGGTCAAATAGAGTCTTTAGGATCTATTGATCCTTGATGCCGTATGGTGCCTTCTGATTGGTCCAAATCCTCCGACCATTGAGAATCCCAACATACCTTACCACGTGGCAAATGTTCATTCATCCACGTAATTTGACTGTTGTGGATCTCAAGGTGCAAGTTGCCATGTGTCAAAATTTTATTCATCCATATCATTTGATCATTGGTAATCTTGAGGCCTTGCCACATGGCATGCTCTCATTGGCCCACATGGATTCTCCAACATCCCTCATAAATATTAGGCCCGTTAGCTCTTTCTCATTTTCTACCTTCAACAACTTTTGTATCCATATTGAGCAAAAAATTGAACAAATGGAAGTTGTGGAGGACAACACAACAATAAGAACTGATGCGGAAGAATTGCTTTAGAATGTGTATGAGGTTAAGGTATGTTCAAAATCATTTCCCTTTCTTTTAAGTCTCATCTTTGAGACACAATCAATTCATACAATAAGGCCCATCCAAGATGTTTTTGATGAGCCTAGTCACTCGAGTTGTTCATGTACTACATTCATTCATATAGTCGAGTTCTTTGGTTTTCTTCTTATGCAATCCCCTTATTCCTCATCATTCACAGATCTTGACCAAAGAAATGGGAAAATTAGCCTCTATTCCTTATGATTTTGACATACAAACAATTCAAGTGATTAGGCCCATCGAAAGATCTTGGATGGACCTAATCACTTGAATCAATCATGCCCTTGTTTCATTGCATTACTTAAGATTTTGTGTTTTCTCGCTATGCAAGGTCCTGATTTCTTGGACACAACGGAAGTCATCTTGACCCTCAAATTCCATGTGAACTTTTTTATCTTGTTATTGGTTCAAAATTTGGAGAAACTAATACTACCATCACATGTGGAATGTGCAAAACCCTAAGATCAACTATCTATTTGTGTGATTCTAATAACCAGAGGTCTGGATGAGCCTATTCGTACTGATTTTCAAACATGAACGATTCAAGAAGTTAGGCCCATCCAACATTTCTTAATGAGCCTAATCGTTTGAATTGGTCGTGTCCTAGATTCATGTCAGAAATTGATTTTTTTCATTTTTCCCATATGCGACTCGTATGTAACGTATCATTCATAGGTATTTGCAAAAGAAATAGGCCAAATATCTTTGATTTTTCTCAATTTCCAAGGATGAACGATTCAAGTGCTTATCTTCCAATGAACCTAATTGCTTGAATTGGTTGTGTCCGTGACTCATATCTTAATTTGAGTTCTTTCTCATTTTCTTATGCAATTTCCCTTTGCTTCATGATTCCTTTTCCCATCACATATAGAATCTTAATATTGGCACTTTTTTTTGTAGATATCTATATCAAAGGAAGAAGATTTTCTTAGTACACGGAAGCACATAATGAAAGCTTAAAAGAAAAAAGGAAAAGCAAAAGTGGATATTCAAAAATTGAATCTATTCATTCTTTGTTGTACATAAGATTTATAGTGAAGACTATGATTTTTCAATATTCTGTCTAACGACCCTATCAAAATATGTGGGCTACTCCTCATTCCCATTTTAATCCACATAGGGTAGTGATTCTTGAGTGAACAACAACATTCAAGATATTTGCCTATGCCTTCGGGCTAAAGCTTCAAGAGATAGTTACTTCCTTTGTTATTCTAGCTATGTAGTGGGTGCAAAGGTCCCATATGTAAAAAGTATTGCTGGTTGTAGGAGGAAAGAGTATCTTAGATACATAGGAAATTTTTGAGATTTTCTCATTCAAAATACTCAAAGAAGAATAATGCCTTTTTATTTCATCAATTCTATGGTTTCAAAAATTGTAAATACATCCATATGTAGTTTTTAGTAAGAAAAATACCAAGACATAGTCCAAATCCTATTTGATACCATCTGTGTAACTTCAGATTGACATTAGAATTAGATATCATTCTTCTTGTATTTAATCTAGCTTTGTCATAAAAGGATTTTCCTCCTCACATTGACATTTTTAGTCCGTTGATAATTTTTGGCATGTGCCATTCTTTGTATTTGTCTTCTAAAGGATTAATAAAAGAGCTCTTTGAACAGATTAATTTTTGTAACTTCTTTTCTTGTGCATCTAAAGAAGCTTGTTCTTGCTTCATAATGAGACTTTTCCCTCCCCTGAGTGTCCCATGTGGCAAGAGTTACTTTTTCCACAAAGAATGGACCATGCAAAAATAGGATATGCTGTAAAGACATAAATATTAAGACCAAGAGATGTTTATTTGAAAAATTAATATTGGAATAAATAATCTCTTTACATCTCACCAAGTAGTAAGTTATGTCTTTGACACTCTAAGCCTTTGTGATGGTTCCTATTAGCTCCATGATTTCCCTTTTGAAATCAATGACATACATATTAGATATAACATGTTGCCTAATGATCTTCAAAACTCAATCTGTTTTATGCATTGCATGCACTCATTTGAGAACTTCATAGCTTTGAGAAATATCCACACAAACCATCATCAGCGTCTCTTGCAAATCTAATCAGATCATGAAGATTATGAAAAGGTGGGTACCTTCTAATTTGAGGATCAATTGGATAAGCCAGTTCATCTATCCATATGTCAATATGCATTTTGCCTTCTTTCCATGATGCTTCAACTTCAGAAGGTCGTAGAGCTCGCATACTTTGAGAGTCCTGTTGGTTGAAATTTCATTCAAAGTCTTTGGATTGAGGTTCTCCATGACAAATGCAGATAGAAATATGACAAAGAAAGAAGTTGCTCTGCTTTGTAGAGTAGAGCAAACAGCTCAAACATGTCCTAAAAACACCACTATATAGGTCGAAGGATAAGAAGGAAAAATTTAAATTTTCAAAATGTTTGACGGGCATAAACTTTGAGGCATATCACTTTTCATGATTCTCACATGAACTTTCTCTCTCTTACAAAACTAATATATTCATTAAAGATACATTTGAAATGAGCCTACATGGATTTTTAAAGATGATTTGACAAGATTAATCTTGAATAAGCACAACTAATGTAAATCCTTACAACACCTTTTTTTTCCATTTTTTCCCCTAATGATACCTTCATTGATTGTACCTTTAAGGTGCTTAAGTACTTTCTTATTTGCATCCGTGTGGGATTCTAGGAGCATGCATGAAATTGGCTGAGCACTCCTACACTATATGAGATATCTACCCTTGTATGAGTAACATAGATTAAGCTACCTACCAAGCTTTGATACTCTTTAATATCTTGAATTTTTTCACCTTCACAAACGCTAATTTTATGATTCATCTCCAAAGGTATACCTTCTAGTTCAATGTTCTCCATTTTGAAATTTAGATGTAGATCTTGAATATAGTCCCTTCGAGTCAAATTATACATTCCTTCATTTGTGTATATGACCTACATACCTAAGAAGAATGTGAGCTCACTGAAATGATTGATTTTGAGGTCCTCTTTCATATGCCTTTTGATCATTTGCATGCCATTCAAGCCATCTACTAAATGGCTTTGGTGTGCAGAACAAGAGGAGCAAGGAGGAGATGGAGGGAGAGAGAAGAGAGGAGAGACATGCACAGATGCATGGGAGCCTCGAAACCCACCTAATGATCTCTCTTGAGGCAATGCTCTATAAATGATGTATATATATATGAATATAGGGGTAAGGTCACATGATCCTTAAATCCCCAAGAATCTCCAACTTAGGGGTCAATGTGACCATAAGTGATAACATATACAAAGAATGATGTAGGACTATACACTATTGTAGAGGAAGATTCTAGATCTCAACCCATACAGATCAGCCTACACCAATTGCCTCAAACAAGGCGTATCAATGCACCTCAAACTATTCTAGACTCATATCGATAAGAGTCAAGCTCACATCCGACTGATGCAAGAACTGACAAAGTTCCTATAAAGCTCCCACTCGCTCTATGCCTGTGTCAATCATCCAACGACTAACAACTCCAAGTGCAAATGCTCCAATAGCAACTACAACATCTAGTCTCGAGCATAACAACTCATACATTAGACTCCAAAATGTTGACAAAACATGTGCTATCCTGGCTAACTTGAGTATGTTGGCCATGCCTATATCCAAGGCATCCAAAGTACCATCATCAAGACCAACATGTCTTGACATATCTATGTCAACATCTAGCATGAGAGAATTCAAGAATGAGTGCATAAGTGCTGAATCCTCAACATCTAAATCAACCATGCTTGCAACCAAGGACATATCTAGCTATGCATCCTAAGAGCTAGTATGCTCTATCACACACTCTATATCATGAGAGCAATCCTGCTCTATCACACCAAGTGTATGATGATGCTCCACATGAGCTAACTGCACAACATTAGTACCAAGGTCAAACTGATGATCAAACTCTAATTGAGTATGATCACAATGCTCTACATGAGCATCCACTTCATGCTCTAAAGCATCCAAATGATCATCCAAAGTGTGCTCCATAAGAGCATCCACATGATCAACAAAATCATGCTCCATATAAGCATTGCATCCATCAGAGCATCTGAATCCTGCCATACATGTGCATCATGAATATCAATAGACATATGCGTAGGTAGACAAAATGAGACATGACGAGTCTCACATCGCACATAAGGCTGAAATCCCACTGAGACAAGAATATTTCTCATATGAAGTACCTATAGTGGATACATGTGCCAAATCCGAGCACCTCTAATAAGCATAAGCTGTCCGAACTGCAATTGAAAATGATGCTCACCAAGGAATGCATAACATCTGCTCTCGTGTAATTGGCTAATTGAAATCAAGCTCATAGGGAATGAAGGAAAATAGCATACATGTCTGAGTATAAGTGATGCTCCACTAGTTAGCATAAGGCATACATCTCATGTACCTCAATGTCATATGTCGTACCATCAAGCATATACACACATCTATGACTCTCACTTGAGAATTGATAAAACCACTCACGATGTGGAGTAACATCAAAACTGGCTAATGCATCAAGCAACCAAGCCATATGTGTGCTATCCAATGAACATGAGGAATCCTGAGATGAACCATAGGAGAAAGTGATATCACCATCACGAGCATAATCAACTGCCATAGACTCTCTTGAAATCACTACCTGACCTGCATCACGTACATATCTTTGATGTCGTCTTTGCATCTGCCTGAAGCAACATCATTGAATACGGCCCTCATGACCATAGTGCCAATATCAAAGTTGTCAATGTGATCTATGTCTCACATGAGTCAATGGACTCACATACATATCATGTGGTCTCTGCCATAATGCACTACTCGTCTCCTCATACATAATAGACTCATATATAGAATCCACAAGCTGTAACTGGATAGTGGGGCTCGCCAATGCATCCATATCTGCCCATACGTGGTTGAGCATGTCACGAGGCCTATGTCCATCTCTATGCACAAACATGTGTAATCCTACAGGAACCAATGTATGCCACATCTAAGCTTTCTATCTTGAAAAGTTAGTGCCATCAAATCGAGAAGACACCATGCCGGCAATCCTAGAGACTAGAAATGTGACAAGAGACTAGAAATAATACTCTATCAGCAATATGATAACATCTACATATCTATATGCATAACTCACATCACAAATATCTCGCTGGAGAAGAAACCCTATGAACCACCTGTCACATAACCATGCATCTAGCATGCACATAAAACCATGAGCATAAATCTGCACACCAAGTCTCCAAATTGACCAAGTAGATGTGAAAAAATCCTGGGAAAAATTCGGCAGAGTATCCCCTATAAATTGAGAAATCAAATAAGATAACCAATAGAAAAAGGACAATCAGTAACTTGTGACCACCTATCTACATGGATCCAACCAAAGATAGTGGCAAATACACATGCCAAAAAACTGATAGCAATACACACCAATGTAATGGCAATACACCTCCCACTCAAGAATGAATCTTGCCAGATGGTCTAATATATCACAAATAACCTATGACCAAGTCCAAGTAAATGGAGATAAGCAATGATCCAAAGCTATCACACAACCAGAAAGGATCTACTAGAGTACTCTTCTAGCATAAAAGCTGATAAAATTTTGACAGCATCTCCTTTGAAAAATGGACTCTAAACCAAATAAACCATGTGGGAATCGTCATCCACACATGTCAAGAATGATAATGGCAAATAGATATCAAATCAATGATCACATGGTAATGGAATAGCAATCAAGGTGACAAATGAGTATGCAATTGAGGCTCTAATTTGGATCATCTACCTACAAAGAAAACAAAGATACAAGTACCAAACAAGATCCATACTCAACTCTCATAGAATTTGTGCAATTGAAAACTTCATCCGTAACCAAGTGGAATACATAAGATAGAGACCACAATGCCACTCTACATCCACTGACAATGTTATGATCAACTTATGCATGATGACACAAACCTCATAAAAGGGTATACCACAATGTCATCTCACATGCCAAACACATGACAGTATTATGCTCTACTCTCATATGAAGGAGCTACCACAATGATCATACATGTCCATCAAGCTCTAAAAATAAGATCTTGCATACCCAAAAACCTCTCTTGAAGAAGTTCCATACCAAAATGAAACTCTAAAAGCAACTAGGGTTCTTTTGGTGAAAATATACTGCTTTGTGTTTTACTGTTTCAGATGTCATAACCTCTAAATCTGAACTTTTTTCTTCATCAAACTTCAAGGACTTATTCTTGGCTATGTAATGAGATAATGAACACCTCAATCGGAGGTGCATAGCTCAAGATATGCACAAAACAAGCATTGGCTACTAATTTCACCTTCATTTGCAACACTACTACTCTATATTTTGCAATTTCAATGACCTTAAACTCACAATCTGGATCTGTGTTCTTCTAGAAAATTGTAGAGGCTATTTCAAGCTATGCATAGCATTTTGAATCGTCTCATTTTGATTTGTAAAACTCAACTTATAGCCAAAATACTCGCCTGTTGTCTAAATGATTATAGATTCAGCTTCTACATTAGTATGCATTTTTTGATTTTTCCATAGTTTAAAACTCCAAACCAAGTTCTGCACCCTTCTATGAAGTTGTAGTTCTTTATGTCATCTACAAAAAGAACTTTAAGACGCATCAATCCAAACTTTCTAGCTCAAATTATGGGCAAAATACTCAACTGTTGTCAAAAGGTGGTTACCTACACATTCACCTCTTGTGACCTAAGCTTCCATTGAAGCTTCTTGCACACAAGCCTTCAGCATGCTCTAATACCAATGAAGCGCTTTGGTGTGCAGAACAAGAGGAGCAAGGAGAAGATGGAGAGAGAGAGAAGAGAGGAGAGACGTGCACAAATGCATGGGAGCCTCGAAACCCACCTAATGATATCTCTTGAGGCAATGGTCTGTAAATGATGTATATGTATGAATATAGGAGTAACGTCACATGATCCTTAAATCCCAAACATGTACTATCACAATTATGTCATCTATATATACCCACAAACAGATAACTTCATTATGATCCTTCTTGATGAATAAATAAGGGTCTACATTGATTGACTTGAAACCTTGATCTTGAAGATAGGTTACAAATCCCAAATTCCAAGCTCTAGGAGCTTGTTTCAATCCATACAATTCCTTTTTGAGTATGCATACATAAGATGTATAATTAGGGTTTTCAAATCCTTAAGGTTGTTATATAATTAGGGTTTTCAAATCCTTAAGGTTGTTACATGTATAGCTCTTCAGTTATCCAACCATTGAGAAATGCATTCTTTCCCAATTTCTTGCAGCTGCTATACTTAGAAATGTCCTCTTTATAGTCATCTTTGCAATTGGTGATAAGGTCTCCTCGTAGTGTATGTGGTGAGTTTGAGCACATCCTTTGGCAAATAATTTGTCCTTGTAATTGCAAATTGATCCATATAAATTTCTTTTTAGCTTATAAACCCATCTACAACCTATTATCTTCTGATTAGTTTGCATTGAGACCAACTCCCAAGTGTCCATTTCTTGTAAGGCTACCATCTCCTTTATTGTAGCTCTTTCCTTATTAACTTTTTCTTCTTCATATGTTGAAGGTTGTTTTGAAATAGTGCCTTTGACCAAGTAAATTGAATGCTTTCTAACAAGTATAGAATCGTATCCATACCTTTCAAGTTGCTTCTTCTCTCTTGTTGATCTCTATGGGTATCCTTGGAGCACTCTCCACATTCTTGCCTTTTAGCCTTTCCTCTTGACTTCCAAAGCTTATAGTCTCTTTCCTTCTCATCTTCAATTTCATCAGATTCACTTCTTGGATCCTTGGCTTGTGTATTATGATTGGTACCTAATGGTTTGAAATCAAAATCAAGATCATATGGTATGTTTAACTTCTTCTTGTCTTCCAAGACTTGTGTTCTTCAAACACAAGGTCTCTACTTGTGGTGAATTGCTTGGTAGATGGATTCTAAAATCTATAACCCATATGAGTTGAATCATAGCCAATGAATATTTCCTTGGTTTCTTTTTCATCTAGTTTACCACTGATTTGTGAAGGTACATGTACAAAAGCCAAACAACCAAATACCTTGCAATGTCCTAGACTTTGTTTTCTACCATTCCAAGCTTCATAAGGAGTCATACCTCGAAGAGACTTGGATGGAAGTCTATTGACAAGATAAACAATTGTTCAGATTTCTTCTACCCATAAATAGTGCGGTTACTTCTTTTCTTCAAGCATTGTTCTAGATGATCTAACTAGGGTATTGTTTCTTCTCTCTGCAATATCATTCAATTGAGGAGAATACCTGGAAGTCACTTCCCTTTTGATGCCTTTATCCTGCATGAACTCATCAAAATCTTTGGAGAATTATTCTTGATAAACTATAACATGGTCCATCTACTATGATCATGAATAGAGGAAGCATAATACCTTGAGCCTTTTAATGAACATAATTGACTTGGTCCCCAAACATATGTGTGTACTAAGTCTAAGAGGTTGCTGTGGATGTAGCCTTTGTGGTTGAATGGTTTTCTTTGTGCCTTCCCAATCTACCAAGCATCACATCTATTGATCCAATGTGTTTTTTTGATGTTTTTGGAAGCCCTAGAACACTTTGATCCCTGTATATATCCTTCAAGGTTTTTTTCATTCACATGAGCAAGTGTCTTATGCCAAACTCCAAGCTCACTTAGGTCTTGAGACCCAAACTGGAATAGAGCTATGTTCTTGATTTCTCATACTTCAAAAATAAAGAGCCTACCATGCTTCTCACCTTTGGCTATCTTCTTTAAGACTTGACATGGATCTTCCACAAAAGCTCCATGTTGATCAACATAACTTGCAAGCCTTTTTCACCTATCTTGTCTAGACTTATAAGGTTTTTAGTGATAGTGGGTACATAGAAAACCTTACTCAGAATGTTTTTCTTACAATTGGAAGCTTTGAAATTACCAATCTTTTCCACATTGTGCTTAGTATCATCCCCTATTTGAACTTCATGTGTATGCTTTGGACTTTTCAAGTAAGATTGAAGAGCAATGTCATGTGCAACATGATTTGAACATCCTAAATCTATGTAGAATAAATGATCATCTTCTTCAGCTTCTTTGTGGCTTTGATTCATTAGAACTAATGATGTGCTTGATCTTTAGAGTATTTTTTGAATTCCCTTGTATTATGACTTTTGTTTTCATTGTTGAAGTTGTGTCCACCGTTGCCTCTAGTGTTTCCAAATCCACATCTTCCACCTCCTTTCTGAGTCTTTCCATTGAATCAAAAATTTTGGGTGGTGTGGTTGGTCTTATCACAAATGGAACAACTTAAAATTTTGAACTTTTGATTTATCATGCTTTTCTTTTTTCTTCTTCCCTTTCCACTTGCTCTTTCTTGCATAGTTGGATTGTGTAATCTCTTCTTCATCATCTTCCTTCTTCTTGCCTTTGTGCTTCTTGTCTCTCTTATCTACATAAAGAGCAGTTGTTGTATTACCTTGATAAGAGTTACCTTCCTTTAGATAATTGTTGACCTCTTGGTTCAAGAGTTGTCCAAGGAATATGTTGAAATCAGGGGTTTGTACATCTATGATGAGATCATAAGCTATGCTGAAGGTTGGACATTTCTTATCACTTCTAATTCCATTTGAAACTACCTCTCGAGGGCCTCTTCTTCAATCAACCCTCTAATGGATGCTAACTGATTTGAAACCTCCTTGACCTTGGTTAAAAACTCTGTGATAGTTTTTTCATGTGTCTTCATTTAGTTGAGCTCATTCCATAGGTGATTCTTTCTTACTTTGGTAATAGTAGAAAGTAAGGTCCCAAGTGCATCCAGAGTCTCACAGATATAATTGAGTAGGTATAACCTTGACTAAGCATCCCTTTCACACCAAAGTATGAGTCTATCTATCTCCTCTTGTATAGGTAATCCTTTGGATCATGAAGTAGGCATAGATTCTTTACTTTCTACAATCCCATAAAGATTTCTACCCTAAAAATAGGCTTCCATTTCAATTTGCCAAGTAGCATAGTTTTTTATATCAAGCTTCTCAATCATTGAGGAACAACCTTCACCCATCTTGATGTAGCTTCTAAATATTGATGTAGGAGGTAGAAAAGTGAGTTTTAAGGTGATGAAATTTGGTCCAGCCAACTAGCACAAGACCAACCCTTGAGCTTTGGTAGAGTCAAATGGACCTTATATGTAATTAATGCAATAAAATCCAATACATACTTTGGATAATCAATGATAAAGAGTTGATACAAAATAAATAAGTTTGCACTTCGACTAGCTCAATAAAGCTTGTTATCTTTGGATGAAACAATCAACACCAAATGATTAGATGAGCTAGCATGATTGCAATTGGAAAAAGTCCATATGGAGGAATTTTCTACATAGGGTTGAGTGTCTAAAATGCACTAGGGAAGAATTTAGCATCAAATGATGAGCTTGCAATAAGCTAAGCACTCATTGGTGGTATCCGCAATTTTTTAGGACTATGCAAGGATAGACCTTGAGACAGTAAAATAAAGATTTCTCCAAATGTACTAAACAAAATTTCCACACATAAAATAGACAGCCATACCCTTCAAATGCACTAGATTGCATTATTTGTTATTTGACAATTCATTTGTTCGTGAATAATATCGGAATTTTATGGTAAGCCTTTATTATTTGACCGAATTATTCAGTGCCACATTAGCTTATTCAGATACACCCGAATAGTTTTACACACTTTTGATCAAAAAAGTTTTTCATCAAAATATTTTCGATCGAATACTTTTTCGATTGAAAAAAATTTGATCAAATAATATTTTATAAAAGAATACAACTATACTCATAAGAGCTACTTTGTTCTTTATGAACTTAAAATGTCATAGAGAGAACAAGGTATAAACTTTTGTATAAATATTAAGTAATTTAAACTATTGTGATTATTTGACTCAACATTGATTCTTACTTCACAATAGTATATGAATGTGTGTGTATGAGTATATAGTATATACAAAGTTTCATCCAACAATATTTGTATGCATATGAGTGTATAATTGTGAATGAAAAATCTATTGTGAATGTCTCACTCAATATTGATTCTTACTTCCCAATAGTATGTGTAAATGTATGTGCATATGATTGGGAATTTAGAATATATACTACGTTTCATCCGATAGTATGCGTTTGCATATGAGTGTATAATTGTGAATGAAAAATCTATTGTGATTGTCTGACTCAACATTGATTCTTACTTCATAATAGTATGTGGAAATGTATGTGCATATGATTGGGAATTTAGAATCTATTGTGATTTTCGGATTCAACATTGATTCTTACTTCACAATAGTATGTGTAAGTGTATGTGCATATGATTCAGAATTTAAAATCTATTGTGATTGTTTGACTCAACATTGGTTCTTACTTCACAATAGTATGTGCAAGTGTATGTGCATATGATTAAGCATATGTAAGTGTATGTGCATATGATTAGCATGTGATTGTTTGAATCAACATTGATTCCTATTTCACAATAGTATGTGTAATTGTATGTGCATATGCTTAGGAATTTAAAATCTATTGTGATTGTTTCACTCAACAATGATTTTTACTTCACAATAGTATGTGTAACTATATATGGATGTATGATCATAAAACAATTTGCAAGCACTATGAGAAAGGGAAAAGAATGGTCATATGTGGTTATTCATCAAGAGGGTAAAACAATGTTGTGGACATCGATATATAGGAAATGCAACTCGGATAAAAGAGCATCTTTGTAGTACAAGTAATAATGTGGCAGGATGCTCTAATCTAGATAGTGATATATGGGCACATTTTGCAAGTTATGAAAATAAATGTAAACCTCAAGATATCACATCAAAAAGATTCAAAAGCATGAGTAGTTCATAGCACTTTCGAAGTAGCCCAAGTGTAGAGCAAGAATGAGTAGATGCATCGATGAAAGTAGAGGATCATCACAATATTTCTACTCAAGTCTCTCAAACTATTTTTTAGAATAACCAAGATACATGTACTACATTTTTCCAATTGCATAAAAAAAGAGTGGACTTCCTGAATGTAGTAAAAATGGTGGATCTAATATTGTGTCACCATGCTTTGTCTATACTAAATCACAAAATACTATACCTGTAGCTTTTGAAAAGCAAGATTATCTTGAGCTTCATCTTAAATGGACTCAAGCATTCTCAGCATGTCAGATTCCTTTCAACATTATTTGTAATTCCATTTTCAAAGATGCTTTGATGTCAAATGCACAAAAAGGATTCACCGTGCCAAATTATAATAAAATGCAAATAGAGTATGTAGATAAAGTGAAAAAAAGTAATGAAGCTATTTTAAAGCAAATAGTACTTGGTTATGTACCCATGTATGGATGTACAATAGCATTGGATGGATGGACAAGTTGTCAAAAGAAACCATTGATTAATGTCATGGTTATATGTCCAAAAGGAAGCATGTTTTTAGAAGCTATTGATACTTCCATTAAAGAGAAAAGTTCAGCTTTTCTTGTAAAGGTATATGAACATGCTATATCATGCATGGGTGGTCCAAAGAATGTGACTACGATAGTGATGGATAATGCCTCTAATTTTTGAAGTGCTAGAATTACAATTCAAAACAATTATGAAGGCATTACTTGGGTTCCATGTGCAGCTCATACATTAAATTTATTATTGAAAGACATAGGTAGATTATCTTTCATTAAAAAAAGTTTATTAAATGCATATCATGTGGTCAAATTTATCAAAGAGCATCAATTTTCACATTCGCTCTTTTGATCAAAGTCTCCCAATAAAGCACTTCATATTTTTTGTGCCACATGATTTGCAACTACCTATATTGTGCTCAATGGATTATTGGAAGTTAAGCTAGCTCTAGTAGAAATGATTGCTGATCGAAGATGGGAGGCATGGCTAGAGAAGTATCCTTCTTATTGAGTTGTGGCATCAAAGTGTACGTCTCTAACAAAATCACAAAATTTTTGGTATAATCTTGAAAAAATAATTGGTATCACTAAATCTTTTGTGGAACTTTTATGGAAAAGTTTATTGGATTATGTCAAAAGCTATTCAAAAAGTAAAAGACTTTAATCACTTTTCATTACGAGAAAAAACACAGATTGTATCATTATCAGAAAAGAGATGGATGCAAATGCATACTCATTTGCATGGAACAACATTTATTTTGGATCCAGCATTTTAAATCAATGGTCAAGTGTCAAACAAAGAAGACATGGCCAACTTCAAAACCGCATGTCAATTATTATTTCCAGGTATAGATGGTCGAGATGCATTCCACCAAAGAGTAGTTTATGTAAATTAAAAAGGATCTTTTGGAGATCTATGGCACATTGAAGTGATTCAAAAGCATCCACCTCCTATTTGGTGGAAAGAGTATGGAGGCAAAGCAATGGATTCGCAACATATAGCTATGAGCGTGCTTTTAGTAGCAGCTTCAAGTGGTAGTTGTGAACGTAATTGGAGTGCTTATGATTTTCTTCATTCAAAACGAAGAAATTGCTTAAGTGTATCACATGCTAATGATTTGGTATATGTGTTTTGTAATATGCGTTTGTTACATGCTCCAACCAAGATAGCTTCTACAATAGCACAACAAACTTTTGGAGAATTTCAAACTCCTGAAAGTTTAACAAATGATGCATGAAGTGATCATGATTTAGATGTAGATCACAATGATGGTTCAAACATGGAAGAAATAGATGACATGGTACTTGTCATAGATGATGATATTCAAAATGAAGAAAATGATGTATTTTGAACACTTTGATTAGATTCAATTGCAAAATCGATGGCTTTACAATAGTCATGTCTTTGTTTACAAAAAAAGCTTGTCTATTCAGTATTTTCTCGATTCAATAATTCATCGGTAGTAAACCGATCAAAAGATGACGATGCCTTTGAGAGTCATCCATATTTGGTCTCATATGCATCCATAAAAATTTGTAAATTTTTCACTTGACTTTCTAGATCATCAATCCTCTTTTATTGATCATCTATTATTCTTTGTAATGCACGAATTGTTAATCCTTCATTGTGTAATTATGCTCCTTGTGATGAAAAATCATGTATAAGGTTATGTTCTTTAGGTAGCAAAAATATATGGACGCTTTTGAGGAAGAGACCTTCGTTTCCTTGATTATGAAATTCTTCTCAATTTTGAGGACGACCCTAATCGATACCTGCATTCTTCGGATGATCATCCCAATCTACACATCGATGAAGAATATCTTGTAGAAAAATGTTTTTGAATGAAATATAGTGTTATTTGATTATTATTTGGTAATGATCTCTCAACTTGCACAAAGCATTGAAGTAGACTTTCTTCTAATCCTTTATGTTGTAAGTCAGAAAGCTCTAAGGGTGCTATTTCTTTTACCCTTCCTGTAACCCAAAAGAGAACATCACAAACAAAATGATTCCAACATAGCTTTTTTACTTCTTTGATTGATAATGGTTCTCCTTATAGACCCTTTGGCTCTAATCTTGGTGGAATAAAAATGCTAATCCCGATTGCGCAAATTGAGTAGTCTGCTCAGATAAAATCCTTTGAGATTCAGCATGATCAAGGTCCTTATTCACATCTGGCATTCTTGCCATGTTTTACTTTCAAATCTGCAAAACAAAAACACTAATTTTACCTCAAAAGAATCCATAACATTTAATCCATATAACTCAAATGAATCCACTTCATTTAATCCACATAATTCAAATAAATCCACATCATTTCATCCACATATTACAAATACACATTTACTCCACATAATTCAAATGAATCCACAACATTCAATTCACATATGTTATATGAATCCACAACATTTAATCCACATAACTCAAATGATACCAATTCATTTAATACACACAATTCAAATAATTCCACATCATTTAATCCATATATTACAAATGAATACACGTCATTTAAACCAATTAACTCAAATGATACCACTTTATTTAATCCACATAATTCAAATGAATCCACAACATTAAATCCAGATACTGCAAATGATACCACTTCATTTAATCCACATAGTTAAAATAAATCCACATCATTTAATCCACATATTACAACTGATTACACTTCATTTCATCTAGTTAACTCAAATGATATTAGTTCATTTAATCCACATAATTCAAATGAATCCACAACATTTACTCCACTTAATGCAAATGAATATATAACATTTAATCCAGATAGTTCAAATGAATAGAGATCATTTTCAATATGGTCTTAATCCATCCGTCATGGATATCTTTAAACCATACCAAGTTAGATGTGACAATAATCTAAATAGTTCATGTGCGTCTACTCTTTTTGATACATCTTTGTCAAGAGCTAATTCCAAAGCATATTTGAACTTGTAAATTCTCATTCTTATCAATGGGATAACTATTGAAATCTATATATTTGAAGAGTTTTAACACGAGTATCAAAACTATAAATGTCTCTTAACCTATAAATGTCTCTTAACTTTTATTAAAAGGTGGAGGACTATTGGGTATACATTTGGGTGCAATCCACCAGTACTTTCGAATCCACTCATTTCTAGTTGATATTTCTAAATTAGGTAGCTTTAGAAACCATTTTTTGGTTGGTAAATATGTCACTATACCAAAATCACATAATCTGATATAAGCATTATGATCTCCAAAATGCAACAAGATGTTTCCTAGATTGAGATCGTCGTGGGATATATTACAAGTGCATAAAAATGATATTGTTTGTAATAATCCATTGATCAGTTTCCAAATGTTTGTCTTCATGGTTGTTATGTCTCCTTCTGTGTCTTTCATACCTCTACTTTGTGGTATGTTTAGGTACTCCTTCTTCATTCTTTCTAGCCACATGTCCAATGTACTACCATTCCAAATTTTGAAAATAAGGCATGGGCTTTTGCTATGGTGCCTAGCTAATCCAAGTGGACTAATAACTCCACTATGCATAATAGATAAAATTGTGGCTTCATTCATGGCATCATTCTCTCGTGTTTGTATGTTAGAACCATGTAATTTGGATAACTTGGTAACTAATACTTCATTAATGAATCTCGGGTGGGATATTTTGACTTTATGTATCATTCCATATTGTCCTTCCCCCATGAGAGCTGCATCTTCAAAAAGAATATGGGAGAAAGCAAAGATTCTTCGATGTTTGATCTCCCATATTCACATATGTATCTCTTGTATTTGGATCTACCGATGGTCTCACAAGGTGTTTAGTCATGTATGGTTTTAATCGTTTTCCTCTCTTCAATGTCTGATAATGTAAATCGATAAATTTAATTTTATCGATGAATCCAAGCATTGTGGTGATATCCAATGCCAATGAACCTGCTACTTTGATGATTTTTCCAAAGATACGTGTAAGCTCTTTCGACATTTGCTCATCTACTACTTATGCTCCACTTGACACACTACCAAATTTATCTTTAATATTACTATATGATGTTCTAGATAATTGCAAAATGAAATCTTTGTAATTAGATGTGTCCATGGCTAGAGTGATTTGATCTTCTCTCATTCCATACATGTAGAAGCATACAAATTCTTCCAAAAAGTTTCACTCCTGCTTGTTTATTTTACCTATAATTTGTGCAAAAATAAAAAATAGACTATCAGATTATCAAAATAGATATTAAAACTTTAAACATATATTTTAAATACATTTTAGTTACTCAAATACATTTTAAATACATATATAAATAGATACATCAGTAAGTGTAAATATAAAATTTAGTTATAATCTTGAAGTGAATCTATGTAACTATTAAGAATGTAAGAGTCAAAGAATCAGACATTCATAATAGTTCATATACATTCAATAAACTATGTATGGGTCTTGTCACATGAATGTATATAACTTTTGTGATAGTAAGAGTCAAAGAATCAAACAATCACAATAGTTTCTATACACCTTGTGACCTACACTAAGTATTCTCATTGGAATCTAAGTGACTATTGTGAGAGTAAGATTCAAAGAAATAGACAATCATAATAGTCCCTATACACTCCCTATGCTATTGAGAGAGTTGGAATTGAGGTGGCAATTCAAACAATCTCAATAGATCTATTTCTGAGTCCTATACTACTGTGAGAGTAAAAATCGATGTAGCGAGTCAAACAATCATAATAGTGGTTTATTTTTAATTCTTTTCATCAATGTATACAAGTAAGAAATGCTCTTCAGAGTCGAACATGTATACAATTGATGATTAAAAGATATAAAACTAATTATATAAATAAAAATTAGGCATATGTAAGAGACACATATGTGAATCATACAATATGCATGATACAATTAACAAAACAATAAAAGAAACAATAAATAAAAATTAAATAAATACCTCAATGATACGATGAAGGAAGCTCTCTATGAAAGAAATGGTAGGCTTAGAGCTCTCTAGAGTAAGAATAAAGCACGTGTGGAATGAATTTTGATCGAATGTAAAAGTACTCTATATATATATTTGGTAGGAATCGCTTTTTGATTCAAAGCTAGAGTATGACTGATCAATGGAAATGGTTGAAAATCATGTTGCACAGATAAAATAATGATTTGACATTTAAATTCAAAGTTAAAGGTTTGTGTATGGTAGTCAATGCATGGGTTATGATGATGAAAAGGCATACCGAGTATGACATCATAGGATTACAAAGGTGCAATTAAAAATGTTTGTGCATCTACATATGGGCCTCTGCTAATCGTAAAATCTTGCACTTATCATGTTACATTATAACGACTACATTGAATCAAAGCTTTCACTTTATACAAGGAAGGAAATGTTTTTAATTTAAGTTCTTGTACTAATAAATGTTAAATGACATCATGTGAACTACCATCATCATGTAAAATATTAATCAGCTTGTTATTGATACTACCCTGCATGTAAAATAAAGAATGAATTGAGATATCATTACCCAAGGTACTTAAGTCCTTCTCCAATGCTTCCTCTATCCAAAAAGGAGGAATTTCTTCATTATGGGCCTCCATGCTATGCAATTGAGCTTCAGCTGGTTTCATGTGAAGAGATCGCAATCGACACTTTATTTTTGTATGTCCAAGTTTACCAGAATTCTAGCAGGTGATACATAATCACTTCTGTTGGGCATCCACCGCTGAAATTTATAGAGTAGGTGGTTTGGTAGGTTGTAGAGATGAAGCAACAGGTGGAGTTGAGTAATTGGATTGTGGAGGATGAGGAAAACTAAAGTAAGATGGGGCATTAAAATTATGCTTCATAGGAAATGTGGGTTTAACAAAAAGTGGTCGTTGACATGGTTGTTGTAGACAGACCAACTTAGTTATGGACTCGTATTCCTTCTCTGCATCATAGGCAAAAGAGATAGCCTCGTTGGGGGTTGTAGGCCATAGGGTGTGAGGCTTAGCTTGGATTCCCACCTCCAAACCATCTTCGTATTTTGGCTGCAAGCTATCCTCCAATACATCTTCAAGCATTCAAACCAATAATAAATTTTCTTAGAACCCCTCCATGTAGGTAGGGACTGTGTCACCCTCCTTCCATGTAAATGTTGTCCACACATGTCAAACATGTAGATGATATTAAGAAGGAAGAAAATAATCCTTCACTTTATCTTGGAAAGCCTTCCAAGTTATTGGATGATCTGTACTATGGCATAAGACATTCCACTAGAGTTGAGCTTTTCCTAATAAATAGTTCGTGGCAAGCTTGACTTTTCACTTTTAGCATATGTTTCATCGCTATAAAAAATGTCAAACTGTGACAACTTTGAAAGAACTAAAGGGCCATCAGATTGTAGAAACTCATAATTTTTAACACGAATCTTGGAATGTATGCCATCTGATTGGGTAGAGACAATAGCTTTTACCACCCTTGTAAAGTTATCATCATCAGATTGCATCTTCTGGAGTACTTCATTGCATTGTCAGATCTCGTTCTGAGCGCCTCAAAGTTCATGCCATAGGAGCTTGAGTTGTTGCTCCACTACAATAGATCGACCGTATACCGAGGTTTTTACTGAGGGAAATGGATGTGGCTATTTTTGCCACGACATCGGTGTAACTATGGGTATGCACGTCGGTACTATAGCGCTGGTATTGGCATCGGTATGAGCATCGGTATGGGTGTCAGTATAAGTGTCAAAAATACTGATGCTCCTAATGACGCCCATACCGACACCTCCGCTGGGTGCACTGTCGTGTATACTGGTGCTCGCTGGGTGTATCGACGCTTATTCCGATGACATTACTGGGTGACCATCGCTTATACCGATGACCATATCTGCAAAATTGTTTTTGGGTAGAGTGTGTTGTCTTTTGCTACAGCAACATTACCATGATGTTGCTTAACAAAAGACAATACACTCTGCCCAAAAAAAACCGAGTACATGTGATGTGTACTCTAATTTCAACCGAAATATGATTTCATAAAACAAAACATTATTGGACACAAAAGAGATAATCAGAATGAACCATGAACCATGTACAAAAAAAGTGATCTATTTCATAAATGAAGCATGTACAAGAGTGTGGCAAACCAGTGTCATATATGACGCTTTTACAAAATGTGGCAAAGCAATGCATTGCCATATAAAAATCAAATACAAAATTTTGATGTGCCACTGCCATACACATGCAAAGAACATTCCATATCAACAATCCTGCAACAAAGAACATTAATGGAATGAGATAAATTCACATGAAATTACAAACAACAAGTAAAACCCAAGTTTAGAAATTAATCTCCTCATCGCAAACACTCCCATGAAACGATCGCACCGCGTCCTTCCAAGTCCTCCAATAGTGCAGTCAATCCGTGCTCATATCTGTAAGACTCTTCCGTTCGTGCTGGAGGATGACCCATTGCCAGCTCTTGCAACAAATATACAAAACATTAGAGGAACATACATGAGAAACTTAACACAAATAAATTCAATAAATGAAATGGTACTTACAAACTCATGATGCATCGTGTCATATCTGCCGCTGCCCAAATATGACAATCCAACCGTATCTAAACGTGTGGCTGTGGTGTCTCACTGCTGGCGATATCAATTAGGAGTCTGCTGCTGCTCGTCGTGAATCAGTTCCCACTCCTCAACATCTAACCATACAGGCTTTGGTAAGCCTGCTCAGAAAGCATCACGAGCCTCAGATCATTGATGGGACATCACCTCACGTGCGGTGTGTAGAATCCACTCTAAACTGACAAGAGACAGTCCATCGGATGGTCAAAACTCCTAATAAATGGTTTGTGTGATATAATTCTTCCGATCTCCACGTGGTGTACTGCATGGCGTACCTACATCTGAGGTACTCCTCCTAGGAGTAGAAGTGGGTGAGACAACGTCTGTCGTACTGCCTCCACAACAACCGTCTCCTGTAGACCTACGTGTAGATCCACTCCTAGATCCTGCTGCTCCAGAGCGTGACCTTGATCTACAAGACGGGCAAGAACCTGTATCGCGCTGAGGCATCAAACACACATGGCTACTACTAGACCTAGTAGGAGATGGCTAAAAAGATGGCCATGGTGGAGTCACAAAACTACGAGATATACCTCCTACGGGAGTAGCACCTTCTCCATCTTCTTGACATCTCCACCATCATGATTTTCTTCCATCGCATAAAATGCATCGAGCATCTCTTCCATATGTTCATTCTGTGTAATATTATTAGTAATTTCTTGTACGTCTAAGTCCTTCTTTGTTCTCTTTTGTCCACGAGAGGTTACCGGTGCAATGTCATTTGGGTCCATCTGCTCACCTGGGGGACCATGCGAATGGTAGCGTAGGTTTTTTAGTCGACTCCTATCAAAGGATCCATACTCTCTAACATGTGTAGTAAAAATCCATCGTTTTCGATAAATTTGATACTTGCACTCAATGCAAGGACATGCAATTCTCCCCTCCGGATCCAAAGAAGCCATCTGCTACAATATGGACATTTTATATCATTTGTTTTTTTATTAAACCCAAAAATCTTACTCCAAAAGACTTAAACCTGAAATACTAAAACCTAAATACTTAAACACCTAAAAAAACCTAAAACCCTAATCTATATATATTTAATTATATATATCTAATTAAATTATTTAAAACACTAGTACTTTTTATATTTATTTATCTATATATGTATCCTTATATATATATATATATATATATATATATATATATATATATATATATATATATATATATATATATATATATATATATATATATTAATTCAGATTTTTCCTTAAATCTTAAAACCCCAAAACCCTAATCCTAATCCTAAAAACCTAAAATCCTATTTTATATATATATTTGTTTATATATTCAGATTTTTTCTTAATTAATCCTATTTTTATATTTATTTATCTATATAATTATCCCATATATATATATATATATATATATATATATATATATATATATATATATATATATATATATATATATATATATATATATATATATATATATATATATATATATATATATATATATATATATATATATATATATATATATATATATTCAGATTTTTTCCTTAAACCCTAAAACCCTAAAACCCTAATCCTAATCCTAAAAACCTAGAACCCTTATCCTAAAAGCCTAATCCTAATCCTAAAAACCTAGAACCCTAATCCTAAAACCCTAATCCGAATCCCAGAAACATAAAACCCTATTTATGTATATTTATTTATATATTCAGATTCTTTCTTAATTAATCCTATTTTTATATATTTAATTATCTATATGTATTTATTTATTTATCTATATATTTATTTATCTATATAATTATCCTATTATATATATATATATATTTATTTATTTATTTAAATTTTTTCCTTAAACCCTAATACCCTAAAACCCTAATCCTAATGCTAAAAACCTAAAACCCTAATCCTAATCCTAATCCTAAAAACCTAAAACCCTATTTTATATATATATATTTATTTATATATTCAGATTTTTTCTTAATTAATCCTATTTTTATATATTTAATTATATATATTTAGTTAAATTATCTAAAACACTAGTACTTTTTATAATTATTTATCTATATAATTATCCTATTTTTTATATGTATTTATTTATATATTTAGATTTTTTCATTAAACCCTAAAACCCTAATCCTAATCCTAAAAACCTAAAACCCTAATCCTAATCCTAAAAACCAAAAACCCTATTTTATATATATACATATTTATATATTCAGATTTTTTCTTAATTAATTCTATTTTTATATATTTAATTAAATTATTTAAAACACTACTACTTTTTATATATGTATTATATGTGTATGTGTATGTGTGTATATATGTTATGTAGGTGTTAAAACCCTAAAACCCTAATCAGATAGACTTAGATTAAACCTAAAATACTAAAACCTAAATACTTAAACACCTATAAAAATCTAAACCCCTAATCCTAAAACCCTAATCCTATTTTATATATATGTTTATTTATATATTCATATTTTTTTCTTATTTTATTCTATAATTTTTCTTAATATAAATGTAATTGAGTTATATGTATGCCTGAACCCTAAAACCCTAATCTTAAATATCTAGACCTAGAATATATATATTTTTGTACGAAGGTGTATATACATGTATATATGTATTATATGTGTAAATAGCGTAAAAACCCTATGTATGCATGTGTGTACATGTGTGTGTATGTATGCATGTGTGTATATGTGTATGTGTGTGTATGTATGCATGCATGTGTGTATATGTGTATGTGTGTGTATGTATGCATGCATGTGTGTATATGTGTATGTATGTGTGTGTATGCATGCATGTGTGTATATGTGTGTGTATGTAAGCATGGATGTGTGTACATGTATGTGTGTATGTATGCATGTGTAAATGTGTAGATGTGTGTGTGTATGTATGCTCTATTTTGCTATGTGTATGTATGCATGTGTGTATATGTGTATGTGTGTGTATGTATGCATGCATGTGTGTATATGTGTATGTGTGTGTATGTATGCATGCATGTGTGTATGTATGTGTGTGCATGTATGTGTGTATGTGTGTGTATGTGTATGTATGCATATGTGTATATATGTGTGTGTATGTATGTGTGTGCATGTATGTGTGTATGTGTATGTATGCATATGTGTATATATGTGTGTGTATGTATGTGTGTATGCATGTGTGTGTGTATGTATGCATGTATGTATATTTGTATGTGTGTGTATGCATGCATGTGTGTATATGCATGTATGTAAGCATGCATGTGTGTATATGTGTGTGTATGTAAGCATGCATGTGTGTACATGTATGTGTGTATGTATGCATGTGTAAATGTGTAGATGTGTGTGTGTATGTGTGTGTGTATGTATGCTCTATTTTTCTATGTGTATGTATGCATGTGTGTATATGTGTATGTGTGTGTATGTATGCATGTGTAAATGTGTAGATGTATGTGTGTGTGTGTATGCTCTATTTTCCTATCTCTTTCTCTCTCTCTCTCATTCTCTGTCTCTCTCTCTCTCTTTCCCTCTCTCTCTCTCATCTCTCTCTCTCTCTCTCTCTCTCTCTTTCTCTCTCTCTCTTTCTCTCTCTCTTTCTCTCTCTATCAACAGACAATAAAACAATCAGTTACAAGTATGTCCCTCTTTTGGATCGTTGTCATCAAAGCATAATGTATGTCGTCTATCGTCGAATTCCAAACAGTCGACGCCAAAGAACTTCTGCAAAATCCAAAAGAAGAGAAATTATAAGACCTAAAGCGTAGAGAAAGACAAAGGCTAACAGTATGCGCATTACTTACCAAGATCTCAGATCTAAACCAAGTGAGAGTGTGTGCGTGTAGAGAGAGAGATCTGTGTGTGTGTGTGCACAAGACATTGCAGTTCGCAATTCCCTTCGCACGAGAAAGTTTGACAAAAGACAAACAATAATCAAACATGCGCAAAAAAGTGAAGTTTTGCTCTCGGGTTCCCGGTATGTTTAAAAGTTGGCCTCGGTATGGGTGCCGGTATGGATGTTGGTATGGGCGTTGGTAACTCCTAGTAAATTACCGACGGTCATACCGACACTTATACCGATGCTTATACCGATGCTTATACTGACGCTTATACGGATGGCTGTGGAGCACACTGACGATCCGTTTAAAACGGTCATACTGACGGTCACTTGACCATCGATATCTTTAAGTCAGGTTTTTCGACGTTTATACCGGCATCGCGAGTGACAGTCTGTATAAGCGGCGTCGGTATGCCCCTCATATGTTGTAGTGCTCGAGTGTTACCTCAGGTAGAGGTGACTCACCAAAATCTTCCATGGTGTTCATAGGGTCCATGAGTATGTAGAGAACAAGACCCTCTTACTATATATGTAAAAAATGTTTTTGAGATTGCTTGAATTGAAATGTAAAAGGAAGGGTTGCTCATGGGAATTGAAAAACTAAGAAAAGAGAACTAGAGTGACAACACAAAGAGATAGTGTAGTGGTAAAACACTTCCCTTTTGTGAGTGAGGTTGTGGGTTCAAATCCTCCCACCATGGTGAATATAAAACTCCTTATTGCCACTCATAAATTAAAATTGGTTCGCACATAGCCAACAGTTGCCAATGGTCATCAAGGGAGCCTTGCGTGCCAAAGATGCCAAAGTAATGCCTTAGTTATGCCTAAGTTCTATGCCTTAGTCGATGCCTTGAAGTAAGTTGAAGGAGTAAACATAGGTGTAAATGTAAGTTCTGGTTCTGGAACTAGAGTAATAACAAAAACTAAAAACAAAAACTAAAATAAAAATTGAAAAAGAAACTGAAATAGAAACAAAAAGAGAAACAGAAACAGAAACCAGAATGGGAATGAAAATCGGAAATAGAAATGAAAATGAAAACAAAAACGAAAATGAAAATGAAATCAAAATTGGATCAGAAACAAAGAACAACGAGATAGAGATCAATCACCAAAACGAACAAAAACATACCCCTCCATAGTGATGCATGCAGGGCTCTAATACCACTGTTATTAGGATTCTTGCACACGCGCACACAGAGGTTACATATGATAAAAGCACATAGAAAAAATTGACAGGCCAAGGGACGGCATAGAACGGAGTATTGGGTGCAATCTCCCCTTATGCACTTTGTTTCAACAGTCCACAGAGTGCATGTATTTATAGGAATTTTTGATTATGTCAAAAGAGTGGTTACAAGAGAGCGACGTCAAAAAGCACAATGAAATTAAAAGTTGGTAAATTTTGCATAAAGCCTTTGCTTTTAATATCAGAAGTTGTGGTCTACAACGACTTTTATTTTAACCACTACTTTACTATCTGTTTCTAAAAATAGTACCCTCTATGTGGGTTTATTTACAAACTATATAAATTATAAATCAGATTATTGATGATCACCCTTTCACGCCTTTCACACCCTCATGAACCTTGAGCTACTATATCAAAGCACCAAAACATATTAATTCAATAATAAATTAACACTCCAACAATTCCTTGTTCAACACATTCTATAATTCATAACAATAGGTGTGATAATCCTATGATGAAAACATTGATTGTGATTAGAGACATAATAGTAAATAGGAAGGCTTCCTAGTGTGCACCAAAAGTTATGGTAATGTTAGAGAGGGATGGAAATGAGATTGCACATGGTGTTTGTGCTTAGCTCGAAACAAGCCATAGATAATATGATCGAGACAAAATGGAAGAGAATGGTTAATGCAAATTTCCCACTCTTGAAATATCAAGGAGTGACAATTCAAACGATTTTTCAACAGAAAAAGATAAAGGAGAAGAGAAAATGAGAGAGTATGTTTGTAATTCAAAGGTTGAAGTAAAGATAGTTACCAAGGATGTTGACAAGAATATGAGATACATATGTTGCTCCACATGTATGGGAGGAGAAAACTTTATCATCAAATAAAGAAATATCTTTGCGAAGATATACAAGAACAAGATACCTAGTTGGTTCATTGAATATTTACAAAAAATCCATGAAGCTTTATGCGTATACATGATAGAGATGATAAAACATGATGAGACACATAAATTTTATAAATCGTCACATAAAAAAGATTGGTTCAAAGCAACGGAATAGAAAATTGAAGAGACGAAGATAAATCATACATGGAAATGGGTGACATTACCATGGAATATAAAATCTATTGGAAAGCAATAGATTTACAAATAGAATGAAAAAATGATATATATCAATTGAAAGATATAAATCATATCTTGTTGCAAAAAGGTATGCACAAATTTATACCAAATGGTGAATCATATCTTATATTTGCAACGATGGGAACTTTGAGAAGTGATTGCATCGGCCACTATGAACAATTGAAAATTGTATCAAATCAATATAAAATTTCCATTCTTAAATGGGGAATTGCATGTGCAACTGTCAAAAGGTTATGTATGTAAAATTGAAAAAAACCATTTAATGGATTTAAATAAGATATTGTTTTAAAGTTTTATTAAGAAGGTATTGGATATTGAATTTATGCAACCAAAAGCTGATTATTTTCGTTTTTTTTTAGATTCATGAAAAGGAGATAGTTTAGCAGTGATATATATATATATATATATATATATATATATATATATATATATATATATATATATATATATATATATATATATATATATATATATATATATATATATATATATATATATATATATATATATATACATATACATATACATATACATACATACATACATATACATACATACATACATATATATATATATATATATATATATATATATATATATATATATATATATATATATATATATATATGACTTGATGATAGAGAAAAACATTAAAACCGAATTACTTATGTTAAGAAAAATAGAAACTTGAATTTTCATGTGGAATTCGAGAGGATTGAAACATTTTCTTAGAGATAGAGTAATCGTGAAAGATGGGCCCGAAATGCTTGAAACGTTTGGTATGGGTGCTTTAAAACATGGAGATATTCGAGTTGATTCTAATGTTTAACTCTTGGATGATCGGAAATAAAGGCTAGATGATGCAAAAATGTATAAAAAGATAGTTGTTTAATCATTTTGACAATTACAAGGGAAGGTTTGAGTTTTGTAATTGTATTAAAGATTCAATTTATGCATATATCTTGTAAATTGTACATGGATATAGTGAGATAAATATTGACATATGTGAAAGTTATGTGGAAGTTAAGATTATTTTATGGAAGAAAGTATGAACCATGTAGCCACGCATACAAGGATATAGATTGGGTTGCATTCTCATTTGAAAATTATAGCTATTTCGTAGAGAACTAAGATGCAATTAGGTGTCACACTATCAAGTATACAAGTTGAATGTAGAAGGATTTCTCATGCTATCTCTCAAACAACATAGATTAGGGATTTCTCTTAAAGACAATGGAGTGTGGTTCCGAGAATTTATCTAGCGAATTGCTATCGAACTGTGTGGTGTATCATGCAAGATGAAATCACAATGAAGTTCATTGATTCATTCGTATTCGAGAACAAAACGTTGATATCTTAGCAAAAGCTCTATCCCAAAACAGCTTCATCAAGTTTGGAGGTGCTTTAAAAATTTGAAAGCCTTATTGCTTATGTGAAGTGAGTTGACTTCTTATGATTTTTTCATCTTTAATTATAACTATGTTTGTAATCAAGCTTAGAATTCTTTTCTTATTTCATGTTTGTATTCGAGCTTATTTTGAGCTAGAAAAGAAGCTTTACTGATGTGTCTTCGGGCTCTTGTGTGGGGTTCGAGGTAGTCCCATGGGGCTCTGCCCTTCAATCTTTTAGGAAAAGCAGATGTTGAGATCGAAGCTCCTTAAAAAAGAAAAACTCGACGTTCCAAGTCCGACCCTAAATTTAACAGGCAGGACAAAATGTCATATGAGAGGTAAAATGTTCCTTTACCTTTCTCATACACACACACACACACACACACATATATATATATATATATATATATGAGATGGAATTGCAGTGCTTCATCATTTTAAGCCAGCTTTGTGATTCTCCCCTTGTAATCTACTTATGTTTAATATAATTAAGGCCTGCTTTTCGGAAGCTCTGGCTTTCTTCTGCGTACCAATTGTGCTTTACTGCTTGTTCATCCATTGAGGCATTCTCTACCTCTAACACTCATTTTTCATATGCTGCGCCATGGTATGGCCCTTAACAAATTAACACAATCTTTTTTTTCTTGCAAACTTGATTGTTCTACGCCTCCGCAGGGCTGTTCTGCTCTCAACTTTTGTTGAGACGTCAAAGCGTTTCAGCCTTAGATTCTGACGGGTTGGATGTTTGAATTTCGGACAGTTTTCAGTCACCTCATGAGATCTGTGCGGTAGTCGTCAAGCTGTACAGGTGGTCTTTCGACTTGTTACTAGGTGACCTAGTGGGCTGTTAGGTTGTCGCCCTAGTTGACCATCAGGTCATTGGCCTTGGAGCTTTGTCTATGAGTTGGTGTGATAAGGGGGATCCCTTAGATATTATTATAAGTTAGGCGCAACATTCATCTGTAATTTAGACGTAAATATGTCCAACACTCGTTGATATCTGTGTGTGTGTGTGTGTGTGTGAGAGAGAGAGAGAGAGAGAGAGAGAGAGAGAGAGAGAGAGAGAGATTCAACGACAAGGCACTAAAAACAAACTGCCAGTTCCGGGATTCCACGGTTACATCAATCTCAACGAAATTCAACAGAGATTCCATCGACAAACGAGATTTTGACAGATTTTACGTCGAAAGTAACGACACTGGACCGACGAATTCATGAACCGCAAGCTTCCTTATTCACTCAACGCATTAAACAATTCTGAGTTGCGCCTCACACACAAGCGAAGAATCATAGCCTCATTTATGAAGCAAAACATATCACTGTATGCTTGATACATAAATTCGGATATGATCGACGAATTGGTTTCGCTTCAATAGCACTTGCTGTCCTTCTCCATCGATTAGAGCTTCGATTTCGTGATGTTGGCGGATGACGATGATGTCGACGATGAAGATGATGGCGATGGGGGTTCTGATCATCATGATGGTGATGAAAATATCATCATCATTACTATCTTCATAAAGAAGATCGATACGTTGGTTCCTATTTCGATACCGCTTGCTGTCATTCTCCGTCGAGCAGAGAATTTAGTATGCCACGCGTGGAAGAATCGTTTGGAGTTTAATCGTTGTGATTAGTTTAGATTTCTTTCTTATCTGACACGGACGCCCATATCTCAGAGGTGACCAAGTTCTGTAACGAATCCTTGCAGACAACTTTCATGTCTGATGTGCCACCGTCACCAAACACCATGATCCATACTTTACAATCGAGAGCAACAGAGATGCAAAGGATATCCTTGTCTAACTGTTTCATAGCGCATCATCTGCATGGAGGTTGAAAGAAGTGCAAAACTACGAACCTATCTTACCGAAAACACAGATCAAACAGAGCATCCCGATATCGACCTCCCTGGCTCTTGTCTTTTCGAGCAAGCTGCTCAGGATATCCTGTACTTTAGAAACAAAGAATAGACTCATATTTCAGCATCAACAGCCCTCCTTGAAAGAATGTGAAGCAATAAAAGGTCGAGCTTTCGCCTTCTCGTACTCCTGTTTGCATAGTAGAAAATAAAAATCGATTGCTTCGGAGCTGTTTCCATGTCCCACAAACATTCGTGATCATCTGCCCTCTTCCACCTCCACAATCAAAAGTTGGACTATAAACATTGTACAATCCATTCTCCGCCATTTTTCGTTCTTCTCACTGCCGTCTTCTTTTATGCAGAAACCTTCTGTTTTCAGATTTCGTGGATAAAAACGACAATACTTATATTTAGTGTTTCTTGAATGACCCTAACACTTCTATAACATATGACCGGCATACACAATGGTTTACATACTGTGGGCAGTTCATGAACAATAATGAATTCATGAGCCGCTAACATCATTCTTCTTGCCATCAACTAGTTCGCCAACATCTAAATAGAGAGAGAGAGAGAGAGGATCCGCCTATAATAATGTTTTTTAATATGAAGGAAGTTCGGCATTAGCCTACTCTCCCGGACTTGAATTAAATAAAGAAAAGTACAAGAGAAGGGGACTAGTGCCCACGGGACCCCCCAAATCCCACAAAGCAGGGGAAGCTTTTACAGAGCTTAGATGGCATTACAAAGAAGGTTAATCACCCTCTCATCACCCTCATGAGGGGCCCACTTGGGTCTAATCTTGTTATTGATCAAAAGGAGTACTTGATGATGCCTCAAGGGGGAGGGTTTCTTACAGTTAACAATCCTTTTGCCAAGGAGGAAAAATGATTTCTCAATTGACCACTCTTTGGGGGAGTCACCGAAGTTGAAAGCATATCTTTCCCGCCATATTTTCCATAGGACCTCCCCTCTCATGGCGTTCCAGAGAGTCGCGGAGCAGCCGATCGCTTCTCCCAGCAGGGCATGCTGCCAACTGAGATGTTTCTGAAGTCTAATTTTCTTTCCAACCGTCTGCCAGAGTCTGATGGAGTTGGGGTACGTAAAGAAGATGTGTGAAACATCTTCGATACATCGGTAACAGCGTTTGCACCAGGGAGGAATCCCACAAAATTTGCTAACCTTGATGTGAGGCTTTCCTCAAAAGACATGTGAATGATGCTCTCCTCCCATCCATTTATATCCTCTTGTATCTAAAATAGCAGTGATCTAGAATGTTCTAGCATCGCCATGTGGCCAGCATGCAACACTCATCCCCACTAACCATCAAATACCTTAGAATATACCCTCGAGCTTAGGACCTTGGCTAACTAGCCCTCGTCCCACACACACATGGAATGGTCTCTATAGACCAATGTCTGACACTCTCTCCCCCTTCTAAAGATCATTGTCCTCAATGATCGATGAGGGAAAGTACTTGCGAACCAGAGCTGCTGATTCCCAAGTAGAGTCAGTAAGTGGTAATCCTCTCCAGGCTACCAGATACTCTTGGATGACACGATTCCTCAACCGTTTCTGTCTCCTATCTAGTATTCTATCTGGAGAATGATCTGATCCATCGGTTTCCTGCAAAGAAACAATACCCTCTATTAGATTATCTCCCCTAGATATATACTTTCTTAATTTACCAATATGAAACACTGGATGGACTTTGCAATCTGGAGGAAGCTCTAATCGGTATGCAACATCACTCAACTTCAGTATACCATTCTCTTGTGAGAAATTAGAATACGGAATGTACTTTCCGCTTCAGTATACCATTCTCCTGTGAGAAATTAGAATACGGAATGGACTTGTTTGCTTTAGTAGAAGAAGAAACAACTGAAACTATCCCGTCTCCTAAAATAGAGTAATCGCAAATGGCTCTAACTATCTGAAACAAATGTGGATCTTCCACCTATGCTTCCTTAATTTCTTGAAGCAATGAGCTTTCTAAAACTGTAAAGCTCATTTGATACATTATACGAGATAATGCATCGGCTACTATATTTTCTTTGGCTCTTCTATACAAGATTTCCATATGAAATTCTTGCATGAGCTCAGCCCAACGAGCCTGTCGGCCTCGAAGATCTGGCTGAGTACAAAAATACTTGAGTGTATGATGATCTGTGAATACCTTAAAGTCTGCACCATAAAGATAGTGTCTCCAAACTTTAAGTGCATGCACCACTGCATACAACTCTTATTCATGCACTAGCCATTGCGTTGTGCACTACTTAACTTCTTACTTTCAAAAGCTATTGGCCTGCCATCTTGACTTAAAACTGCGCCTATGGCTATGCCGCTAGCATCGGTCTCTAACTCAAATGGTTTCTGAGGATCCACCACTTTGAGTATAGGAGCCTCTGAAATAGCTTGTTTCAAAGTATCGAAACTCTCTTGCTGCTCTTGCTTCCATGCAAATGGAATTTTGGCTTGAAGCAAGTTCGTCATAGGTGCTGCTATCGACGAATATGAAGAGATGAATTTCCGATAAAAATTGGAAAGTCCTAAAAATGACCGTAACTGCCCCTCATCCTGAGGAGTAGGCCATGATAAAATAACTGAAACCTTCTTAGGATCCATCTGAACCCCATCGACTGAAATCACGTGCCCTAGATACTCTATCCTCGGAAGAAACAACTATGTCTTCTCTAGATTTACATACAACTTATTTTCTTTTAATATATTCAACACAAACCTTAAATGATTTTCATGCTCATGCACAGTTCTACTATACACTAGTAAATCATCGACAAAATCAACAACACACTTTCCTATGAAAGGTCGTAAGATATCATTCATTAACATCATAAATGTAGCTGGAGCATTTGTCAAACCGAAAGGCATGACCAAATACTCATAATGATCAAAACGGGTCTTGAAAGCTGTCTTATGTACATCATGATCTTTTACTCTAATTTGATGATAGCCACTCTTTAAATCTATCTTACTAAATACAATGGCTCCACCTAGAGCATCAATAAGATCATCAATCCGGGGCATAGGATATCTATGTCTAATAGTGATCTTATTGAGTGCTCGATAATCGACACACATCCTGTAAGATCCATCCTTCTTCTTCATAAGAAGAACTGGAGCGGAAAAGGATGAATAGCTAGGTCTAATCAACCCTTTTTGAAGATACTCGTCCACGACCTTGTGGAGTTCATTTTCCTCTTGCAAACTCATTCGAAATGGTGGCCGAGCGGATGAACTCACTCCTGGTACCAATTCGATTCTATGCTCTATATTCCTGCAAGGAGGCAAACCTGATGGTAATTCCTTTAAAAACAACTCTTGGAATTCTGCTCTCACTTTAGCTGAAAGTGCTGGAGCATTCCAACTTGAGTCTCCATGACTGTATGAATCCATCTCCACATACGACAAATACATGAAATAAAGAAAATAGATATACTTACAATTAATTTTGAGCAACTTGGTAGCAATCACCAATCGCGTCTCTTGGAGATTTGGTTCTCCACGGATCAGTAATCTCCTTCTCTCATGCTCAAACTGATACACATGCAAAGCAAAATCAATGGCTGGTTTCTTCCTCGCATGCCAGTTCTTACTAAGAACTATGTCGAAACGAGCTAATCTCGCTATCTCAAAATCCAATCTGTCCTCATAGGACTGGATTTGAATAAGAAGATCAACTACTCGTCTATCCCAAGTCTCAGTTCCCTTCCCGTCAGCTAGCTCTACGGTGTAAGTATAATCTGACTGTACCGTATCTAAGCATACTCTTGACTAATCGGGAACTAATAATATTATGAGTCGAACCTGTGTCAAAAAGCACCTTGACAGGCTGTCCTGCCACGATTCCTCTCATAACAATAAGCTCAGTATCTGGGAATCGGTATCCTTTCTATGCCATTGGTGAAAGCACAACATCTGGCACAGTCGGAACCTTTTTAGTGACTGTCATGGCCACTATGGGAGATGATAATGGAGATCGAGAATCCCCAAACTCATCGTCACTCCCACCCCCTGTCTGAGTAGGATTTATAACTATGGTGGCTGCTATCTTTTTCTTTTTAGGACAATCCTTATATAAGTGCTGACCTAAACAACCATAGCACAAACCCTCTTTCATTGTCTTCTCTTTCTGCTGAGGGATAAGAATAGATCGGTTATATGTCCTCTCAGCCAGAGCAGACACTTTTCTCTTTCCTCCTGAGACTGTCTAGATCATGTGCACCTGCTTAGCCTCCCTAGAAGGCTGTGCACTGACCGAACCAAGAGTCGAAGTATGGAAAGGTCGGCTAATCCTAGTCCAGGGGGATCTCTGGTCCTGGGAACCTGTGCTCCTGTGGCCATCCTCATAAACCAAGGCTATCTCTGTGGCCTGTGCCAAAGACTGCCACCGCTCCTTTCTCACTAAAGATTGGATAGTTTCTCTGAGTCCCAAAACAAACTTATGGACTTGAAGAAACTCTGGAATGGTATCAGGTACTTTAAGAAGTACCTCTCTATACCTATCTGCATATTCCTGAATTGACTGATTTTTCTGACTAATGAAGAACTAGGTGTCTAGTGCTCTAGAACTCTCATCAGGTGGTACAAAATTGTTATAAAACATGATTTTGAATTGATCCCATGTCGTGGGCTCCTTCTTATCCTGCTCTATCTTACGCCACTACCTATGAGCGACATCCATAAGATTATAAGTGGCCTGCTGAATCTTGTGCCTATCATGAGTGATATGACACAGATGGAAACACTGTTCCCACTTGCTAAGCCACTGCTCAACTGTGTGAGCAGTCCCAGTGCTAGTTGAGCCATGATATCTTGGCGACTTAAGATCCTTAAGCTGCCATCTGGCTTCTCTAACTAAGACGCTATCTTTAAGGACTTTTGAAGTTTGATGCTCATCTGGAGCATCTACCTCCATCTCTGGCAAATGAAAATCAAGCGGCTCTTCTTCTTTCTTAGAACCACGCACGTGTTCCAAGATATCATGAAGAGAACTTTCTAAGGAGAAAATTCTATTGTTCATAGCTTGAATTGGATCAACTGGAGGTTCAGACATAATGGATTCTGTCCTAACAGGTGATGAAGGTTCGGGTTCCATGCTATACAAGAAAATTTTTCTTTTGGTTTTCTTTTTTTTTTTTAAGAGTAAACAAACATAAATACTACTGGCAAGCGGAAAAAGAACCAGTGAAAGCTTTTGCTAAATAGAAAAAGACAATAGAAAGAAACTTTAATATACTTTCTAAACTTTCATGCACATGCATGCTAATATTTTAGAAATTTCGGCAGCCTAACGTCGTCACTTTGAAATCCAAAATAATTTCAAAGAAAATAAAAACGTCAAGCATAAATCATGTATCGACATGCATGATATATTCTTTTTTATCTTCTCGACGAACACCTGCAATAGAAAACTTTTCCAAATATGTTGTTGGGCGCTACAGGCCCTCAATCAAAATATTTCTCTTGTCGATACCTGCCGATACTTGCCACATGTAAGAAAAGCTCAAGCATCGAACATACATCTCTATTTATGCTCTACTTACATCATCCTATGCGTAATGCAAAAATAGTTCTAATATGCATAATCAAGAGAATAAGCAACCAAGTATCGACTAAATACTTATCTCAATTTTCTGTTGGTATTCTTGAAGCATCCAATTGAAGAGCTACGGGTAGATTATCGACTCCCTTTTGCTCATAGATTGCAGAAATCTTCAAAAAATGCTTCGTTGGAGGTATTCAATGAAGAACAATCCACTTCTAATCTCTGTTGCAAGAAATATCTAAACCCAAAGTATGGCTTATAGCCACTCCCTGGAAAGATCTTTGAGAGAGCTTTCTAATAAGGCCAATAACTCCAAATTTGGATACGATTTGACCAAGTTATAGCCAATTTAGCTATTTTGGTGAGGTTTTGGTAACTCCAAAATCTGAGAATAAAAAACTTTGGCTATAACTCCACAATTCGAAATTGATTTAGTCGTCCTTGAACCTCTGTAACAGCGCTGTCAGCCCCAGATGCGCAAAGCATGGGTATTATCCCATGTGCAATTAGAAAAAAATTTCAAGATGCCTCTTGAAAACTTGTTGAACGAGCGCGCAATATCGGTTAATCCCACATGAGGTGCTTAAGCTTCACAGCTATATCAATGCCACGGGTAGAGCTGTCCAGAGGCGCAAACGAAAAGACATAACCGTGTCTTCATGCTTAGCATGGAAGAGCTTTCCACTATAATTAAAATAAAAAGAAAAGTGCACGAAATCCTTTCCTTCTGATTGAGGAGCTCCTGACAGTCCGTTGGGAGGCGGCTAACTCAGAACTGCCTACTTATGATGAGGCATGGGGCCAATGATACAGAGCGAGCGCTGACGCCTGGAAATTCGAGCAAACATATTCTCTAAGTTGCTTGAAGATTCAGAAGCGTCTGAAAATCGGAAGCGCCCGAAGATGCTCTTCTCCTGCGCGTGAAATAAGACGGGGTCACACTGGGCAGTCTAAGAGGGGGTCCTATGGGGCTCCCTCAATCTCCTTCTCTAGCTGCAGAAGAAAACTCTGACAGCACTTCGAAACTGATGACGATCGCTGAGCAGAAGAACACGAATGCGCCAAAAAAAAACTCTGCAAGAATGACGATGAAGCATGCACCCACCACACGAAATTCTTCTAAAATTAGCTCAACAAGAACCTGCTCTGATACCAAGTGTGAGGCTTTCCTCAAAAGACATGTGAATGATGTGTGTGTCACTCTCCTCCCATCCATTTATATCCTCTTGTATCTAAAATAGCAGTGATCTGGAATGTTCTAGCATCGCCATGTGGCAAGCATGCAACATTCATCCCCACTAACCATCAAATACCTTAGGATATACCCCCGAGCTTAGGACCTTGGCTAACTAGCCCTCGTCCCACACACACATGGAATGGTCTTTGTAGACCAATGTCTGACACTTGAGGTTGGTCCAGATTCCATGATGAAGAATTTTCCATAAGAGGACAAACTTTTTGATTTCTATGAGCGGGTGCCAGATAGCCATGAACTTCATGTCCCACCGAAGCCGCATCCATGACAGGCACCACTTCTTGTTGAGGTTAACCTGATAGTCAATCGTTTCTTTGATGTTCGGGATTTTTGATAGGCTATTCCCATTGTGCCATTTGAGACCATACAAGCTCGATGTGTCGTGCCCCATGAGAAGCCGAACTTTGTCTCGGTCCCAGGTGAGGCATCTGCTTTGTAAAGTGTTCCATTCTTCGTACGAAATATTGACGCAAAGGTCAATATCCTCGAAGTTGATCCAATGGTTGGTGTCTTGTTTTCAGAGATGTTTCCATTTTTTGAAGCCTTTGTTCCATAACTTCTTGGCATTTTGAATGTTCCAAGATTCCACACTCCGGATGCCATGGATGGGAAACCAGATAGAGTCGTTGTCTGATACCAATAGCCCACTTCCAGTCTTCACTAATTCTTGTGTAGCTTTTGACTTTGTTCCAACTCTTCCATAGGGAGCATACGAGATTAGAGCCTTTCGGGAAGACGAGAATCGGGGAAAACAGTAAGGTCAAGATGTCAAGATTCTTCCAATTTGGGAAAACCATGAGAGCCAACTCGTTCTTGTTTCTGAAGATCAACTTGGCCCACGAGGCCTCCCCATCGCACCAAGCCTTGATCATCCATTTGGCCGCCAGTTTGTTAGCCATGCACCCAATGTCCAGGATGCCAAGTCCCCCACTATCTCTATGGCTAGTGCAGATGGACCATTTGATTTTAGGCACCCCCCTCCTATTGTGGTCGCCCGTCCAAAGGAAGTTTCTACAAATACTATCCAGTTTGGACAGATCTTGCTCTTTCGGTCTCCAACAAGAAAGGAAATAAATGGTAGATGATAGGAGGAACGTGTTGATAACCATAGCACGACCAACAAGATTGATTTGCATACCTCTCCAATAGTTAAGCTTGTTTTCAAGTTTGGCCAACACCCAGTTCCACCGCTGTTCCATAGAGATGCCAAACCCCAAGGGGATCCCAAGAATTCAAAAAATTTGGCCCTGCGGAATGATTTGACAGTCATGATCAATGAGAAGGTCGGGCTGTGACCCAACAATAGCTCTAAAGGCGGTTTTAGAGTGGTTGATTGTGGATCTAGAGGCTTCACAAAAGGTAGCCAGACACCTCTAGAACGTCTCCAGACTGGTACTATCATTGTGAACAAACGTGTTCATATCATCGACAAAAGTCTCATGGTGATCTGACTGTGGTCATGAGGCAAATGGAGGTCTTTGGTATTACCAGCTTCCACATGATGCTGCACCAGCCTGCTAAGCCCTTCCGTGGCAATGGCAAAGAGGAGGGGAGCCAATGGGCACCCTTGTCTGATAGATCTTCTAAGTTTGATCACCTTCGAAAGTTTGCCGTTAATGTTAATTTGGGTCGATGCGTTTTCGAGAAGGGTCGCAATCAACTTGGTGAATTTTTGACTACATCCAAGATCTTGGAGCGACTGCAGAATATAGTCCCATTCAAGCCTATTGTAGGCTTTATCAAAGTCAATCTTGATGAAGACCACGTTTTGTTTAGACTCATTTGCAAATTCAAGACCTTCCCAGATATCTATAATGGTTTCCAAAATTGATCTGCCTTTGATGCAACCTTTTTGGTCCTCGCTTAACCATGCTCTCAAGTGGCAAGAGATTCTGTTGGCAATGACTTTGGCAATGATCTTGTATCCTGTTTGGAGCATTGTAATAGGACGCTAGTTCTCTATTCTGTTCTTTTCCCCTGTTTTGTGTATTAGCTTGATAATGCCATTGTTGAGACAAGAAGGAAGCGCGCCAAACTTGAGCGCCTCTTGCCAAACCAGACGAAGAGGGTTGGAAACCACCAACTTGATTAGTGAGCCCGTGGAGTCCCGGGCTTTTACCAGAGGGGAGGGCATCAATGACCTCAATGATTTCTGCTTCAGAGATAGGGGCATGTAGCAAGGAGCGAAGGTTGAGTGGTATCCTGTGGGGGGAAACCTTGGAAATGGCTGCCATACAATCCCTTCTATGGTGGGAGAGGGGGTTCGAGGTCCCAGGAGTTTCGTGAAGTGCCCTTCAATGATCCCAAAATTATCTTCTTCCGTATTGCATACATTGCCATTTAAGTCTAGCAATAGGGGGATCGATTCTCTGTTATGTTTCCTTTTAAGGATACAACACATCTCTTTGGTGGGTTTGTCGGCTTTGCAAGCCCACCACTCCTTGAAGAAAATTTGCAAATTTTTTCTTTGTATTTCTTCCTCGTATCTCAGCAGCGCTCTGATTTTTTGAAGACCTTTCTCGGCTTGAGATTTTCCTTTGTTCACTTCCTCCTTGAGCCTCCAGAGTCTATGGTATAGAGCTTCTCTACGAGCCCACCACACAGTCTCGAGCATCTTCCTGGATCTAATCATGATCTATCGTGACTTATCGATCGCACTTCTCCAGCACTTGGTTGGGGACAAGCCGGAGGCGAACGCCTCCTTCCACACATCAGCAATTTCTTGATGGACAGAGGGGAGAGAGAAGGAGGGTGCACTGGCGTGGAACCAAGGAGCCTTGTGAATCTTGGTGGAAGGTTGGAAAGTGATAACAATCGGGTAGTGATCAGAGATGGTGAGGTCGGTGCATCGCGAGAGGGAAGGGTGGCCCCACTGATGATTAAAACTCTGAGAGATGTAGCATCTATCAAGTCTAGCTTTCCTCAGGTCGTCGCCCGCTTGGAGATTTGACCAAGAAAAGCCACTCGAGTCTTTGATTTTGACCAAATCCAAGTGTAGTTTGGTTTTGTCCCACGCTTCTTTCTCCCGACTATCGATGACCCTGCCCTTGCCCATCCATCTGTCCATTGGGTCCTCCACCATGTTGAAGTCACCATAAATAAGCATGTTGTGGGGGAGTGAGTCCAAGGAGGCCCAAGTGTTCAGTCTCTCTAACTCCCCATTTGGGGCATACAAGGAAAACTAAAGTAAAGCAAAAAGGAGCGCCAAAAGAGACAACAATCCATCAATGGCATTCATCTTCAATGGAGTTCTCAAGCTTTTCAAACCAGATTTGATTAATACCGATTACCGTTCCACCGGACCCCCGCTGGTGCGCCATTGAAATCCAAACATGGGTCGAGGATACATGTCTAAGCCGTTTGTGGAGGTCTTCTCTGTCAATTTTGATCTGTTGAATACATATAAAATCTGGGTTTAGGCTAATGTTGCGAAGCCATTGACTAATGATGGTCGCTCTTGAGGGGTCGGTTAGCCCTCTAGCGTTTAACCAGATGATGATCATTGTCGTAGTGAGCCCTCTTTGCGGGAGGGAGCTTTGTCCTTTCTTTTCTTGGATTTGTCTTTCTTTTTCGCTGGGATCGGATCCCGAATTAGCAATAGGTTCTTATGGGGGCTTTTCCAAGGCAACTCCATAGGTTGTTTTCCTTTGTGAGATGCCTCCTGCTGGGAAGAGCTGGGCACCGTTTTCGACACCGTTTCCGGAATAGTCAATCCGATGATGGAGCTTTCACTATCCATGTTATCTTCGTTACTAGTAGTAAAGCCGTCTTCTTTGCTTGTAGTGTAACCCTCCTGGGAGGTTTCTTTATTGTCAGGGATCTCTAGGGCTTTGTCGTTGCTGTCCACCTCAAGTTGGATCCCACCTAGGTAGTCAAACTCATTGATCTCCTTTTCCTGATTGCAATACAAGTTGCTGGAGTGAGTAACTGACATGTTGTTTTGCTTAGAGCTCGCCCTAGGGCTTCTTTTCCTTCTTTGTCTGACTTCGATGAGCCCGTCTACATCAGCTTCTAGATTAAGGGGGCCCTTGACCTCCTCTTCCTTCGTCGAGTGAGTCATTGCCCCTTTGTTGTCTTGAGCATTTCTAGGGACATCTTGATTTCGCTTGCTTTTTTGTCTCAAAGGGCAATCTTTAATCCTGTGACCTTGTTGGCCACAACGAAAGCACGCGTTGGGAAGGTTTTTGTAATTGATGTCTTGCTCCCATACATCCCCTTCTCCCAAGTCCACTTTAATCTTTGATGGAAGTGGCAAGCTGAGGTCAGCCTCGACACAGATTTGAGGGTGCCACCGAGCATTGAACGAGTGTCTTGCACCTTCATAAATGAGACCACCAATGTCCTCGCGTGAGGCCAGCGGCTTGCCGATAAGAGAAACAATGTCCCACATGAAGTTGTACAAGAAGTATGGTAGGTTAGGGAGCTCAACCTAGAGAGGGTACCGAAGCGATTTCGATTTGTCAAGAGTAAAATCAAAGGACCATGTGAAAAGGCACAGGGTCGCCCGACCGAGTTGCCAGGTTCCGACACTTAGGGCCCGAAACGCCATATCTTCATTTTTAAAGACTAGCAACATGTGGTTTGCCGGTAAGAACTGACACTTACAAACAATTAGCCCACGCGGGAACCACTCGTTGTGAAGCCACTGTCGCATGGTTTCGAGTGGGGGCCTAGGGCCAAACATTTGGCCGACGAGGCAAACTTTCTTGAGCTCCTCCTGAGTTGATAGAATTGCGGATCTACTGAGGGAGACCAAGGGGGGTTCAACACTCTCGGAGGCCCCAAGGGCGGTGCAAGATCCCCCCTCCAACAGAGAGGCCAGGTTACCAATCTCCCTCGGAAGAGGGGCCAGGTTACTTCTCACAAATAAGGGGGTTGCCAAATCCATGACAAAGGCCCGACAAAGATAAAGGGAACAAGTTTGAGGGAAAAGACGCTTCACCAAAGTGGTACCTGCAATTACCTCGAAAACCTCGTTTCCTTAAGATCCATCATTTTGCTTAGGATCAACGTTGTGCGGTTGCCTCTTTTTTGCAAGGTCCTTTTGATATTCACATCATTCACCATGCAAAATGAATTGATATGAATTCGAAAGCTTTCTGTAATGATGCACAGGCCCCACCGGAAGACTTTGAATTGATATGATTATAAAAGCTTCTTTTAATGACGTTTAGGCCCCACCGGAAGAGTTTGAATTGAAATCGTGAGAGACGTGATTTAACGAAAAACGTAAAGAAAACCGCATCGAGTCTTTCTCCATAGTATCTTTCACCATTCCAAATCCAAAGTGAAGAAAGAAAGACATATAAAGCACCAAAGGCCACTCAGATTTGGATGCCGGTTACACATGCAAAATAGTCGGCTACGTGAAAATAATCACACGAAGAACAAGAATGATAAAATAATGGAGAAAGAAGTAGAGAAAATTGGAAAGAAAGACACGCCAAGAGGTTGGTAGAGAGGTTACACGCATGCATTCATGCAAACGCATAGACATGTTGACATGCTGGATATTAAATGCATCCAAGGTCTGATTGAATGGTGCGATTTGGGATGGCTCAAGATAATGGGCAATAGCCCTTTTGGTTGGGGCACTCACTTGTTTAGGTTGGGTGTGTTAAAATACGAGACAAGCTACTCCTATTCTACTACCAGCACCATCATATCAAGCTATGGAGGAAGAAGCTATAGATATTAAAACATGATGAAATAACTTGTAATTGAAATGATTTACATACAATACTCTATGAACATATAGACTCCATAAGAAGAGTGAGAGCACTCTTGCCAAGAACTTGAGTGGATTTGCACATATGGAGTGAAGGGAGGCCATGCTTATATGGAGTTTGGGACAAGTCCCTTTCATGTGGGATAAATGAACTTGCACGAGAATGAATGTGAGCGTGGACAAAAGGGTGAAGCATATACTCTCAAAACCCCTGCTTGTGATGGCCTTTTTTGTTTGCAATGAGGGGAATAAATGACATATGGAATCACTTTGTCGATTGGGTGTCTAGATATGCAGATATATGGGATCCTTAGACATAACTTCGACATATGGCATCGAATTGTGGGACATATGGAATGCATGTGTGCGACATATGGTATCCCTTGGTTTTCATGGACATGTGGCATCTATGTGGTATTTTATCCATGGACTTATAGGATCCATGGTGGTGGGACATATTCCCTCCTTGGGATCTAGGGACATATGGAGTCCCTAGAAATATAGAAGGGTTTACATCATCATGTAGGTAGTGCATTTGATCCATTTACCACCTTTGAGAGTTTGGGATCCACTTCCTTCATGTTGAGGTGAAATCCTTGCTCCTCTTCTTGTATTATTAGCCTTATTGTTGACTTTGGGTATCATATGTTGCACATATTTGTGATGTACACAGACATAGTTTTTGACATAAAAGTGTGTCTAAAGGCAGTCCAAAGGTCCTACCTTCTTAATAAGAAGTATGTGCCTAATCCCATTATAGAGGCCCTATTTTTCTGGATTGAGATATAATATAGAAACGATGCATAAAGATATAGAATAAAACATGATCTATAACATATGAAAGATACTCAACCCTTTGAGGCTTGCTTTAGTGCATTAGAGAAAGGCATGTATATGAGATAATATCACTCTTCTAGATCTCAATAGATACATAATGAGATCCTCTCTAAATTCCAAAAACGTATTGTATGGTTATGCTTAGTTGAGAGTTTATGAGAAGGCCCTTCTCATCTCCTATGAAGTACATTCATTCTGTTTTCCCCTCTTTTGAACAAATGACTAAAATTCAATGATGTAGAATTATATCATTGATTGTCTTGTGTTTCCTTGCATCTGTGATATCTTTATTCCATTCAAAAAGTTTTCTTCGTTGTTCACTAAACCAAAGTAATGTTCATGATGGTGTTCTCTCTGTTTTAGCAGATTCACTGTGTAGATGGTAGTAAAAAAACCTCTCATATTGCAGGTCGAAAGAGTACTAAAATCGTGTTCTCTTGTTTTTATAATTTTTCACATAGGCATAGGAGTCGTGTCCAGTGTACTACATCTGTAAATATTTCTTAACTCTTTCTCACAAAATCTCTCTCTTATATAGCTAGAGATAGTTCTAGAAACTCTCTTACTCTTTTATATATGTAATGGATAACACCCTTCTCTCTTCCAAAAATCTAGTATTGGTCAAGATTTTTCAAAGATGAAAATGATGTGGAGAAGGAGATTTGCATAGACCTTAATCTTCATCTTTCTTGCTTTCTCACTCTACTTTGAAAAACGCAGGCACAACATATTTTTTTTTCTACCATCGATATTGGGTTTTTCATCAAATACAAAAATAAGGCTAGTGTGCCGCAAGGTCACACAATAGTAGATCTCTCACTCCCTTCTCCCTTTCCAAATTCGCTATCGCAAGTATGGAGACTTTGTGTTGTTGCCGCTAACAAGGATCTTTTCGCTATTGTATTCTCTCTTAGTGGATAACATGTGCAATGGATAATGAGTGTAGCCCTTCATAAATGAAATTCTCTTATGGTGCAGGTATTAATAATATGAATGAGAATTGATAGAACTACTACATTGGGTTTGTTTCTCTGTCTCTCACTTTCTCTTTCTCTTGATTAGAATATCCAAGAAGATGTTCTCACCACTTAGGTGTTGTTGCAGTGGTGCCTTGTTCTATAGAGCTTATGTTAGTAGTGTACAACATTCAGAGACTATCCCTATGAAAATAGCCTCATTCTTGAGTATACTCATCGATTCGACAATGGATCTTTGTGTAGTTCTTTTCATTACTACCCAAGATGGTAAAACATGATGCATCATCCGTACTTCCTAGATTTTTAATTCATTTTCTCCACACTTCTACTTGGAACCACACATAATCATGCTTGAAGAATCCACCTTGATATTATACGGGCTGATTTCCAAACTTCCAAGCCCAAGTTAGACCTCCATTCTCAAATTATGTAGATCTCGATGAAAATCAAAGCCCGTCTAAGTTTCTAGCAAGTTGCTTTCACAAGTTAAAGTGCTCTCGATGTCTTTTTCCATGATTTAGATTTGAGGAACACTTTTATTCATGTAGAGATTGGTTCTTAGAATCACCAATGGAAAAGAAAGATGAACAAAGGGAAATCAACATCTAAGATTTATGAAAAACAAATGAACTTGAAATGCAGCATGACGATAAAGAAATATAATAGGAAAGGAGGGAGGGAATGAGAGAATGAAGCATGACCCTATCTGAAAGAGGCAATGAAAAGTGGCTCCAAAACATGAACTCAAAAGGAATAAACTATCCTCTCATACCATGCCATTAAATAAGACACAAACTACTCCAATTCTACTATCAACACCATCTTATCAAACTATGGAGGAAGAAACAATAGATCTGAAAACATGATGAGCTAAATTGAAATGGAAATAACTTACACAAAAGGATCTATAACCATGGAGTCTCCTTGAGAAAAGTGAGAGCTTTCTTTCTAGGAGCTTGAGGAGATGTGCATATATGGAGTGAAGTGAGGCCTTGCTTATATGGAGTTTGGGAGAATTTCCTTGCATGTTGGATAAATGAACTTGCATGAGAATAAATGTGTGTGGACAAAAGGGTGGAGCATGGAACTCTCAACAAGGTGGGTGGTGAAGCCCTTATGGGCTACTTAAGAACACCACCTCACCACTTGTGAGGAGAGAAGTTAAATCTTGCTACGGGGATCGATGAGGCTTCATGCAAATGTTTTCAAATATTTTCTCTCATTTGGCATTAAGGGCACCTCTACCCAATCTCTTCCTTGGGAAGCTTCATCCCATCTATCCTAGTATCATCTCAACCTTAGTAGGCTTGAGGCATTGTATTCTAGTAGATGCTAGGTGTTAAACCGTTGCTTGTGTGGGAATCAAGGGGTCCCATGGGTGATATGCCCTACTTTCATTGTATTTCAACTAAATTAAAGATTTTTTGGAGACTAAATATCCAAGATTGATCATCATAAAAACATAAAAATAGAAGTTTTCAAAAAAACAAGCTAGATAGTCATGGCGAAGATGTTGCATGCAAACACTGTATGTGCAAGAATAGTATTTGGTGTACTTGGATTATGCTTGTAGTGTAACTTCTTGTCTTGATGCATATTTTAGAAGGCGCTAGTGGAAGTTTCTCTTCTATGTTATTTGTTCCATTCTCCCTCAAGAACGTTTTAGTTGTAATACTTTGTCATTCAAAGATGATGATATTCTGCATATTCCTGTTCGTGCTGCGATTTCTGCTGCACCTACTGTAGAGCAGATTCTCTCTTGGAGTTTGTTCTCTTGTTGGGACAATTAATTGCAATATGCCCAGGGTTTCCACAATAGAGGCATAACTTGTTATCTCTCCTTCTCTGTTTCTCTTGTGGTGTTAGAGGCTGGAACCTACTTACATCTATTTACATAGGTTCAAGCATAGACTCATCCTTAGGAGTCGGCTGGAAGGGTTTCCATTGGTGAGGTGTTCCTTCTACTTGTTTTTCTTGTTTCCTTTCAAAAAGCTGGTTATTACATTGAATAGCTTGCATGATGTATTCATTCAATGTTTTAACCTTTGGCATCGTGAACAGAAGGTCCTTCACATCATCTCTTAAAACCCATCTAAATTGTCTTATGAAATAATCTTCATGCCAAGTGCGATCACATATCAACTCTCTAAATTCTGATGCATAGGTAGAGGCAGGGTGGTTACCTTGATGTAACTTCCAAAGTTTTGTTTCTGCCACTCGACTTGTGTCTACATCTCCAAATGTGACGGTGAGTTCTCAAAGAAACCCCTCATAGTCTTGAAGTAGTGCGATGTTCTTCTCCAAGATTGGGGCAAACCAAGATAATGCTTGGCCACAGAGCAAGGTTCCAATAGACCCGACCTTGGATGCCTCGTCAAGGTATCTATCAGGTTCCATACAGATGTACATTTTAACTTGTTGGAGAAATCCACGAAACTTCATGCAATCAAAATCCAACTTTTCAAGCATGATGATCTTGGTTCCCTCATGAAGAATGTATTAGGACGTTGATTTACCTGTGTACTCCCTTGATTTTCTAAAGACTCCTGATTCCTTCTTGTAATTCTTGGAGGAGTGCAACTACATGCACTGGATGTCCCATCTCAACTTGTGTTTGTCGATGATTTAGGTCCTCTTCTTATTGTTGGAGACTTGTAAGTGATGCTACAATCTATTCATAAGCATTCTCCATGATGTTTGGTGTTGGATAGAAACTATTCTTACCCAAATGTCAGGGGAGCACTAGATTGTGCTCTCTCACTACAATAGACAAGATTTCCAAAATACACTTCTAATTACAAAAAGCCCCACGAAGGGGAGACGATACAAGAATATGTGATTGATATAGGATGTCCCACAACCTAGGATTAATAGGTATGAATAACTCAACTAGAGATGATACAGAAGATCCCACAACTCGAGATCGTAAGTATGAAACAAGATATCTGGATTACAAGAACTCCCTTCTTGGAGATGAGCTAGATACAAGAAAGAACTCAAAAAGATCTCGTACTTTGAGATTACAAGAGGACAAGACAAGATGTCCAAGAACTAAACTAAACAAGACTGGAACAAGAAACAAAACAAGAATTGGAACTAGAACTTGGAGAGTACGTACTTTGTGGTCACGACTCCTTGAGCTCCCAAGATTGGTATTGGCAAGACTAAGAATGAATGTGGCCAACCCCTTCTTATATAGGTTTTCCAAGGGCAGTAACAAATTCATGATGTCATCAATTCAAAGCATGGTCTCTAGATGTCAAAATCAAGCAAGAAGACAATTGATCTTAGGGTTTTGACATGTTTTAAATGCAATGGAAGCATTGGTTTCTCCTAATTCTGAACCAATCATGAGATATAGGATTCACATGGAATTTGAGGTTCAAGATGGTTTCCTTTTTCCATGAAAAATGGTTCGTGCCTGTTATCTATGATAATTAGTATTACAAATGTGTCAAATTAATGTGATTCTACCCAATAATCGTAGGAGATGCTCACAAGAAACTTCACTAGCTAAACTCTTAAAATATGGAAATTTAATGTTGAGTTAAGTGAGTAAGACCTCTAGATCTATTTGTGCCACCATGCTTCCAACTAAGGATGATGAAGAAGAAGAAGGGTTGGTGGAACTTTGTGCGACCTTCCTTCTAGTGGCATTAAAGAAATTACTTTTCCTAAGGTCCACGACTAGGTTTCATTCATGAGCTATGCATATCTCCCTATTCCTTGTAGTAAGAATTAGGAAGAAGGATAAATAGCTCAAAGAAAATGTTGTGTCAATGATTCTAGAGGATCTTTCATCTTCTATTTTTAAAAGATTTTGTTGTCTTCCTCATCTGTGGTCAAACAACCCTTGTCCCACTACGTGTTCCCAATTTGTTGGGGGATTCTTTGGGGTATGGGCGTTTGAGTGTTTATTGAGATGAAGATGAATACACACATTGCACCCACTACATAACTACTTTTCAATTTGTCCAGGCACATGCATTGATAGTTTTGTCTATCAAACGTGCCATTATTCCAGACATTTGCTCTTGGAGAATAGCTAAGGATGCTTGGGATACACTTACCACATTATATCAAGCTAGGAATGAGGCACATGTTGCTTACCTCTGAAAATAGTTAGAGAGTGAGCACATGAATAAAGGTGATTCTATGGACAATTTCCTAACGAAGATCAAAGACTTGAAGGAACAATTGATTTCTGCTGATGAGGTTATACCAGATAGCACACTTGTGCAGACCATTCTGAATCGTCTTCCTGATTCATATCAGAGTTTCGCTTCTACTCTTTGGTTGATGATGAAAGGCAATCCAAATGCCTTATCATTTGAGGAGTTAGTCTCTGTTCTATTGCAGGAAGATCAGTCCAGGCAGAACAAGTCCATTATGCGAGTTACAGATCAAGCTTTCCTGGCCAGTCAGAAGGGCAAATGAAAATGGAGCTCTTCAACTAGTAAGCAGAAATCTGCTAATTCTGCATATTCGAAGAAGGTAAAGATGAGAAGAAATCAGAAAAGCAGAAATTTTTTTGTAAGTACTGTAAAGGGAATGATCATATCATAAAGAACTGTCCAATACTGGCTGCTAAAGAGGCAAAGAAGAAAGAGGCTGGAGTGGTTGTTGTAGAGGCCACTACACCAAAAACAAAGTCTGCTAATCTTGTGCAGGAAGAAGAATGGGTGTTTACTACTGTCTGTAGTTTTGACCCATCTTCTCATGAGTAGTGCATGTCTGCAGTAGACTCAGATGTTTGGTATTTTGATAGCTGGGCAACCAAACATATTACATCACAATGCAGTTTCTTCTCTTCATTCGAGCCTGCCCCTATAAGGAATACTATTACATGTGCCAACAAATCCTCTTATCTTGTTATGGGAGTTGGTAAGATCATTCTGACTACTGTTGATGGTAGTTCTTTCACTTTGTTAGATGCGTTATTTGTGCCAAGGATCAAGAAGAACCTGTTATCAGTTTCTGCATTAGCCAAGATTGGCCTGGTTGTGAAATTTGTTGATGACATGTGTACAGTTCATGATCTGTCAAATGGCGATGTGATTATTGCTTCCGACATTTTATGTCGTGGGTTGTATAAGATCATAGACTATGAAAGATCTGTAAATGATTTGGCATGTGCCGTAAATGATTCTTAGGCTATGTCATATGCAAAGCTTTGGCATGCATGCTTTGGTCATCTGAATTTTGCTAGTTTGCCACGCCTGCAAAAATCTGAAATGGTGTCCTCTTTGCCCAAACTTGAGGCACCTAGAAAACATGTTTGTGAAGGTTGTATTTTGGGCAAAATGCAGCACTCGTCCTTTCCAAAAGATGATTCAGTTCAGGCTACTCATAAATTGCAGCTTGTACATAGTGATGTGTGTAGTCCTATGCAGATACCTTCTTTTAGGAATCATCTTTACTTCGTGACTTTCATCGATGATTTTTCCAGGTATGCATGGGTATATCCTCCATTCTGATCGAGAGGGGGAGTATATGTCTTCTGTTTTTAATAAATTTTTGGCTGAACATGGGATAAAACAGCAATGTTTAGTGCCGTATACACCTCAAAAGAATGGAGTTGTTGAATGAAAGAACAGGTCACTCATGGAGATGGCGAGGTGTATGTTCAAGAGTCAGGCTTTACCACATAGTTTCTAGCTTGAGGTTGTCATGTGTGCAGCATATGTACTGAACAGGTGTCCCACTAAAGTGCTGCACTCTATCACTCCATATGAGTCTTGGCATGACTGCAAGCCATCTGTTGCTCATCTGCATGTTTTTGGTTGTTTGGCATATGCATTAGTGCCTAAACAACATTGTAGAAAATTGGATGATAAAGCAGTAAAATGTATTTTTGTTGGGTATAGTTCTGAAAGCAAAGGCTATCATCTGTATCATCCACAGACTAAATGCATTCTGGTTAGCCGTGATGATGTTTTTGTGGAAGATGCTATTCAGCCATTACTTTGATGTACTAAGGAGACATCTATTAGCTCCAAAGACATGTATGATACTTTGCTGCCTCTTTTTACAGGTGGACAGTCTAGTGCTGGTCCTAATGAGGCAACTTCTTAGCCTTTGCAGGTTTCATGTGATGATGTCCATAATTACATTTCTGATGCAGATGTACATGATGCAGTTATTGATGAGAGAGCTGATATTGAGGAGACAAGAACTATGCCAAAATGGCTGGTGCAGACCTTGCGTGATAGAAAATTAGATGCACCTCTGTCATATCGTACTTGATCGGGCTCTCATATTGCCTCTTTTGCATCAGATTGCTATGCTATGGCTGCATCTAGTCTCTATGATGAGAATGAGCCAATTTCATTTGATGAAGCAGAAAATTCAGAAAATTGGATGGTTGTTATGCAATCTGAATATGATGCAATAATGAATAATGGTACTTGATCTTTATGTGACTTGCCTCCTGGCAAGAAGGCCATGGGCACTAAGTGGGTATACAAGCTCAAGCGTAAACCTGATGGTACAGTTGACATGTATAAGGCTAGGCTTGTTACAAAGGGTTATGCACACGAAAGAGGCATTGATTTTGATGAGACCTTTGCACCTACATGCCGTATGACTACTGCTCAGAGCATTTGTACACTTGCAATCCATCATGGTTGGAATGTACATCACTTGGACATTAAAAATGCATTTCTACATGGTGACTTGCATGAAGAAGTGTATGTTTTTCAGCCCCGTGGTTTTGTACAGAAAGGGCATGAAAACCAGGTGTGCACGTTAAAGAAGGCATTATATGGTTTAAAGCAAGCACCATGTGCTTGGTGTGAGATGATACATGCCTATCTAATTGCACATGGTTTTGAGAACAGTCCAACTGAAAGCACCTTATATGTTGACGACATATAAGGTGTTGTCTATGTTGACGACATGCTGCTCACTGGTCCTATTGAGAAGCATATTACTGATTTTAAGGCTGATTTGCATGCCTCATTATAGATGTCTGATTTGGGGCATTTGCATCACTATTTGGGCATTCGGTGTATGCAAGTTGATCGTGTAATGGCTTTGTGTCAAATGAAATATATTGACACATTATTGGAGCATTTTGGCCTTGAAGACTCTAAGCCTATTGCCACTTCTATGGAGACAGGTTTATGATTGAGTCTTCATGATGCTCGAGATGCATTTGATGCTGTCCTCTATCAGCAAGCTGTTGGATGCCTGATTTACTTACACATTACTAGGCCAGATATTCAGTTTGTTGTCTCACAGATGAGCAGGTTTATGCATTGCCCACGTGTCAAGCATTTGCAAGCGGTTAAGCGCATCTTTCGCTACTTGAGTGGTACTTGGCTACTTGGGTTGTTTTATCCCCAGGGGGCATCACTATCGCCAGATTTTCATGCTTTTTCTGATTCAGACTAGGCTGGTTGCTATGACACTCGTGTGTCCACTAGTGGCTTTTGCGTCATGCTTGGTAGCTCATGTATATCTTGGTTGAGCAAGAAGCAGCATACTATGGCCACTTCCAGTTGTGAGGCTGAGTATAGGGCATCTTTCAATGCTACTGTTGAGTGTGTGTGGCTCAGACACCTTATGGATGATTTGGGTGTTGATCAGTCTTCTGCCACCACCATCTTCATTGACAGTCTGAGCGCATTGGCAGTTGCAAGGAACCCTGTGTTCCATGCTCACAGTAAGCACATTGAGGTGCATTATCATTATGTCAGAGAGAGGTTCTCTCCTAGGGAGAACAGCTTGGCATATGTGCCCACGTAGGAGAACATTACAGACCTTTTAATGAAGGCTCTACCCAGGGAGAAGTTTGAAGCTTTTCGCATAGGTTTGGGCTTACTTCCTTTTGTGGAGTGATTTCCACATAGCTTGGCAATTCCTTATACATGAGTGCCAGCTACTTGTTCACCACATCACTCCTAGGGGGGATTTGTTGATATATTTAGGTAGTGATGTGTGTGAAAACTCTAGGACTGCCGGGGTACTTTTTCCCCTCTTTAGGAGGTTTTTTTCCCCTGGCTTGTATATATGCCTATTGCCCTAATGGGCTACTTATGTTTTTACATTCTCTAGAAATACATTCAGTATTGTATGTTGTGCTCCAAGCTTCTTCTTCCTTGTGCTTTTCATGTGCTTCTGCAGATGTCTAACTCCAACAATTATGATCATCTTCAAGTTTTTGGGTGTGAAGCATATGTTCATATACCAAATAATCTTAGACAAAATTTGGATCATAAATCAAAGAAATGAATTTTTCTTGGATATGGTCGAGAAGGACAATTTGGATATTGCTTATGGGATCTTGAAACACAATCAGTGATCAGAAGTAGTGATGTCATTTTCAATGAGTCTAAGATGCGTAAATAGCCCATTAATAAGGTTGAAGTGAGAAGAGTGGTGTTTGAGGATACTAGTCCCCCGGTTAGCATGCATAAAAATGTTGCACATAAGGATGTTCAAGAGAATGTCCATTCAGATCAGTCTACATATATTCCTGTTCAACAACCATTGAGACGTTCTGCACGGGTCTCACATCCACCTGATAGATATGTTCTAGGTTTAGATTTTGTTATGCTAACAGATGCCAGTGAGCCCTCTTGCTACAAAGAGGCTCTGCAGATGGAGGATCATGTCAAGTGGGAGCATGCCATGAAGAGTGAGTTGGATTCTATTCACAAGAATGGTACTTGGGATTTGGTACCTTTGCCAAAGGGTAGGAAAGCTTTACCATGTAAATGGGTATATAAGCTAAAATTCACATCAGATAGTGCTTCTCCAAAGTGTAAAGCACGACTTGTTGCAAAGGGTTTTAAGCAACAACATGGTGTTGATTTCGAGGAAATCTTCCCTCTAGTGGTCAAGATGACTACCCTGTGCATGTTGCTTGGATTCGTTGCAATGGAGGACTTAGAGCTAGTCCAAATGGATTTGAAAATTGTTCTTGCATGGAGATCTTACATATGAGATCTATATGGACCCTTTTTGCACAAAGCCACAAGGCTGAAAAATATAAACTTCTTCATGCAAGTCACCATTCAAAAATGCTTTTTGAATGTCCATCTGATGTACATTCCAACCATGACATTAGGGGATTGTAAGGATTCCTAATTTTTAAGGATGATAAAACTAATCAAAGAGATTGAGGGTGCATATGAAACCACTAGTGGTATTCTTGAATAAAATAATGTGTAATGTATAAATAATTTTGTATTTTTAAAAGGAGTATTTTGTAGCGCTAGGATGCTTGTGGCTTAGATTGAATGGGAGAGGAGGCAAGAGAGAGAAGCTCTGAGATTCCTAGCAGTAACGACAAGCTCACGCTTTGAGCCATTGGATGGCGTTGAATCAAACGGATCCCCGGATTAGGGGCTGATCTCATGTTTTGGTGTGTTTACAGCCCTTAGATCTATGCTAAATCGGACGGAAGCCCGCATTTGGGTATGATCCAATTTTCAGGTCTGTTTTGAGCCGTCAGATGGGTGCTTGATCCAAGGGGAGATATCAAAAGGCGCTCTTGATATGATGGGCATCACTTCTAGCCTTTAGATCAAGCTAAGATCCAAGGGTCCACATCTTAGGCGCATTTTGCAGGAGGATACTCATCCTAGCCATTGGATCCCAAGCAAATCCAAAGGCTCAAATTCAAAGGCGCCTTTTTGAGGATGTAACTCATCTCATCCATTGGATTTCAAGAAAATCCAAAGGCTCAAATGCAATGCCGCCTTGAATTTTGCCATTAAGCCTCAACCATTGGATGTTTGAGCCCATCCAAGGGTTCTAATTAGTTCTCAAGAATTTGAAAACCATTCAAATAGCTAAAACCACATATGCTAAGTGGTTTTTGCCTTTTTGACTACACCAAAACAAGGGAAGCCTATGCCTAGCCTATGTGTTTAAGGGACTAGACTGTGGCCACCACCCTCTTCTCATTGGTCCATCACTAACCACTCAATCTAAAAGGTCCATGCAGGGTTCATTTTTCCCCCTAATGATGAGCTGCAACTGCACAGATGCTACGAGCAGTAGTCATTCGGCAAGTAGGAGCAAAGGTTTCATCAAAATCAATGCCTCTGTCTTGCGCATAACCCTTTGCAATAAGCCTAGCCTTATACGTGTCAACTTTACCATCAGGTTTACACTTCAGCTTGTATACCCACTTAGTGCCAATGGCCTTCTTGCCAAAAGGCAAGTCACATAAAGACCAAGTAACATTCTTCATTAAAGCATCATATTCAGATTGCATAGCAGCCATCCAATTTTTTAAATTTTGTGCTTCATCAAATGAAACAAGCCCAGTCTCATCACAGAGAATAGATGCAACCATAGCATAGCAATCTGATGCAAAAGAGGAACTATGAGAGCATGATGGAGTACGATATGATAGAGGTGCATCTAATTTGTTGTCACGCAAGGTCTACACTAGCCATTTTGGCATAGTTCTTGCCTGCTCAACATCAACTCTCTCATCAATAAGTGCATCATGTAAACCTACATCAGACATGGAATGATTTGCATCATCACATGAAACATGCAAAGGATGAGAAGTTGCCTCATTAGGACGAGCACTAGACTATACACCTCTAAAAAGAGGCAGCAAAGTATCATACATGTCTTTGGAGCTGATAGATGTCTCCCTAGTACATGAAAGCAATGGATGAATAGCATCTTCCACAAAGACAACATCACGGCTAACCAGAATGTGTTTAGTCTGTGCATGATACAGATGATAGCCTTTACTTTCAGAACTGTACCCAACAAAATACATTTTACTGCTTTATCATCCAATTTTCTATGATGTTGTTCAGGCACTAATGCATATGCTAGAAAACCAAAAACACACAGATGAGCAACACATGGCTTGTGATCATGCCAAGCCTCATATGGAGTGATAGACTGCAGTGCTTTAGTGGGACACCTGTTAAGTACATATGCTGCACACATGAGAGCCTCAAGCTAGAAACTATGTGGTAAAGCCTGACTCTTGACCATACACCTCGCCATCTCCATGAGTGACCTGTTCTTCCGTTCAGCAACTCCATTCTGTTGAGGTGTATACGACACTTTACACTAGTCTTTTATCCCACATTCAGCCAGAAATGCATTAAAATCAGAAGACATATATTGCCCCCCTAGATCAGAATGGAGGGTGCCCATTTTACATGCTGACAGATTTTCAGCCAAAACCAAAAACTGTTTGAAGCACATGAACACTTCGGACTTTGCCTTCAATGGATATACCCATGCATGCCTGGAAAAATCATCAATGAAAGTCACGAAGTAAAGATAATTTCCAAAAGAAGGTGTCTGCATAGGACCATAGACATCACTATGTACAAGCTGCAATTTTTGAGTAGTCTGAACTTAACCATCTTTGGGAAAGGAGGACTACTGCATTTTTCCCAAAATACAGCCTTCACAAACATGTTTTTCACGTGCCTCAAGTTTAGGAAAGAGGACACCATTTTAGATTTCTGTAGGCATAGCAAAATAGAGAAATTCAAATTACAAAAGCCTGCATGCCAAAGCTTTCATCTGACATGGCCTGAGAATCATGTACTGCACGTGGCAAATCATTTACACATCTTTCATAGTCTATGAGCTTATATAGACCATGACATAAAATGCTAGAAGCAATAATCACGTCGCCATTTGACAAATCATGAACTGTACATCTATCATCTACAAATTTTACAACCAAGGCAATCTTGTCTAATGTAGAAACTGATAACAAATTTTTCTTGATCCCTAGCACAAACAAACCATCTGACAAAGTGAAAGAACTACAATCAGCAATAGTCAAAATAATCTTACCAACTCTCATAACAGGATAAGAGGAGTTTTTGGCGCATGTAATAGTATTCCCTATAGGGGAGGCTCGAGTGAAGAGAAGAAACTGCATTGCGAGATAATATGTTTGGTCACCCCACTGTCAAAGTACCAAACGTCTGAGTCTACTGCAGACATGCATTGCTCATGAGAAGATGGGTCAAAATTGCAAACCATAGTAAAAGCCCATTCTTCTTTTTGCACAAGATTAGCAGACTCTGTTTTTGGTGTAGAGGCCTCTACAACAACCATTCCAACCTCTTTCATCTTTGCCTCTTTAGCAGTCAATTTTGGACAGTTCTTTATGATATGATCATTTCCTTTACAATACTTGCGAAACAATTTCTGCTTTTCTAATTTATTTTCATGTTTGTCTTCCCTCTTTGATTGTGCAAAATTAGCAGATTTTTGCTTCCTAGTTGAAGAGCTGCATTTTCCTTTGCCCTTTGGACTAGCTAGGAAAGCTTGATCTGCAACATGCATAATGGACCTGTTTTGCCTCGACTTATCTTCCTGCAACAGAAAAGAGACTAAGTCCTCAAATGAAAAGGCATTTGGATTGCCTTTCATCATCAACTGAAGAGTAGAAGCAAAACTCTGATATGAATCAAGAAGACCATTCAGAGCGGTCTACACAAGTGAGCTATCTGGTATAACCTCATGAGCACAAATAAACCATTCCTTCAGGTCTTTGATCTTTTTTAGAAAATTGTCCATAGAATCACCTTCATTCATGTGCTCACTCTCCAACTATTTTTGGAGGTTGTTTTTGGAGGTTCTTTTCAGAGGTAACCATAGATTCTTTGGTTTCATTTTATTTGTTTGTAAGTGCCTGTTGAGCATGTACCACTCTTGCAGATAGCTTCTTGCTTAGCGTCTTGGATTGATTTCTCTCCACTAATGCTTGGTCATAATCTCTATCCGAATCCATGAGCTGTTGTTGGGTGTCCATGGCTATTTGGATCATTTGTTTTACTACTGGCTTTAATTGCACCACATCCACATTGAGCCATGTTATGGGTATGCTCGACTCTTAACCCATTTGTACATCCTTGCCCTTTTCAATATGTATTGTCTCATTGTGCGGTTGTCAAATTTGTAAGTGAATTTGATGCTCTTCTTCTTCATAGGTAGTAGACTTGGTAGCACTTCTTTGAAATGTTACATCCAAAGGTGAAGGCTCTGATACCATCTTAATTGGAGTAATTGGTTCTTGTTCAAGAATTACTTCGTCCATGTGTTCCTCCTCTGGATGTTTCATTCCCGGTTGATCTTCCCCTCTGACTTCCTTAAATTGAAGTACGATCGTTTCATTCATCTTGAGCATGTGAGGTTCCTCCTTTTAGTGTTCCTCCATATTTCCATCTTGTACTTTAATATATAGTCCGTGTTTTTATGCTTGGCACTCCGCTTCATGTTGTTCTTGTATTTGATTCAATTCATCCCAATTTCCATCATCATTTGATTCACTTTGGATCTCCATATTTATTGTCCATTGATCTTGATCTTCGTGCATCTCAGATGAACAACTTGAGTTGGCTAATCCCAACTCCCGGTACCTGTGGAACTCGATTAGCTTCTTATTGGGCATAGAGGTGGTATGAGCTTTATGGTAATGATGCCCTTGAACTGGTAGATTGATTTGACCTCCCATGAACTTGTGAGTCTTCTCCATGGCTTCTTGCAATTCCACTTCAATGATAGCTATGGACTATTCTAGTTTGGTTTTAGGGAGTACGTGTTCTCTTTGATGTCTTCCACTTTTGCTACTTCCCTCAGTGGTTTTGCTTCTCACATCAGTTGTGAGCTTGTTCTTGCTTCTTGTGGTATCTTCACTCCTTTCTTCTTTTCCAATATCATTGCTCGCTTCACATACTTAGCCATTTCAGTAAATAACGACATTTCTTAGAGGTATTCTCGAATGCCAAATGCATGGTAGATCAATACAGTTAGAGCCACACTTCCATTCATAAATTTCTTTATGAGCCCATTGCTTCTTGGCTTCACATAATCATTCTTGAATGTAGGGTGTCAAGTGTTTTTGGCTGCTGATTTGTTTGGTTGCGTGAGATAGTAATTGAACCACTATCTCTGTGGTGCCATATATCTATGCATGTTAGGGAAACAAGAATGTTGATGCACCAATCAGACTATTTCCTCAATAGAAATATGATTAATATCCAAGAATGTTCTAGTCTTAGTGCCATGACTTTCTTCCTTGAGATCACTGGTCCCATCCTTGATCCATCTGAATGCTTCTTTAATGAGCTCATGCGTGAATTGTATGGTTACCCGTTCACCTTTTGCATCAAGAACTTTTACTTTGAGCATTGATGGGATGTCCAAGGCCGAATGAAGGGTTTTCATTAATGGAGTGCATCTCTTGAAATCATGCTTGTAGATTGGTAGCTCAAAATACTTATTAAATGCCAACCTTTTTCAAAACATCCATTGTTGATGGAATCTCATGTAAGATCTTGAAGTCTTGGGACATCACAGGAAATTGGTGATTTGTGTCCATGATCTTAATAGTCACTAAAAATAAATGTTCTCCAGCTGGTTGGTCTTCTTGGACTCAATGTCCTTTTGCCTTTGTTACACTCTTCATTGGGAATTCAACCACTTCTTCTTGCATTGTTGCTTCTTTAGAAGCCATATGCACTTGTAATTTAGTAGAGAATTAGTTCAAGAGAGAAACCAATTTAGCATGTTTATGTGTAATTCATTAATGCGTCATTCTCTCTTGCTCCATACTCCCTTGTGTATGTTGGTGAAAATACCAAGCCTACACACTTGGCTAGATATAAAGACTTTATGTGAAAATATTTGAAGACCCATGAGAACCATTGCTATGGAATCCTTACCTTTTACCACTTGTAAAAGTCTATTTGACTTAGAGGAATATTTGTAGCTACAACTAAACTCGTGGAGCTTGTTAGATGGAAAAGCCACAACTTTATTTGGAGAGAATATCTCCTAGATTAGAGGATCACTTTTCTAGAGAAAGACAATGAAGAATTCAAATTCAAAATCATCTATAAAAGATGAATGTAAAACCTGTGGAATAGATTAGTCTATATCTGAGTCCTTGTTGATCTCATTGTAGGAGAGTGTGGCTTATTTCATAGCCTACACCCATTAGTATCATTGAGCATTGTTTATCATACCAATGATCATGTACAACATTATTTTATAATCCAATAGATCATCCATTATATCTGCGGTCTCTCTATCATTGTTACTTATAACAATCACTTTCTATTGCTCATATCTATATCAATACTCCATCATCTTCAATGTTCTATAGCTTGTTGGAATCAAATCTATGTCCTCTACATGTTGAAAAATTTTGAAGACATTTTGTTTAGTGGATTCAGAGAAAAGTGCATCAGGGTGATCACTGGTCAAACTCTACAGAGGTCTTAAAAGATCAGGGGTAATGATTTGATTGCTAAATGATTGCTCTGTGTATAGTACATCCTTTCAAGTGATTCCACTTGGAATCATTAGCTCATTAAGGTAGTTTAATATCTCCAAAAGGAATTTTTCGAGTTCTCACTGTACTGGAAGCATTGAGCTTAACAAGTAACAAGTGTGTGAACAAAAATAGAATGTTTTCATTGATTCTTGAACTTGGAAGTAGTCTATTTTGAATCAATCATTTCTCACATCATTTCCAAAGTACATAGGCACTTGTTTAGTGTCAGTGAAAAGTTAAGAGGGCCTATAACTCAACTCTGAAGTAAAAGAGGGCTGGTGCAAAGCAAGGATTATCAGTACCTACTCTTTTCTTGGAGTGTCCATCCATCTGTCCCAACAGTGGTATCAGAGCTAAGCTAAGTTAAAATGGGAGATGGTTTTCCTTCTTTCATTGATAAATTGGACAGGAACAACTACCAAGCATGGTCCTTGAGGATGAAGAAATACTTGCAAGGAAGGAGTCTGTATGGATACATCTCAGGAGATGAGGAGATGCCCACTTTCAGAAGAAAAGGACAACCTACAAGAAAGGAGCATGAAAGACTCAATTCATCGTGTGCCAAGAACGCATTAGCAAGGTCCTACTTACTTAACACAAATATCTGATTTTCTTCTTCCACACATAAGGAATTGTATGACATCCCAATAGATTGGGAAACATTGTCTTCATATTTCTTCCAACATAAGCGCTAGGAAGAACCAATTGTGGATTGAGTTTACAACTCAAAGGAAGCAACCCAAGCAAGGCATCTTAGAGTATGTGACCAAATTCAAGGATGTAGCTGATCAATTGGCAAGCATAGGAGAAGAAATTGAAGAGGAGCAGATTGTGAGACAAGTAATCAATGGGATCAAAGCAGATGACAAATGCGAGAGCTTCACAACTACCATGGACTTGTACATGGACATGTAGATTCTAGATCTCACCGCACTCATGGGGAAACTCTTTACCCATGAAGCCAATCTCAACAAGAATGGAGATTCATCAAAAGGTAATAGCTCTTCTACCCTATACACAGATAAGAGCAAGTCTAAAGAGAAAGGAAAAAAGAAGAAGATTGAGGATGAAGGAGCTACCTCCCAAGCCAACTATGCAGGGAGAGGTAGAAATTGAAGAGGAAGGGATAGATGAGGTAAGCAAGGTAGGGGGAGACCTTATAACACCTCACCATGTAATATTTATGGATTGTCAAATCATACTACAGATGAGTGTTACAGGAACTCAACAATCAGAGAGGTAGAGGATTTCAAAGAGGTGGATATACACAATCAAGAGGAAGATTCAATCACCATCAAGGCTACAATAACAACTACAACAACAACTACCAAGGAGGCTAAAAATCAAGGAAAGATTACAACAATTATACACAGGATCAAGAGGATTCTCTTCTGATTATGAATATGATCTCAAAACTAGGTATAAATGATAACCATCTCTTCTACATTGACTCAGATGTTCAAACCATGTGGTAGGCAATGTAGCTCTTCTCTTTGACCTTGAGGAACCAAAGGGTAAGCATCAGGTACAAACAGGTGATGATACCAAGCACTCAATGATCAAGATAGGCAATGTTAAGACCTCTAATGAAAATAGAAATCTATTGAGCAGGGTTCTATATGTACCTACAATTACCAAGAACTTGATGAGTGTTGGACAGATTGTGGAAAAGGGTTTGTAGGTCAGGTTCAACAATATGGAGCACTTGTGGAGGATCCCCAAAATAAATTCAAGAGAATTTCCAAAGGCAAAAAGACAAGTAGATTATTCACTTTTGAACTTGAAGATACAAGGAATATTTCACTTTATAGTTACAAAGACCAAACACTATCAGAGCTTGAAATTTGGCATAAGAGATTAGGGCATATTGATGAGAGAACTTTAAAGAAAATATGTAGAGATCAATGTGTGCTTGGGTTACCTAATGTATCCAAGCAACACATGATTTATAAATGTGGTGCTTGTGAGTTTGGAAAATCTCACAGGTTACCCTTCTCAAGGAAAGGCTACATGCATGAGCACTACCTAGAGCTTGTCCATACATATGTATGGGGAACAAGTAAGGATCCCTCAATTTCTGGATCAAGGGATTATGTATCTTTCATTGATGTAATTCTTGCCTCAGCTTGTAGTCTTGTTTCATGCAATTTTTCAATGTGGTCCAATTGTTGAGATAGTTCATGGCTGTCCATTTGTTTTGTTGTGCTACAGGTAGGGTAGGGACTAAAAAATCAATTGTTAAAATTGCATTTTTCCCATATACCAAATTAAATGGAGTAGTTCCAATGGCAGTCTTGTAAGCCACATGGAAGGCCCAAATTACATTATGCATTTGTTTGTCCCAATCCGACCTTCTGTTGTTGGCAATTTTGGTCAACAAGGTGCACAACACTTTATTGGAACTTTCAGCCTAGCCATTGGCTTGGGGTGGTGAGGGGTTGATTTTCTGTGAATCACTAGAAATTCATTCATCAGCAATTCTATCACTTCATTGATGAAGTGTGTTCCCCTATTGCTCACACTTTCTATTGGCAATTCAAAGTGAGTAAAGATATTTTCGAAGAGAAATTTAGTTGTGGTTGTGGCATCGTTTTTCCTCATTGCTTTTGCGTCTACCCATTTTGTGAGATAATCAATGGCCACTATTATATATTCGACATGAAATCTTTTTGCTGAAGGATCTATAGGTCATATGAAGTGAATGTTCCATTTGGAGAAGGCTCTTGCACAGAACATGGGTCTTAGAGGCATGTCATCTCTTCTTATTGGATATTTGGTTCTTCGGCACACCTCACAACTCTGTACGTATGTGTAGGCGTCCATGTGTAGAGTTGGCCACCACAAGCCTACAAAGAGAGTCATTTTTAGAATTTTATCAACTAAAAAGTGCCCTCATGCTACTTTTGCATGCACCATCTCTAGTATGGGTAAGTATTCTGATTCATGTACACATAACCATAACTGATTGTCCTTTCGCCTTTTGAATAATTGTTTTCCGAGTATAGTGTAGTCTTTACTCACTTCTTCTAAAGCCCACTTCCTTGTTAGACTAGCTCCCTCCTCATGCACTCATGTTTTCAAGAATTTTACCAATGCCTTACTCCATGCTGGTGCTATTGTAGAGAATCTAAAAGATTCATGGTCCTTGAGGGTATTCTCTTGGCATTCTTGGCAACTACAAATGTGTTCATGTATGTCTTTTTGCATGTCTAGACAGTATACTCCTAGTTTTTTCAATTCTCTTATTGTTCCATGAACCCTCTTATGAATTTTCCATCGATTCACATGAGCTTGATCCATTACATTTTTCTATTCTACCTCTTCTACACATCTCAATAATATGCCATTTGGTTCTTTGTAGTATAAACTACAGGCTACAATATGTAAATTATGTGACTATAGAAATTCCTTCTTGTTATCTCGGTTGATCCTATGGTTTGGTCCATGCGTGAGGATTGGTATTAAGGTTTCTATCCATTTCAGACACACTTCTAAGTTGAATAAATATGTGTCAAGTAGATCATCTGCCACTCCAGAAGGTGGTTCTCTGTGTGTCATTTGTGATAAATGATCCGCTCGTACATGATTATTTCCTTTTTTTACTATTACTTCAAAATTGAATTCCATCAGTAATAGGAACCATCTCACTAGCCTTCCCATACTACAGGGCTTGTTGACCTGATACAATAATGCCATATGGTCAATAACAAACTTGAATTTATTGGCAAGGAGGTAATGTCAGAATTTCTTGATTGCATACCATTTCGAGGCCTTCTCTTTTCGTACTAGTATAATTTCTTTCTGCCTGTTTTAATTGTCAACTAACATATGTGATAGGATGATCAAATTTTCCTTCATCCACAGGTTGAGCTAGTATGCATCTATTGCAAAATTGGATGCATCCACATCGATATGGAATGGTTTGTTTTAGTTGCGTATCTTCAAGATAGGTGTTGAACTTAGTCATTGCTTTAATTCATTAAATGCCTTTTCAGATTCCTCCGTCCAAGTGAATTGAGTGAGCAACCCATATAAAGGTTTTGCGATTATAGTGTACATGTGGATAAACCGACGATAGTATCCACAATGGCCCATAAAGGCTTGTACTTCCTTTTCATGTTTAGGCCTAGGTAAGTTTAAGATCACCTTAATCTTATCCTCATCTGTGGATATTCCATTCCTTGATAAAATATGTCCCAAGATCTTTCCTTGCCTTACCATAAAGATACATTTCTCTGGGTTCATGCATACTTGGTACTACCGGAATTTTTTGAATATCCTCCATAGTTTAGGAATGTGTTCAATTCTTTGACTAGATTAGGTCCAGAAATCTTCTACATAAACTTCCATGCTCTTCCTTAAAATTCCTTGAATACATGACACATCAGTCTTTGGAAAGCTATGGGGGCATTAGTGAGGCCGAATGGCACCACTCAAAAAGCATATACTCCCCATTTAGTTGCGAAAGCTATCTTATGTTGGTCCTCCATAGCAATGGCCATCTAGTTATAACAAGAGAATCCATCGAGGAAGTTATAGACTTCCTTGCATGGGACTCTTTCCAAGAAGTGGTCAATGATAGGTAAATGATAGCTATCACATATAGTAGTTGAATTCACTTTTTTTCACATTTACACACACTCTAAATTTACCATTCTTCTTGGGTACTACAACGAAAGGTGATACCCATTCTCTATGCTCTATCTCATAAATGAATCCTACCGCTAACAGCTTGTCAATTTCTTCTTTAATCTTAGCTGAATAAACATCATTATATGGATATGGTCATTGCTTTGAGGGTTTTGCCTCAGAATTGGGATTCTATAAGATCAAATGGATGGATCTACTCCATTGAGGTCTTTGTAGGTCCATGCAAATACATCCTTGTATTCCCTGATTAGTTCTATCAGTTCTTGTTCTTCTTCAAGAGATACATGTTTTCCAATGTATGTACATCTCTCCTATTCCTCTTCCATGGTTACTAGAACTTTCTTGGTTTGTTCCTTATTATCATAAGCCTCTCGTTCTTTTGCTTCTCTCTTGTGCATGGTTATCTTTCGTTCTTCTAATTTGTATCTTTTGAAATATTCTTGAACTTTGAAAAAATCTAGTGGTTGCTCGAATCTAACATTTCCCCATTGTTCTCACTCGTTTGGACCGCTTCTACCATGAACACTTTTGGTGTTTGTTTGCCTTAATTTCTTCCAAATATCATTCATGTGAATCAAATTTTGGCCCCATCTCTACGCTTTCATAATCCTCATTCCATTCCTTTTCCAGTAATTCTCTCACTTCCATTTCTTGAAGGATTGCCATGTAAAAACTTACATCATAACCTTCTTCATCCACACACTCTTTTATGGTTAGTACTTCTTTATTTACACACACATCTAGGGTGGCTAATATTTCCTTCCATCCATGTGGTTCAACTGATTCATCGAAGAAGATATGAGGCATGTACACTGGATCATCTATGGGTCGGTAATTTTGATGCCCTATTGGCTGTAATTGGGTCTTGTTTTGTTCTCTTTTTGCCTCTTTGCACATCCATAGCTGGACATGTTCATTCATCCATGATTGGTCACTAGATCCTACACTATGAATGGACAAATCATCTTCTTCTCTATGAACTGGGTTCCATTGTAATGGGGGCATGTCTCTATATAAGAAGGTATGTACATTTATCATTGTAGTTGTCCCTTGGTGTTGTAATTGTCAAAGGAGATGGTGGATAGATATTAGAGATGAAATGGTGTTGCAAAACCCTGCTTCACACCAGCTAAAGAACAAGTGGTGGAGAGTCTAGTAGGATCCATTAGCTTCATAATGATCACAAATAATCACTTATGTGCTTTGGAACATGATCCTCTAATCAATGCATCAAAACTGATGAGTAGAACATTGAACCAAGTCTTTGCACATGTTTAGTAGAATGAACAGTGCGCTCAACCTCCTAGCAATTGGCCAAATTCCTTTTGTTGGTATCTAATTAAACTAGATAGATACCAATCATGAGTTATTTTAATTAAAAAGATGAATTACACACTGAGTATGAAGTTAAGCAAGTTAGGAGACTTGCAAGACATTTTTGGGGTGCTTCAGTCTCCAGACCAGAGAGTTGAGATATGAATATATCTCATGATTGGAAAAAGCAATATCAATGAGAATTTGTACCTATGAAGTAGAAGGATGGTGATTGTATAGCACTTTAAATCAGATCAAATGATCAACCATGCATTGAGAACAAGCTTTGCGAAGTTACTATTATGAGATGACCATAGCAAAAAAGTGAAGTAGAGATATGATCAATCTATATGTATAAAATCACATATTAATACAATGTCATTGGCAATGTTTGATTGCACAATGTGAGGGTAATGAAGTGGCTATGAGATGAGAACACTAATCACTTAATTCTGGCTCAATTGATCTCACAAATTGGGTTTGCTAATTAGCTCACACATGTGCGTTTTTTTATCCTCTTTTATAATTGAAGTTGGAGCCAAGCTTTGAATTCAAATTCAAATTCTCACCTAAAAGTAATTCCTAGACTTTAGGATTTATTCTTTCATCTATTGTCCATCAAGATTTGAGATTTGATTCCTCCCAACTCCTCATGGAATTAGTGCATCTAGAATATGCACTTTTACATGCATAAAAGTAATTGAATTTTACATGGAATGATCATATGTGGCTATATGAAACACATGTTAATTATCCAAGTATGTAGGCTTGGAATCTTTTGCACCAACAACTCCCCCCCAAGCCTAACATGCTTGGTCTTCATTCTTTCTTGATCTCCTGCAAACCAATCATCATCTTGAACGTGTTCATCTTAGTTCCATCCAAAAACTTTGTGAGCATATCTGCACATTGCAAATTCATTGATACATAGGACAATCGAATGTCCTTACTGAGTAGCTTCTCTCTTACATAATGATAGTGCACTTCAATGTGCTTAGTCCTTGCATCATATACATGATTAGCAGCAAAATGTAGTGAACTAGTGTTGTCTCCAAAAATCATTGGAGTATAAGAATGTAGCCCCAAATCTCTCTAGAGTAGTTTGATCCATATAGCCTCTTATGTTGCATTTCCTAAACATTTATATTCTACCTCTATAGATGAGAATGCCACAATTGGTCTTCTTTGATGACCATGATATTATCTTTGAACCTGCAAAAGACAAGTCGCCAGAAGTGCTCCTCCTATCATGCTTGGAGCCAGACCAATTTGCATCAGAATACATCTTTATATCCAGATCACAAGTGAATGGATAAAACAACCCTTCATTTACGGTACCCTTTAGATATTTTAGAATCCTCTTAGCAGCTTCCGTGTGAGGTTTTCTCGAAGTATGCATAAACTAGCTTAATGTACTTACTCCATAACATATGTCCACCCTTGACAGTGTTGCATAATTAAGACTCCCAACAAGCTTTTGGTAACCTGAAATATCTTCAAAGAGTTCTCCCTCATGAGAGCTTAGTTTGTGGTTGAGCTCCATAAGTGTATGTGTACCTAAGTCAAGAAGTCTTAGGGACTTGTGCCAAAGAGACTAAATCTCATTTGCCACACAAGTGCGTATAGTGGGGAATCGACACATGCTTATTTGTCAATCCGATGAACGGACCTAACCAAGTGTATGAGGACAAGTGCACATGGGATGGGAAATGAAGTGGTTCAGCTCACATGCATGAGAAAAGACTAAGCTACCTCTCCAACTCACTTAACTACTGAAAATGTCTGCTGCGATACCACTTACAACAGTTTTCACATAATCAAGGATTTCTCCCAACTCTGAACTCTAAATATGGCCAATAGTGGGTTTCTTTAGAAGCTCTCGATGAGACGCAGCTATTGGAATAGTTTCACTCAATTTTGACAACCGTGTTTCAAGCTATGACCAAAACAGTGAATGGTGCAAAACACACACACTCACTCCACAACTCGTACTAGCACACACACACACACACACACACACACTATAGTAGCTCAAAAACAGTGAGGAGGGGTAGAAAACAGTCCTACACACACATTCCAAGCATTACACACACACACACACACCAAAGATCATAGAGAAGGTAGAAATCTACAAGAAAGAAGCCAATTCGAAAATTCTCCGGCTCTTCTTCTTCACAATGGCAAAAAGTCTCTACAAAGAGTCATCAAGTGACTTATATACCTGTGCCCTTAAAAATGGTCCTTTCACACAAGTGACCGGCACTTTATTAACTAATCTCCATTTTCCTACTATTTTACAAGAAATATATTACAATGATTTGGGATTATGCATCTAGAGGACTCTTCTGGTGCATTTACATGGCTTGAGGGAATTTCCTAAGACTTTGGAGAAGAAAAATATGCCCGTTAAGTTGAAAATTTTGGGGCTCTCCTTTCGTGCCTCTTTGCTCTGCAACACTCTCCCCCTCTTTGTCTCTGTTGTCCCTTGACAGGCTTTTGCTTCTCGTTTGTAGCTCGTCTAAGATTTCTGAATATATGCACCCAGTGGTCAAAGAAGCAACAAGGACTGTGAGACAATTGGTTATCTTATCCGATGTATGTCCTTTGCTTCTGTTTGCCCCTTGGTATTCTGTACATCACAAATCTGGGTTGCTGTATTCAGTCGGGTTGCCATGCATGCCATCAGTGGCTAAGAATGTGATGTTCTTAGTCACCCTCTTCAACTTTTCAACCTCTGCCTCTTTCTAGCTTTTGGTCTTCTGATTTGTCTTTATCTTCACACATCGGACCCTGTTGTATTGCTTTGAGCCTGTTTATTTTTTGTTATCGCACGCTATCAGGGGGAGGAATATTACCTGCCAAGTATTGTCTTACACTTCTTCATGGATACTTCCTGGCCCTGGTCTGTCCTTCCCATGAAATGTCCTGGTTTTATTGTTCTTTAATTCCATTCCTCAGGACCTGGGTGTTTGGCGTTGTTGCCTGATGCGTGCCCCTGCGGGGCTTTGGGCAGAGGGTGGTTCTTTTGCTTTATAATCTTCATTCTTTACTGAGCAGTTTTGGTCTTTGATTTTCTTCTTCTTATTTTCTTGCTTGATTCCCCTTCCACACATCCCTCCTCCTGAACTCTGTCGTCCCCGAAAGGCTTTTTGTGGCGACGTGAGTACGTTTGTATGGCCGCTTGCTCTTGTTTATTAAGCAAATTGGCGTGACATATCATGAACTCTTTCCACTAGCTTGACTTCACTCCATCCTTTGGTGCTTGTCGGTGATCCGCAAAGAAGCTTGTTTCATAAGCCACCAGCCTTACATTAAGATTTGAAGTCATTTTTACAAAAAATTCTGAATCAATTTCAAAGAACCAGTAAAAAATGTTTCTTCAAATGTCTGCATATACGTGCTTGGCAAAAACATGAGTCGTGAATAAAATGCCATAAGAGTTAATCGGCTTGGGATAGTGGAAAGATAAAAAATAAGTGCTTCGGATCCCTGTGTAATGCCGATGAAGTTCAGAAAGGTATATTTGGCATGTTGGAAGACTTTAATAACTGTAAGTAGCATGCTGAAAATCTTATTAGTCATTTTGATTGCTAAATTTGGTACAGTGGCATATCGAGCAATCCAAAACTCCATGGTTTTCACCATGTATTCTTCCGTTGGTAGGTAATTATGCGGTGGACTTGGAAATAGTGGATAATTGAGCCATTGATTATTTATGGTACCCTGGCACTGTCCTTCCCAAAAATGCGACCAGGATCGTCTGCGTGGTACTGGACAAAAAGATGGGTTTACCTGAACGGCATATGGCGATGCCTCCCATTGTACCCGCAGGGTAGGGTTTTGTTCCAAAAGCTTTCGCCTCCACATAGGGTCAGCTTTTTCAAATTCCTCTTGAGTATAGTTGAATGTATGATTGCTGAACTAGAGGTTGTTGTCAGGCTCCTTATTTGTCGTGGTCTTTATATATTGCCGTCTTTTCTCTTTAAGGATTCCATATGGTACATTAAATGGCTTCAATATTTGTTCCAAATTTTTGCTTTCAATCTGAGCTTCCTTCATGACCTTTATTATTTGATCTTCAAATTCTGCAGTAAGCTGGGACACGAGTAGTGCCCTCTCATGTCGGCTCAATCATGAAATATCTCGATGATTACATTCAGATTGGATCTCCATTTCCTCCCTTATCGGCGAATGATGCAAGGGGGGAGAGAGAGGACATACCTCAATCTCCTCAGTAGCCACTGTGGATTTTGGAGCTGCTGGTGTCCCCTCTGTTGCCTGCTGCTCTAGCCGCTCTTGTAGCTGCTTTATCATCTCATCCTTTTGCTTGATTTCTTCATTGGCCTTAGAAATCATTTCCTTATTCTTTTGGATTTCTTCTACCACGACAGCGAGTTGATCAATGTCTTCTTTGCATTGCACAAGATATCTATTCTCAGCTTTTTTCCACTTTGTCCTTAGAGCCGCGGTATCATCCATATACCTTTTTTCCCATTCGGCAATGATTGCTTGCTCTTGCTTGAGCTGATCTTCATACCTCGCTATCTTTTCCTCCATTTCCTTTATGTTCGTTTCTGGTACTTCCTGAGCCTCTATAGGCTGATTACTTAGAAGAGCTGTCATCAGCTCCTTGTTTCTATTCCTTAAGTTCTTTGCCTCATCCATGTATATCTTGATTTGTGATTCTAATATTTTGCTTCGTGCATTCATCCATGTCTTCTCGGCTTCACTAGCCTCATATTTCTATTGTAACTACTGTAGTTGTTCTTTCAATCTCTCATTTTATGTTTCTAATGTTTTGCTTTGCTGCTTAGCCTCTTGAACTTCATTGTCTTTATGTGTTATTTGCTCTCGTGCTAAACTCAATTGGATGGAAAGGTTCTTACCTATTTCTCGTAGTTCATGCTTTTCTTGCATCGCTCTATCATAGTCAGCATCAGCCTCAAGCATCAATTGTTGTGTATCCATAGCAGTTTTGATCATTTATTGATCTACTGGCTTGAGCTGAGCGACGTCCACATTCCACCATGTTTTTGGAATGCTTGGAGCTTCTCCTGTTTGTACATCCTTTCCATGCTCCACATGTATAGTTTCGTTATGTGGTTGTCTGATTTGTAGTTGTACTTTTGGTTCTTTTTTGTCTTCGTCTAGGTTGATAAATTTTGTGGCACTCCCTTGAAATGTAACATCCATGGGGGATGGTTCTGCCACAACCCTTATTGGAGTGAAGGGTCTTGATTCTTCTACCGTAGTTTCTTTTGGTTTTTCCTTTGGATTCTTGAATGAACCCTCTCCTGTAAGCTTAGTCTCTTGGATTTGAATTTTTGAAGTTTCACTTATTTTGATGACATGTATCCCTTCTTCGTTTATCTCTTTGCCTACGGTGTCTTGATTGGGTTTGATGGGGGAGTCATTTGCCTTCCTGCTCTCTTCTTCCGCAGTGTAGTTTACTTCATTTAATTCCTCCCATTGTCCATCATCTTTTGACACACTTCGAATATCCGTATTCAATAGGGAGGTGTCAGGCTCTTCTTCTATATCTGAAGATGATCTGGAGTTGACCAACCCTAACTCTCTATACTGATGCACCTTGGTTATCCTCTTTTTTACTTCCATGTATTTTTGGGCTTGCTCGTAATGGTGCCCTCGCAATGGTAGACTAACTTGACCTTCTGTGTATTGATGTGTGTCTTCCAGAGCTCTTGTTAAGTCCTCTTCTATAATTGGTTAGTGCTCTTCAATTCTTGTCTTCGGGAGCACGTGTACCCTTTTTGTGGCTAGGACTTCAGCTTCTACTTGCGTTACTTCCCTTTATCGCTTTGCACCTCTCATTTTGGGTTGAGAGCTAGTTTCTGCCTCCTTAATGATTTTGACTCGTTTTTTGTTTCTTGGGACTGTGGCGACCTTGGCATATTTAGCCATGGCTATCAATGATGGAATTTCTTGGAGGTGCTCTCTAATTCCTAAGGCATGATATATCAAGATGGTCAGAGCTACACTACCATTCAGGAACTTCTTGTGATTCGACTGCTTCTTTGCTTCAAATAGCCTTTCTTGTATGTATGGATTCATATTAATTTGATTTCCAATTTGTTTGATAGCGTGTGATAGCAGCTAGACAATGATCTTTTGAGGAGCAGTGTATCGATGCATGTTAGAGAAACAGAAGTGCTGATGAATGAGTCTGACTTCTTCTTCTATGTCGATTCGATTGATGTCAGTAAAGGTTCAGGTCTTTGCCCCTCGACATTCTTCTTTCAATACAGTAGTTCCATCCTTCTCCCATCCAAAAGCCTCTTTGATTAAATCATGTGTAAATTGAATCACGACCCATTCACCTACTGCATCCATGACTCTGGCCTCTGGCACCAATGGATCATGTAGCGCTGGCTGTAAGGTATTCATTACTTGCGTGCATCTTTGAAAGTCGGGTTTGTAGATCAGCAATTCAAAATATTTGTGTATACCCGCTTTCTTCATGATGTCAATGGTAAATGGAAGCTCATGCACCACTTTAAAATCTTGGGACATAACCGGGAACTGATGATCCGTATCCATGATTTTGATTGTTACCAGGAAGAGATACTCCCTAGTCGGTTGATCTTCTCTAAACCAGTGTCCCTTTGCTTTAGTCATGCTTTGTAGAGGAAATTCCATCACTTCCTCTTGAATGGTTGCTTCTGAATCTTTAGAGGCCATCTGCACTTGTAATGAATAGAGCATTAGCTTCAATAGTATAGCAATTGTGCTTTGTATTGTAGTGACATGTCATTTGTTTCATCACTCCGTTCTCCCTGCTTGCATGAGTAAGATCTCTTACCACATATTTTTCTTTTCTTTTTTCCCCATTGGAGGATGTGCACCACTAATTCTATTATGTACATCAAGTGCCGAATGCTTGGCCTCGTAATGTGGCCCTTTTATGCATACTTTATGTGCATTTGATACTTCATGAGTGCAATTGGGATCTTGATAGTTCTCTTGTTTGGGTGCATGTGCTTTCTTTGGTTTCCATATCCACTGGAGCATTGAAGTATGAACTCTCGTCCTCTCATCATGTCGCCTTTTCCTTGGTGTAGCTTCCTGAATTGCCGACATCTTCTTAGCTACTGTTTTGCTTTTTCTATGTACTCTTTTGGTCTTGTTTGGTCTTGCACTACTGTCTCGTCGATAGGCTATTTCCTTTTGGTTGTCGATTTCCTGTCGTGCCACTTGTTGAACATTTTTTGGAATCCATATTTGTTTGTGGTTCCTTTGTGCCACTACTAATGACTTTGGGAGCAAACTCTCAACAGATCCTTTGATTCTGGTCTTTTGCGATGACGAATTCATATTCGTCTGCACCTTTTGATTAGGGTGGACTTGTGTTTGTGTTGTTCCCCCTGATCCATTCATTTGGTCCTTGCAAACCCATTTCAGGTTAGGATGTCCGTATTGTGGAACTCTGTCGATAGAATTCCAGGTTGATGATTTTAGTGTGGCTTTGGCTGGCTCTGTTTTTGTTTGTTTACGACTTGCCTGGAGTGAACCTGCTTCCTCCTCTATCGCTTTGGTGCTTAAAATCTGATCTACCTTTGGTTGTCCTTCCTGCAACTCATTGATGGGTTCAGATGCTATGTCCTTCTCAGTACTGTGCTTAGCATTCTCGAAGATGCTTGGTCCATGAGATGGTTTCTCTTCTAAAAGGCTAAAGATTTCCTTGTGTCCCACTTTGGCGGAGATGTATCCTTGAGCTAGATGAATATTCACTTCATTCTCGATTACCCAGTCTTGCCCTAGTATTAGATTCTTTATGAGATCCTCATCTTTACACACTAAGAATCGTTGTTCCATGGAGGAATTTCCTAGGTGGAGGGATACAGTAGTTTCTCCAATGCATTCTATGACTTGACCTCCAATGCCTATCATATGTGCCTTAGTAGGTGTGATATTTGCGTGGAGAGACATGATGGTTGTATTCGGCACACAACTAAGTGCTGCTCATGAATCTACTAAAGCATCTATCAGTTGGTACTCTGTCTTGCCAATCCCTAAGTTTAGGTAGGGTTTAGATATGCTACGGTTCTGCCCATTGGAATGATGGACTTGGTAGTTGGCCATGGGGATAGGCTCTTCATCCAGTAGGTACCATTCGTCTCTTTGTCTAATCCACTCTTTCTATTTCTCAATACGTTCCAAGGCTTCTTACTGTGCCTCTTCTCTAATCTGTTCTTCCTCTTTCTTCCTATTTTGCACACCTACGAGACGTGCTAACATTTGATCCCTCAAATGGCTCCATAAACCATTTCACTCTACATCCACTTATGTATTTAGGAAGAATATCTCCATCTAGAGTGGCTAGGTTAACCGCTCCGCTCGTCGAGATCCTATTAATGATTAGAGGTCCATATCCATGTTTCTGTAAATTTTTGGCATGTTGCTTCAAGGTGTAGACCAGGACCAGATCTCCTTCTTTTAGTCGACCAGATCTCCTTCTTTTAGTCCTTTGTCTTTTGTGTGCGCATCATAATATGCCTTTTGCCTTCTCTTGGCCGCATAGATTCCTACGACAGCCTGCAACGAAGTTACATGCAGCTTCTCGATTTGGTCTAGTTGTTGGGATAATTGATGCCCAATCCATTCATGCTACTGAGCTACTCTGAAAGTGGGTATAAAAAAATGAATTGGTAGAATTGCATTCTATCCGTATACTAGATTGAATGGAGTAGTTCCAATGGCAGTTTTGTACGCGACTCGAAAGGCCCAAATTGCATGATGCAATTGTTTGTCCCAGTCAGACCTCCCATTATTGACAATCTTTGTCAATACTGTGCATAACACCTTGTTGGAGCTTTCCGCTTGACCATTGGCTTGGGGGTGGTATGGGGCTGATTTTTTATGGATCACTAAAAAATCATTCATTAAAGAATCTATTACTTCATTAATGAAGTGAGTTCCTCGGTCACTCACAATCTCAATTGGTAATCCGAAATGAGTGAATAAATGCTCAAAAAGAAATTTAGCAATGGTTTGAGCATCATTTTTTCTAGTAGCCTTTGCCTCTACCCATTTTGTCAAATAATCGGTGGCTACTATGATATATTCGACATGTGACCCTTTGGCCGGTGGGTTGATGGGTCCTATGAAATCAATACCCCATTTAGAAAAGGCTATGGTGCAAACCATAGGTCTCAATGGCATGTCATCTCTCGGAATCGAGTATTTAGCCCTTTGGCATGTCTCGCTGATTTGTACATAGGTACCCACATCCATATGTAAAGTTGGCCACCACAAGCCCGCAAAGATGATCATTTTCATGGTTCTCTCGGTTGAGAAATGACCTCCTGCCACACCTGCTTGTGCCATCTCTAATATAGGTAAATATTCTCCTTCATGCACACATAGTCATAATTGGTTGTCTTTTCCTCTCCTAAACAAGTGTCTTCCCATGAGTACATAATCCTTGTTGATTTCCTCTAGGGATCGTTTTGTTGCCAAGCTAACTCCTTCCTCATGTTCTCTTGTCTTTAGGGATTTTACCAATGTTTTTCTCCAATTGGGTGCTATTGTTGAGAAAGGTATGGATGTATGATCCTTGGGGATCGTCTCCTGGCATTCTGTGCAACTACTCACATGGTCATGGACATCCTTAGGCATGTCAGGCTAGTATACTCCTAATCATTTTAATTCCCTTATAGTTCCATGAGTCCCTTTGTGTGTCCTCCATTTGTTCACATGAGCTTCTTCAATCAGCATCCCTTGCTCATCCTCCTCAACACATCTTATTAATACGTCATTGGGTTCCTTATAGTACATGCTTCCCGCAATAATGTGCGAATTCCTTGACTATAGAATTTCCTTTTTACTCTCTTTATTGATTGAGTGTTGTGGGCCATGAGTGAGTATTGAAATTAGTCTCTCTGCCCACTTTGGACACACTTCTAGATTAAACAAATAAGTGTCTGGCAATTCATCTGGTACTCCACTTGGTGGTTCTCTGTGTGTTAACCTAGAGAGGTGATCTGCTCTTACATGGGTATTTCCCTTTTTCACTACTACTTCGAAGTCGAACTCCATCAATAGTAGAAACCATCTTAGCAGTTGTCCCATGTTACGGGGCTTATTGACTAAGTACAATAATGCTTGATGATTTATGAAGAACTTTAACTTGTTGGCTAAGAGATAGTGTCTAAATTTCTTCACTGCATAGACCATTCCTAATCCCTCTCGCTCTGTAGTTGTATAGTTCGTCTCAACTTGGTTTACTTGTCTAATTGCATAGGCAATTGGGTGATCTAACTTTCCTTCATATCCCGGCCGAGCTAAGATGCATCCTATTGCGTAATTAGAAGCATCCACATGAATATGAAAAGGCTTGTTCCAATTTGGTGTCTTCAGAATTGGGGCGGTGCTAAGCCTCTTCTTTAACTCATTGAATGCCTTATCGCATTCCTTTGTCCATGTGAATTGAGTCAAAAGTCCATACAAGGGTTTGGCGATTATGGCATACATGTGGATAAATCGACGACAGTATCCACAATGTCCCATAAATGCTTGCAAGTCTTTTGCATTCTTCGGTCTAGGAAGCTCCAAAATGACCTTAATCTTATCTTCATCTGTGGATATTCCGTTTCTAGAGACTATGTGTCCTAAGTTCTTCCCTTGTCTTACCATGAAGACACACTTCTCAAGGTTCAGGCAGACTCTATATTGTCGGCATTTATTAAATATCTTCACGCAATTCAGGAATGTGGTCTTGTCTTTGATTTGAATATGTATATAGGTCATCTACATACACTTCCATGCTCTTCTTAAAAAATTCTTTGAAAACATGACACATCAATTGTTGGAAAGTAGCAGGTGTGTTAGTGAGTCCAAAAGGCATCACTCGAAAAGCATAGACTCCCCATTCAGTTACGAATGCGGTCTTATGTTGATCCTCTGTAGCTATGGCTACTTGGTTGTACCTAGAGAATCCATCTAAGAAGCTATAGACTTCTTTTCCTACAACTCTTTCCAATAGATGGTCAGTGATGGGTAAAGGCTAGCTATCGTGAATCATGGCTGCATTCACTTTTTTTAGGTTAATGCATACTCTGAGTTTTCCATTCTTCTTGGGCACAACCACTAGTGGTGATACCCACTCCATGTGTTCTATTTCATGTATGAATCCAGCTGCTAGTAGTTTGTCTATTTCTTCTTTAATTTTAGCAGCATAGACCTCATTGTATGTATAAGGACATTGTTTAGATGGTTTTGCCTCTACCGTCATTGGTATTCTATGAGAGCAAATAGAAGATTTCACACCCTTGAGATCCTTATATGTCCACGCAAATACATCTCGATATTCTCAGATCAATTGTATTAATTCTTCTTCCTTCTCAGTTGACACATCTTTGCCTATGTACGTACATCTTTCTTCTCCATTTTCCACTGTTACTATAATTTTTTTGTTTGTTCTTTGTCATCGTATGCTTCTCCTTCTCTAGCCTCTCTCTTAGGCATTTGGATGGCTATCTTTCTCTCCTCTACTTCCTACTTTTTAAAATGCTCCAGAACCTCAAAAAGATCAGGATTTGGTCCGATTTTACTCATGCTTCCCTCTTGCTTCTGTACTATGGGGGTGGCTTCTATTGCTAACACTTTGGTCATTCCATACTTGTCTTCGGTATGAATAGCTTCTAGATAACATTCTTCAGAGTCAAACTCCGGTTCCATCTCTATGCTCTCATATTCTTCTTTCCATTCCTTTTCCAATATTTCCCCTACTTCTACTTCTTGAAGGACAACCATGTACAAATTTATGTCATAGCCCTCTTCATCCACACATTCATTCATCGTCAAAACTTCTTCATTCACACATACATCCAAGGTGGCTAAGATTTCCATCCATCCATGCGGTTCAAAGGTTTTGTCAGGAAAGATTTGTGGCATATACCTTGGGTCCTCTACTGGTTGGTAGTTGTTGAAGAATCACTCACTAATTAGGCATGAAGACGAAGAAAGATAAAGAGAAGGAGGAGACAAAGCATTCAATAAATCAAGCCTTAGTGAAGGGAAAAATTCACGCCTGTAATATACAGTGTAGAAATTTCTAGAAGTACGAGTTTTTTGAATCTCGGATCAAAATGTATATATAAGAGTGTGTGTAGAACCGGAATAGAATAGTGCATATAGAAACTAGAAGAGAATATGAGAGATATAGAAGATGCTAGAGATTGCATATGTAGAGTTGAATAATAGAACCTGAACAGTCGGGTATTCATCTAGGAGAGATGGTAAGAAGAAACTACTCAGTGTAGGAGAGTTTCCATAGCTTTGAGCAAAGGAAGGCCAATCTAATTTGTACACATCTTCTCTAATAGAAAACACATGTTCATGTGGAAAAATATTAGCACATTCTTCTCGTGTGAAGAAATCTAAGTGATTTCATGTTACTCTGAAAGTTAGTTAACAGTTAGAATTTTTCTTAGTAAACATTTTCTGGTACTTCTGAAAGTTAGATCTCGCAGTATAGTGTAAAGTTTTTCATGACGCATAGCTCATCTCGAAGCTAGGAGTCTGAACTACAAACTGATCATAAAAGTTTTGCAAAACAAAATGTGTACACAGTACAAAGTCTAACCGTAAAGACACTCAGAACTGGTGAAGTTTTTTCTCAAACTTCAGAAAGAGTTCATTCAGTGAAGGAAGCTCAGGTATTACTTCCTTATTTCATATATTTACAGTTGAAGTAATTACAAACAAAATTGCAGTTGATTCTGGTAACATTCTGGTAAGATTCCGGTACCATTACACTGACATTCCGGTGAAGTTCCGATGAAATTTCAGTGAGCTTAAAACATACTTTTTTGCACAGTTGAGTGACTGAGATATTATCTACTGTAAACAAACACAGTAGTGTAAAGTTTGAAGTAAATCAGTTCAGAATTAAAGCTTGAAGGAAACGCGAAGCTTTCTATAAAGTAAAATTTTGGTTTTCACTAATTACAGTTATGAAGTTTTAGTTATAGAAGATTTACTAAGCTATTGATGATTATAGAGGTGTTCTAATATCACTCTAGCTTAGCTCTTCATGGTGCGGTGAATTTTGCAAGTTTGATAAGATTCAAACTTTTGCCGCATCAACAAGTGGTATCAGAGTAGAAAGGTTCTCAAGAGTAAATAGAAGTAAAGATTCAAGAGAATTTTAAGAATTCTTATAAAAAAGGTGAATGTTGTGGTGATCAACACCGAACACCATAAAGAAAGCGTTCCAGAGTCATCCTCAAGAGTAAAGGTTTGTAAAAGGTAAAGTTTTTGAAGTCATACTCACTAGCAGTAATAGAAACAAGACCATGGCAGATCACATCTCTATTGACAAATTGGACAGAGATAATTATCCTGCATGGGTAATGCGAATGGAAGCCTTACTTATGAGTAAGGACTTAATGATGTATGTAACAAGAGAAGAAAAGAAGCCGACTTTTGAAGACAATAGTCAACCGAAAAAAGAAGAGCTAGAAGCTTTGAAGCTATGGCAAAAGAAAGATGTGACGGCAAGAGCCTACATCTATAATACCGTTACAGATCATCTACTACAACATATTAGAGGTCTCGAGAAAGCGGAGGACATATGGAGTGCGTTGGAAGATCATTTCCAAAACACTACAAAAGTTAGGAAGGCTAGCTTATGGTCCGAGTTCACAACGTTCAAAAAGAAGTCAAGTCAAAGCATTAGTGACTATGTCACTAAGATGAAGGATCTAGCAAATAGTCTTGGGTGCAACATAGTGTGCATTCAATTGGAAAAGTGAAATGCAAGAGTGGAGCAGATTTTCTAACCAATGTTTTGTATGTTCCGAAAATACCCAAAAACTTGATTAGTGTGGGACAGATAGTTGAAAAAGGTTTTCAAGTCAGATTTACAAATGAAGTAGTATTTGTAGAAGATCCCAAGAATGGATATAATTAGATTGTCTCTGGTAAGAAAGAAGGTAGACTCTTTACTTTAAGAGTACAAGGAAACATTGGTCAAACGTTGCTCACACATGGTGAAAAGGTGATTACAGAACTTGATCTCTGGCATAAAAGGTTATGTCATTTTAATGAAAGAGGAATTAAAGCTATGATTGTAATTCAGTCTGTACTGGGATTACCAAATGTACAAAAGCAACATATGGTTTACAAATGTGAAGCGTGTCAGATGGGAAAAGCACACATGCTACCATTTCAGAAGAAAGGATTCAAACATGATAGAGTACTTGAGCTCATTCATACAGATGTATGGGGACCAACAGAAGAAGGATCAATCAGCAGCTCAAGGTAGTATGTTCTTTTCATTGATGATGCTACAAGATGGATAACATTATATGTTTTGAAGGAAAGATCAGAAGTATTTGAAGTCTTCAAGCATTTTCATGCATATGCTGAAAGACTTACATGACAGAAGCTTAAGAGACTGAGGTCTGATGGAGGGGGAGAATACTTCTCCCGAGAGTTCAATGATTATCTTTGGAATGCAGGTATTAAGAGAGAAATAACCTGCAGGTATACACCACAACAAAATGGAGTAGCAAAAAGAAGGAACCGAACTCTAGGTGAGTTTGCAAGAGCAATGTTAAAAGGAAAGGATTGTCCAAATTATCTTTGGGCTGAAACTGTAAATACAGCTACATATCTAGTAAACAGATTACCATGTGTAGCATTAGAAGGAATGACCCCTTATGAAGCTTGGTGGGGTAAGAAACCAACACTTGATCATTGCAAAGTGTTTGGATCAGTTGCTTATGCTTATGTATCATCACAACTGAGACATAAGCTTGAACCAAAAGCAGAGAAATATGTGTTTGTCATATATGATGAAAAGCAGATGGGTTACAGATTGGGGAGTCCTCTAACAAAACAATTTATTGTTTCTAGAGATGTTACATTTGATGAACAGAAAAGTTGGTATGCATATCAAAGTCATATAACTGAAGAATTTGAAGAAGAGGTAAGAAGAAAAGAGAAAGGACAATCAATTGTGTAGGTGAATAGAGATGAAGACTATATGCAAGCAAGTACATCTAGAAGTGGATTAACAAGAAAGAATGAAGAAACTCCTATATTTGATGAAGAAGTGTATTCAGACACTTATGAAGAATGTGAACCAAGAAGGTCACACAAGACTAGAAGACAACCAGAAAGGTATTCTTATGATACTTCGTACATAACTCAGAAGAACTATGCATATATGGTCAAAGATGATGAAGAACCTCAGAATTATGATGAAGCTAAGGGTAAGAAGCAATGGGAAGAAGCAATGAAGGAGGAGTTCAGCGCACTCGAGGAGAACAAGACATGGGAACTTGTTCCTAAACCAGATGGTAAGAAAGTAATTGGAAATAAATGGGTTTACAAAGTAAAGAAGCTTGCAGATGGAAGAATAGCCAGATACAAAGCTAGGCTTGTAGTCAAAGGCTATGCTCAGACGTATGGCATAGATTATGATGAGACATTTAGTCCGGTGGCAAACATGTCAACCATAAGGACAGTGATTGCTATAACAACATAAAAAGGATGGAAGCTAAGTCAACTGGATATCAAGAATGCATTTCTGAATGGATATATATAAGATGAAGTTGACATGGAATAACCTGAAGGGTTTGTAAGTTCCAGATACCCAAATTTTGTTTGCAGATTAAGAAGAGCACTCTATGGATTGAAGCAAGTTCTAAGTTACAATAGCTTTATTGTCAACATAAGCTGAATATAGAGGACTTCTGGAAGCAGCAAAAGAAGTGATATGGATGCAGACCTTATTCAAAAGCATGGGTGTTGATCAAGGTATACCTATCATACATGGAGATAATATGAGTTCGTTGTATCTTGTAGCAAATCTAGTATTTCATGCAAGAACAAAACATATAGAGATACAATATCATTTCCTGAGGGAAAAGGTAATGGAGAAGGAGATTGAAATAGTATACACTCCGACAAAAGATTAGATTGCAGATATTCTGACAAAGAGCTTAGATGGAACAAAGACAAGCAGATTCAAAGAAATGGCAGGTATAAAAGAAAAGAAGAATATATAGAAAAATCGGAAGATGCAAATTAGTGATTGAGGGGGAGCTCTTGAAGAATCACTCACTAATTAGGCATGAAGACGAAGAAAGATAAAGAGAAGCAGGAGACAAAACATTCAGAAAATCAAGCCTTAGTGAACGGACAAATTCACGCTTGTAATATACAGTGTAGAAATTTCCAGAAGTACGAGTTTTTTGAATCTCGGATCAAAATGTACATATAAGAGTGTGTGTAGAACCGGAATAGAATAGCACATATAGAAACTGAGGCAGTAGATATAAAAGAGAATATGAGAGATATAGAAGATGCCAGAGATTGCGTATGTAGAGATGAATAATAGAACCTGAATAGTCGGGTATTCATTTGAGAGAGATGGTAAGAAGAAACTACTCAGTGTAGGAGAGTTTCCATAGCTTTGAGCAAACGAAGGCCAAGCTACTTTGTACACATCTTCTCTAATAGAAAACACACGTTCATGTGGAAAAATCTGAGCGCATTCTTCTCGTGTGAAGAAATCTAAGTGATTTCATGTTACTCTGAAAGTTAGTTAACAGTTACAATTTTTCTCACTAAACATTTTTCGGTACTTCTGAAAGTTAGATCTAGTAGTACAATGTAAATTTTTTCATGAGTCATAGCTCATCTTGAAACTAGGAGTCTAAGCTACAAACTGATCATAAAAGTTTTGCAAAACGCAACGTGTACATAGTACAAAGTCTAACCGTAACGACACTCAAAACTCGTGAAGTTTTTTCTCAAACTTCAGAAAGAGTCCATTCAGTGAAGGAAGCTCAAGCATTCTGGTACCATTACGGTGAAATTTTGGTGAAGTTCCGGTGAAATTTCAATGAGTTCAAAACATAAGTTTTTGCAAGGTTGAGTGACGGAAATTTATCTAACTGTAAACAAACACAATAGTTTAAAGTTTGAAGTAAATCAGTTCAGAATTAAAGCTTGAAGGAAACGCGAAGCTTTCTGTAAAGTGAAATTTTGGTTTTCACTAATTACAATTATGAGGTTTCAGTTACAGAAGATTTACTAAGCTATTGATGATTATAGAGGTGTTCTAATATCACTCTAGCTTAGCTCTTCATGGTGCAATGAATTCTGCAAGTTTGATAAGATTCAAACTTTTGCCGCATCAACAGTAGTTAGGATGTCCTATTGGCCACAACTGCCTTTTATTGTCCTCCTTCTTGGCTTCTTTACACATCCATAATTGGGCGTCCTCATACTTCCATGATTGATCGCTTGATCCAGTGCTATGAATAGATAGGTCATCTTCCTCCTTGTGTATGGGATTCCACTATAGTGGAGGTACATCTCTATATGAAAATGTATGCAAGTTTATCTTGGTGGTATTTCCTTGATGTTGTAGGTATAATGAATCTGGTCCTCAATCTTGCACTATCCGCATTTGTCTCATGAAAGATCGTCCTAATATCATTTCGTAATTGTTAGCCTTTTCAAACTTACAGATGGCTAATGTGTGTTCAAATTCAACTTCACAGGTGGTTAATTTGATTTTTTCTAATATTCCTAAGGGTTTCTCCACATGATCGTTTGCTAATTGGAGCTTCATGCATGTGGGTCGTAAGGCAAGCTGGTCTCCCAAGTGTGGGTGCTTTGGGTGCAGTGTACATTAAAGTAGCAACCTTTGGTCCATAGGCCTGATCATAGCCTTCATATCCATGGTATGTTGGGTCATATGCTGGTTCATACTCAAACATATTGGTTTCATAGGGATAGTAATCTCCTTGGGATAGCTCGTATCCAAGGTTTGCTGATTCCACACTAGTCATCATTGAGGCTGGTACTATGGATCTCCAAGTCTTCTTCTGGTTGGACATACTTCACAAGTACCACATGTTGGGGCTCTGATAGTTGTGGTCCTAACATTGGTTGGGGTTGTGGATGTTGTGCTTGCTCGTATGGTCTTGGTGCTCCTGGTGGTGTTGGGTAGGGATTGTGCCTGGGCATATTATGCCTGGCTCTCTAGGTGGATATCCATATGGCCGATACTGAGGTGGTTATAGAGGTCGTGTCTGCCTATTGAATGGGCAGTTTTCCGTGGTGTGATTAGTGTATTTTTCTTTTATGTGACAGTACAAAGTAGTTCCAAGGTAATTTGATCTATTGTAGGGGTATGTTTGAGGTACTCTGGCTCCTCCTCGAACGCACAAATGAGTGGGATGATCTCCTCCACATAGACTACATCTTCGTAACATAGGCACTCTTAATGTTGGGTGTTGGTAATTCGTCTGTCCTTGGACTCCTAATTTCTTTGCCACTAGCTCCGCTAATTCCTCCACATTACTAGAGTTGGATGTAATTGTACTCGGAGAGTCTTCTGACTTGGGGCTCGGTGTACTCTTCAGATCACCCGCTAGGTTTTCCTCTAAGTCAATACATTCCTGTAGGCATTCGCTCAATGTCTGTAGCCTCTTTACGTATACTATTGTTCTGAGAGTTCCATTCGTTAGTCCATATAAAAACAATGATATCATTTTTTGTTGCGTGGGTCTCTCTGCTATCAGACACCTATCTACATATTGGTTGAATCTTCAGGCAACTGCTTTCACTGTTTCATTAGGGTTCTATTTGAAACTATGAATTAAAGACGCAGAATTGTGTTTAATCTCTGTCTTAGTGAATTCCCCAATGAATTCTTGAAAGAATTGCTCCATATCTCCAAATTGGTTGGGGTCTAATGGCTGGAACCAAGTCAGAGCTGTTCCCGTGAGGGTGAGTCCAAAAGACTCATACTGCACGAAGAAGTCATCTTCTTGTTCCGCTCTTAGAACTTGTTTAAATTCAGTAATGTGGTCATAAGGTTCTTCCAATCCATCATAATGATTCCTCACACATTTGGCCACCTGAATAGGTCTCAATCTTCTCATTGGTTCTGTTGTCTAGGCATTACGAGGAAGGTAGGGATCACCCGTCTAATCGGGGGTATTCTTGGCTGCACTCCTATTGGTGGTCGTGGCCTTACCGGTGGTCGGTATTGATTTCCTACTCTTGGGTGGGTCTGATTGTGTGGTTGCACTCCGAGAGTTGCAAATTGTACATGTGTTCAATTCGGAGCACTCTGTTGGCTTGTTTGTCCTGACATTGTGTGCTCTGCCTCTTGTTGGGTTTCGAAGGGGTTCTGAGAGGTGGTTGTCTGCTCTCTCTGAGGGAATACAGGCAGTCCCATGTATTTCAGTCAAGCCTGGTCTATGGCATCTACCAACCAATACCTTCTCTGGTTCTTATCTAGGTATGTTATTCTAGTCTCGTCTTCCGGATCCTTTAGCTCATAAAATGTCATCGGGCTTTCTTCTCTTCCTTGAGTCGGTGAGTGAGTTTGAAGTAACAAGTCCAAACCATGGATCAAATAGACTTCGAGCATGTAGTCATCTTGAGGTATCAAGTCCCCTCTTAAGACTCGCATCACTTGGGACTTGCCTCTAGGGGTCGTCACTAACTCTTCAGGATTTGGTCTCCCTGAGTTTCCTTGTCCCACTAACTCTCCCCTCTCATTGATCAGATCAGGGTATTCTGTCACTATGTAGATGTGACCCAACTTGTCCATGTATGCTCCTCCTTCATACTTAACAGCCGGTCTGGGCACAATTATTGCATCCATGGAAGTCAGCATTCTAGCCATAGATCTATTTAAACCATCCAGGTAGATAGGGATCTCCTGGGCATTAGTAGAAATGCACTGTAAAGAAGTGTGATACTCTCCTTCTACAGTGGTCATGAAGTTTCTACCGGGAGTGGGACCATGCATGTCTTCTGAAGCCATGGGTATCTCCTCCTCTGAGTCACTAGAGGTGTCTCAATAGATTGAGCGGTGACTGACCTGAGCGACACTTCCAACGAAAGATATGACACCTCTTCAGCTACTTAGCACCCTTCCTAACCTCAAGTTCATTCACCCTCCTAGGGCTCTCTAGGTCTCTAAAACTCTCCCTAAGTGGCTCCTAAAATGCCTCAAAATTGCCTTTGAAAATGCCCCAAAAGTTCTGGGTGATACCACTTTTGGCGATATTGCACCAGGTGATATTGCGCATCAGATGATACAATACCACTTCTGTAGACGATACGATACTATGGCAATAGATGATACGATACCGCTGTTGGGCATGATACGATACTGGATGCTCTAGCGATACGATACTTCAAGTCTGGACGATACGATACCACATCCAGTCACGATACGATACCTATGGAGTCCATGATACAATACTAGAAAACTTAGACTATACAATACTTATGCACTGGCCGATACGATACTAGGAACTCTGGCGATACGATACTAAAATTGGGATGATACAATAGTAGGATCTGCATGATACGATACCACTCTTTGGATGATACGATACCAAAAAGGGTCACGATAGGATACTAGGAGTCACGCGATACGATACCGCAAACCGCACGATACGATACCAATGCAAATGGCGATAAGATACCACCAACTTCGCACGATACAATACTAAAATGGTATCCCGATACGACACTGGGAAGAGAGACGATACGATACCAAAAGTGGACCGCGATACGATACCACTTTGGTAAAGTGAGATCGCGATACGAACTAGGCAATGCGATACCACAAGTGGTATCGTGATACCAAGGCTGGTAATCAACGATACAATAGTTCGGTGAGTATCGCGATACAAGGGAATTTTTGGTATTGCGATACCAAAACTCAACCGATCGCGATACTCAAGCCAAAATATCTCCAAATTCAAAAAAAAAATTTCCCCCCTTGCTCTTCTCTCAGCCCTCTTCACTCCTAACCTATTGTCTCACTCAAAGAAGTTCAAAAAACACTCTGTCCCACCCCGTGATACTAGATGCACATTTAATCACGTGTGAGTGCACTTCTATTGTGTTTTTGCTATTGGAATCTTATGGGAGCTTACCTCTGTGATGTCCTGCTTGTGCCTTGAGCTTACTAGCTAGCTTTGAAGGCCTGGAAAGCGCGATAATACACAGACAATACAGATCGTTGCCTGGAGATGACACCACTTTCTGAGAAAATGAGGTATGAGCTAAAATTTTTTGGTTTTTATACTTTTTGGTGACTGAAACTTAACTACACTAATCTGGCAATTTTTTGTTTGAATTTTTCTTGGTGATCTTGGCTTACTCCTACTCCACTTCTCTTCCTAACCTAACCCTAACTCTTTCTTCTCTCCCTCTCTACTAACCCTCAACCTAAAAACTCATTACACACACCTCCAGGATGTGAAGTAACAAGTGCTGAAGTGGTTGACTACTTGCCACTAAACGAATTCACTTCTACAAGTACGATTTCGTAACTCTTGAGCTATAACCATCACGAAGGCACCTTGGTTGAGTTATTCCCCAACAACGGTGCCAAAAACGTGTGTACCTCAGTCAAGAAGTCTTAGGGACTTATGCCAAAGAGACGAAATCTCATTTGCCACACAAGTGCGTATAGTGGGGAATTGACACACACTTATTTTTCAATCCGATGAACCGACCTAACCAAGTGTATGAGGACAAGTGCACATGTGATGGGAAATGAAGTGGTTCAACTCACATGCATGAGAAAAGACCAACCTACCTCTCCAACTCACTTAACTACTGAAAATGTTTGCCACGATACCACTTACAATAGTTTTCACAAAATCGAGGATTTCTCCCACCTTTGAACTCCGAATATGGCCAATAGCAGGTTCATTTCGAAGCCCTCAAGAAGACGCATCTATTAGAGGTTTTCACTTGATTCTAACAATCGTGATTCAAGTTATGACCAAAACAGTGAATAGTGGGAAACACACACACTCACTCCACAACTCGTACTAGCTCACACACACACTACAGTAGCTCAAAAGCTGTGGGGAGGGGTAGCCAACAGTCCTACACACACATTCCAAGCATTATACACACACACCAAAGATCATAGAGAAGGTAGAAATTTGCAAGAAAGAAGCAAATTCGAAAATTCTCAAGCTCTTCTTCTTCACAATGGCAAAAAGTCTCTACAAAGAGTCACCAAGTGACTTATATACATGTGCCCTAAAAAATGGTCCTTTCACAGAAGTGACCGACACTTTATTAACTAATCTCCATTTTCCTACTATTTTACAAGAAATATATTACAATGATTTGGGATTATGCATCTAGAGGACTCCTCTAGTGCATTTACATGGCTTGAGGGAATCTCCTAAGACTTTGAAGAAGAAAAATATGACCGTTAAGTTGAACATTTTGGGGCTTCCCTTTCGTGCCTCTTTGCTCTGCAACAGTGTACTTGCAATTCTAGTGTTCTTTATCTTGAATTTCACCAACATATCATGAATGTACTTTTTTTGAGTAATAAAGATTTTAGAATCTATATATACAAGTTCTAAATCAAGAAAGTATGTTAACAAACCAAGATCACTGATTTTAAACTCTTCCATCATTTGAGCTTTAATATGCTTGATGACATTAGTATCATTCCATTTGATGATAATGTCATCTACATAGACACATAAGTAGATAACTTCTAAATTAGTCTTCTTTATGAACAAGGAAGAATGCGCTTTGCTAGCAACAAATCCTTGATCCTGCAAATATGTGACAAGCCTATGGTTCCAAGATCTAAGAGCTTGCTTTAGGCCATAAAGTGGTTTTCTTAACTTGCATACATAACCTGATTTGTCCTTGTCTTCATCCATTTAGGAATGCATAATTAACATCTAACTGACATAGGTTCCACTTCTTAGAAGCAACAATACTTACCAAAACCCTGATTGTTGGCATCTTAGCCATAGGTGAAAATGTCTCCTCATAATCCACTCCATGGGTTTGAGCAAACCCCTTTGCCACTAGCCTTGCCTTGTACTTTTTTATAGAACCATATGAATTCTTCTTGATTTTATGTATCCACCTGAATTCTATTACCTTCATACTTGACTTCTTGGGAACCAAATCCCAAGTGTTGTTTTCTTGAAGTGCTTCAATTTCTTCCTGCATGACCTCTCTCCATTCTTCCATCTCATTGGCTTCTTCAAATGAAGAAGGCTCTTTTATCGTAGATTCTTTAGTGATGTACACAGAATGCTTGGCGACGAATGATGTGTCATAGCCACACCTTATGGGTTCTTTACTCTCCCTTTGAGATCTTCTAAGTGCTTGATTAGAAGACTCTCGAATGTCTTCTAATTGCTTGAATTTGGTCTTGCCCTTTGACTTCCAAGCCTTGAAGTCAATCTGCTCTTCATCCTATGAGTTGACATCTTCTCGTAGTTAATGATCTTCTTCAGTGAGAGTTGGAAAATCACTTTCCAAGTCATAAGGTAACTTGATCTTCTTGCAATCATCCTCAAAACATGAATTATTTTCATCAAACACCACATCCCGACTAGCTACAAATCCTTTATTAGTGGGATTGTACAATTGATATCCCTTCTCATTTTGGTAATAGCTAATGAATATACATTTTTCAGCTATTGGATCAAGATTCCCTCTAATATTTGAGGGAATATGTGCACAAGAAATGCACCCAAAGATTATACAATGGTCCAATGAGGGTCTCCTGCGATTCCATGCCTCATATGGTGTCACTCCATCCAAGGATTTGGATGGGAGCCTATTAATCAAGTATGTGGCTGTGGAAACAACCTTTGCCTATAGGTAAATTGGTAGTTTCTTTTCATTCAACATTGATCTTGCAGCCTCTGCTATCAATCTATTCCTCCTCTTTGCCACTCCATTTAATTTAGTGTGTATCTTGTTGTGACCTCTGTCTTTATATCTCTATCCTAGAAGAATGAGTCAAATTCAAGTGAGAAGTACTCATCACCTCCATCAGATCTGATCCTCTTCAAGCTTCTACCTATTTGGTTCTCAACTAATGCCAAATAGTTTTTGAAACAAGTAAATACTTCATCTTTGTGCTTCATGAAGTAGAGAATTTTCCATCTACTATAATCATCTATGAATGAAACATAGTACCTTGAACTTGAGATAGATGGCTCTCTGCAAGGACCCCATATATCTATGCGCACAAGCTCCAAGTATTCATAGATATATCCCTTTTTGTTGAATGCTTGTCTCTCAACTTTGCCAAATTGGCATGCCCCACATTTGTATATCATGTGTTGCTTGGACACATTTGGAATGCCAAGCACACTCTGATCCGTTCATATTTGCTTTAGTGTTCTTTCACCTATATGACCTAGCCTTTTATGCCATATCACTAGTTCTGATAGGGTTTGATCCTTGTAATTGAAGAATGTAATTTTTGTGGTATCTTCAACTTCAAATGTAAAGAGTTTACTAGATTTCTCACCTTTTGCAATCCTCTTGAAGCCTTGTTTAGGGTCTTCTACATATGCTCCATGCCTTGTGTATCTCACTTGTAAGCCTTTATCAACAATCTGCCCAACACTAATTAGTTTTTTTGTTATGGTTAGCACATATAAAACCTTACTTAAGAGGTTCATGTTACAATCAAAAGCCTTGACATTTCCAATTTTCTTAATAGAGTGTCTAGTGTTATCACCTCTCTACACTTCATGCTTCCCTTTAGGTTCTTCAGATTAGATACCAATGCAACATTTCTAGCCACATGATTGGAACAACCAGAATCAATATAGAAAAGGTGCTCATCATCTTTACCTTCCTTGGATGTCATGTTCATGATCAATAATCAATCCTCTTGGTCTTTTGTGTAGTTGTTATAATCTCTTCTATCTCTGAAGCCTCCTTGGTAATTGTTGTTGTACCTTACTTGTAGTTGTGATGATAATTGCTTACTCCATTGTTGAACCTACCTTTGGATTGTCCATAGCTTCCTATATGAAAGCCTCTTCCTCTCTGATTCCTTGTGTTCTTGAAACACTCAATTGTGGTATGGTTGCTCAAGACACAAATATTGCAAGGTGAAATGTTGTAGGACCTCCCGTTGCCTTGCTTTCCTCCTTTGCCCCTTCCTCTAGTACGTCTTTGTCTACCTATGAAGTTTACTTGAGAGGTACTAGCCTCTTCTTCATTCCTTTCGATTTTACCTTTATCCTTACTTTTAGTTCTATCTGTATAAAGGGCAGAAGATTGATTACCTCTAGAGTTTTCTCCACTCTTGTTGAGATTTGCTTCATGGGTGAAGAGTTGCCCCATCAAGGTGTTGAGGTTAGGTATCTGCATATCCATATAAAGGTCCATTGTTGTGGCAAAGGACTCCCACTTATCATCAACTTTGATGCCATTTATAATCTGCCTTACTATCTGCTCCTCTTCTATATCTTCTGCAATGCTTGTAGGCTAGTTAGCTACATCCTTCATCTTGGTTACATAGTTAGCTACACTTTGCTCTGGTTGTTTTTTTAAGGTTGTAAACTCCATCCGTAGTTAGTTCTTCCTAGACCTTGTATTTGATGAGAAGTATGAAGAAAGTACTTCCCAAGTCTCTTGGGAGGTTTTGAAATTCCTAATGTGAGATTATAAGAAATGAGATATTGAGTTAAGTATATAAGACCTGACAAGAGCATCTTTTGCACACCATGTAGCTAGCCTTTCTTGCTCTTCCCTTGTAGGTTGATGTTTGCTCCTTAATGTTGGCATTTCTTCATCTCTTGGGATATATCCATATAAGCTTCTTCCTTGGAGGTAGGCTTGGATCCTTAGTGACCATGTTGAATAGGTACCACTGCCCAATTTGTCAATGAATGATAGAAATCCATCTCCCATCTTGTTTTGATGTTGCTCTGATACTACTATTAGAGGAGATGGTGGATAGATATCATAGATGAAGTGGTGTTGCAAAACCTTGCTTCACACTAGCCAAGAACAAGTGGCAGAGAGTGTAGTAGGCTTCTTTAGCTTCCTAATGATCACAAATGCTTTTATCACTTATGTGCTTTGGAACATGATTTTCTAATCAATGGATCAAAACAAATGAGTAGAAGATTAAACCAAGATTATAGACTTGCTATTTTAGTCTCTACACATGTTCAATAGAATGAACAGTGTTCTCAACCTATCAACCATTGGCCAAATTCCTTTTGGTGGTATCTAGTTAACTTAGATAGCTACCAATCACGAGTTATTTCAATAATAACGATGATCTAGACACTAAGTATGAAGCTTAGAAAGTTGGGAGACTTGCCCGATATTTTGGGGGTGCTTCAGTCTGCAAACCATAGAGTCAACATATGAATATATCTCAAAATTGGAAAAATGATAACAATGAAACTTTGTAGATATGAACTAGACAATATGGTGATCCTATAGTGTTTTAAATCACATGAAATGATCAACCATGCACAAAGAACAAGCTCTGAGAAGTTACTGTTCTGAGATGATCATAATAGAATAGTGAAGTAGAGATATGATCAATCTATATGTACTAAATCACATAGTAATACACTGTCATTGTGTTAGGCTGTCGGAATATAATTGTAATTATTGGAAAATGTAATTGGAAAGGACGCACATCGAAAGGATGTAGCATAACATTTGTAACTCTTTGACAATGAAAAAAGGTGTACAGAAGCAAATGCATAGGAGAAACACCACATTAGACTCTGGGTTTGGGCAGTGCACCTAAGGATCGGTTTGAGCGCAAGTTTTTCTCATATTCCCGTAATGATCATTAATTGTTTTGAGTATTAAGTTATTCTGGTGACCTTGTCTATGTAATACTTTGTTGGTGAAGACATCAGTTAATTGTGATTATGTGTCAACTACCTATGAAGAAGTTCATGTTATTCTGCCTAATTGAATGCCATATTGTGTCACGGTGAAGTACTTTGCTTAATGTTGGAAGGTCTGATGATGAAATTACTATTTGCAAGTCTGCTAGGGAATAGTTAGAGTAAAGTGATAAATAACATTGCACAGTGAATGTTTTATCTAGGAAAATAAATATAGGGCCTTTGGAATATAGACCCCTCACCATCCCAAGAACCTAGTAGTTGATTTATTCCAGTAAGTCGTTAACACTTGTGCCGGCCATGGGGCATGGAATAGCCAGTTTGAGGGTAGATTAAGATTGGAAGAAAGAAAGAATTCTATGATATATGCTTGTAACAAGTTCCAGTGAATCTTATGAGAAGTACTGAAGTGATCAGCATCTGTGGAAAGTTACTTGCAGGTTCGGAACACCCTCTGGTGGCAGTGGAGAAGGACAATCGTCTGAAGGAAAGCATGATACTCAAACAAGTGGCATGGCACTCGAGTCTTCTCTTGTTCAAGCATTACCGAGTATACAAGAATTTCAAGCAGTTCCATCTGTTGAAAGTGCGGTCAGTGGAGTTGGCGCTGATTCCAGTGACTTGGTGAATTCCGATGATAACCTGAATTTTTGTTCTGATTCCCATGGTACTAGTACATTTGTGGGTGAAATTTCTAGTGAAAAGTTCACCTCAAACACGATATATGATGAATGGCAGTTGAATTTAGATGTGTGTGATCGACTCAGTGATACCATATGACCGAAGATTTTGCAAAGTGCCTATACGACACAGTAGCCATCAGAATCAACTTGTTCAAGTAATTTCAAAGTGATACTTCCTCTTGCTTTAGACCACATGACTAGTACGCAACAACAACATCAGCAACATCAACAACAACAACAAGAGCAATAGCAGCAACAGGTCATATCCCCACTAGTGATACCTATTAGAGTCTCATATACTAAATTTGTTGGATTTTGAGGTGATGATCCTGATGCTCATGTTCGTACTTTCGAAATTAATTATGTTGTACTAAATTATCCACCAGATCCGGTATATAAAGCCATAGTTTCTCAATCCACACTTGTTAATGAAGCTGCTCGTTGGTTAATCGAATATGTTATTAGTCATTTAGGTCAATAGAAGGATGTTAAGAATGCCTTTTTACAACGTTTTTGATTAAAGAAATATGTGGATGAAATCTTTGATTATTTACAAAACAATAGACAGAAACCACATCAGAGTGTGCAAGAGTATGCAACATTATTCCACATCTCATCTGTTGGCGAAAACTTTCAGCTCTAATACCACTGGTGCGGAATTACTTTCGCCCTGAAGGTGGGTTTCGCGACAAAGCTTGAACTCTGTCAGGCCTGCGGAAATTGTTGCGCCACCGTAGTAGAATGCTAAACTAGAGTGATTTAGAACACCTCTGTAATCAACAGTAGCTTAGACTAATTAACGTCGCCTTAACTGTGTTATTCTGCGACTCAGGTTCCACCGGAACTTCACCAGACTGTTGCTGGGACGTCACCGAAATCGTACCGGAACTTCACCGAAATGAACTTCTACTCTGGTTATAATAACTTCAGGTGAGTATACAAGAAATAAGGAAGTGATACATGAACTTCCTTCACTGAGTGGATTCTTTTGAAAAACCTTCTCCGGTTCAGAATGTCTCTTTCCGGTTAGACTTTGTACTGTGTGTACATCTCCATTTCACCGGAAACTGTGATCAACTTAAAGTAGAGACGTCTAGCTACAAGATGAGCTATCTCTCATACAAGGTTTCGAACTTTGCTGCGAGTTATACTTTGTTGTTCTACCGAAAAAAACTTGTTTTCTGAGAAACTGTAACTGACCGAAATTGCGTTTACTGAGAAAACGTTAACTGTTGACTGACCTTAACTATAACATAAACACACTCTGTTTCTTCCATATACAAACAGTACGCACAAACATCCACATGAACATGTGTTTTCTATTAGAGAAGATGTGTACAAGTAAGCTTGGCCTCTTCTTGCTCAAGTTACAGAAACTCTCCTACAGTGAGTAGTTTCTTATTACCATCTCTCTTCAGATGAAAAGACCCGACACTTCAGGCTTGTGTTATTCATTTGTACATACGCGATCTATGGCGTCTTCTGAGAACTTCTAATTCTCTCTTCACTCATACGCGATCTATGGCGTCTTCTCTCTTCCATCTCTATATCTGTCTCTCGTTCTCCTCTGTGTATCATCCTTCTTGTTCTTCAAATCTTGCTGTATATATATACACTTTTTGGGCGCTCCTCTGCGCTGTTGCTCTTCAATTCGCGTTATGCGTGCCTTACGCGCCCGCCGTGGTTAATTGCTCTGTTATGCGCACACCGCGCACTAACTTCGCATACTGTACACCTGTGCATAGATTTTCCGGAAGATTCTATTTCTCTCTTTGTCTGTTGCGTCAAATTCGTGAGTGTTTCCTTAACAGCTCCCCTCAATCACTAATTTGACATCTTCCGGTTTTTCATATATCTTCCTTTCTTCTATACCTGCCATTTCTTTGAATCTGTTTGTCTTCGTTCCATCCACGCTTTTTGTCAATATATCTGCTATCTGATCTTTCGTAGGAGTGTAGAAGATTTCTATCTCCTTCTCCATTACCTTTTCCCTCAGGAAATGATACTGAATTTCTATGTGTTTTGTTCTTGCGTGAAACACCGGATTCGCTGCAAGATATAGAGAGCTCATATTGTCTCCATGTATAATTGGTATACCTTGATCAATACCCATGCTTTTAAGTAAAGCCTGCATCCATATTACTTCTTTCGCTGCTTCTACCAGTCCTTTGTATTCTGCTTCTGTTGACGATAAGGCTACTGTGTGTTGCTTCTTCGAACACCAGCTTACCAACTTATCTCCTAGGTATATCATATACCCGTGTGTTGATCTTCGGTCATCTTGACTTCCTGCCCAGTCTGAGTCGCTGAATGCTTTCAGCTTTATGTCTGATGTAAAAGGATAATATAATCCTTCCTTTACAGTTCTTTTGATATATCTCAGAACTCTTTGTCCTGCAAACCAATGTTGATCTGTCGGACAATGCATAAACTGTGAAAGAACTCCCACCGGATAGCTGAGATCCGGTCTTGTTAGCGTAGCGTAAATTAAGCTTCCTACTAACGATTGATACTTCTTCATATCTTTGAACTCTGTACCATCATATTTGCTAAGTTTATGATTTACTTCAAGCGGTGTTGAAGCTTCTCTGCAATTCTCCATATTAAACTTCTTCAGTAAGTTTAGGAGATATCCTGTTTGCGAAACATATACACCATGATCTGTATATGTGATTTCCATTCCTAGAAAGTATGATAACTTTCCCAGGTCACTGATTTTGAATTCCTTTTCTAGCAGTTTCTTTACCTCTGCGATTCCTGCATCTGAGGTACCTGTGATTATTATGTCGTCTACATAGATACAAATGTAGATCATTCCTTCTTCTGTCCTTTTGATGAGTAGACTTGCATCTGCCTTTGAGCTTTGGTATCCAAGTTCATTGAGATACTTCACAAGTCTGTAGTTCCAAGCTCTTGGAGCTTGCTTCAGTCCATAAAGTGCTTTCCTTAACCTGCAAACAAAATTTGGGTATCTAGAGCTTGTAAAACCTTCCGGTTGTTCCATATAGACTTCATCTGATATATATCCATTCAGGAATGCATTCTTTATATCTAGCTGACTTAGCTTCCATCCCTTTGATGCTGCTATGGCAATCACTATTCTTATGGTTGACATCTTTGCCACCGGACTGAACGTCTCGTCATAGTCTATGCCATGCGTCTGAGCATAGCCCTTGATAACCAGTCTCGCTTTATGTCTGGCTATCCTTCCATCTGCAAGTTTCTTTATTTTGAACACCCATTTATTTCCGATCACTTTCTTACCGTTCGGTTTAGGAACAAGCTCCCATGTCTTGTTCTCTTCTAGTGCGGTGAATTCTTCTTCCATTGCTTCTTGCCATTGCTTCTTGCCTTTGGCTTCATCATAGCTCTGAGGCTCATCCTCATCTTTAACCATATATGCATAATCTCGTTGAGTTATATACGATGTATCATATGAGTATCTTTCCGGTTGTCTTCTTACTCTGTTTGACCTTCTTAGTTCATATTCTTCATGTGTATCTGAGTACACGTCTTCATCTTCGTTCCTTATACCAGATCCGGTCCTAGACGCACTTGCCTCTTCATCTTTGTTTACCTGTACAATTGATTTTCCTTTCTCTCTTCTTTTTATCTCTTCTTCAAACTCTTCAGCTGTATGACTCTGATCTGCATACGAGCTCTTCTGTTCATCAAATGTTACATCTCTGGAAACAGTAAAATGTTTGGTTAGAGGACTCCATAACCTGTAACCCATCTGCTTTTCATCATATCCGACGAATACATATTTCTCTGCTTTCGGTTCAAGCTTGTGTCTAAGTTGAGACGGTACATAAGCATACGCTATTGATCCAAACACTTTGCAGTGATCAAGTGTTGGCTTCTTTCCAAACCAGGCTTCGTAAGGGGTCATTCCTTCTAAGGCTGTACATGGTAATCTGTTTACCAAGTATGTAGCTGTATTTACGGCTTCAGCCCAAAGATAATCAGGACAATTCTTTTCTTTCAACATAGCTCGTGCAAACTCTACTAGAGTTCGGTTCCTCCTTTCTGCTACACCGTTTTGTTGTGGTGTATACCTGCAGGTTATTTCTCTCTTAATACCTGCGTTCCAAAGATAGTCATTGAATTCTCGGGAGAAGTATTCTCCCCCTCCATCAGACCTCAGTCTTTTAAGCTTTCGTGCTGTGAGTCTTTCAGCATATGCGTGAAAATGCCTGAAGGCTCCAAATACTTCTGATTTTTCTTTCAAAACATAAAGAGTTATCCACCTTGTTGCATCATCAATGAATAAGACATAGTACCTCGATCCGCTGATTGATCCTTCTTTTGTTGGTCCCCATACATCTGTATGTATGAGTTCTAGCACACCGTCATGTTTGAATCCTTTCTTCTGGAAAGGTAACCTGTGGGCTTTTCCCATCTGACAAGCTTCACATTTGTGAATCATATGTTGGTTCTGTACGTTCGGTAATCCCAGTACAGACCCATTCGCTATCATAGCTTTGATTCCTTTTTCATTGAAATGACCTAATCTCTTGTGCCAGAGGTCAAGTTCTGTAATCACCTTTTCATCATGTGTGAGCAACACTTGGCCAATGTTCCCCTGTACTCTTAACGTAAAGAGTCTCCCTTCTTTCTTACCAGAGATGATCTGATAATATCCGTTGTTGGGATCTTCTACAAATACTCCTTTGTTTGTAAATCTGACCTGAAAACCTTTTCGACTATTTGTCCTACACTGATCAGATTTTTTGGTATGGTTGGAACATACAGAACATTGGTTTGCAAATCTGCTCCACTTTTGCATTTCACTTTTCCGATTGATTGTACTTTATGTCTTGTATTGTCACCTGTTTGAACAGTGTGACTAGAACTACCCTTTTCTAGTTCTGACATCAGTTCTATATTTCCTGACAAATGATTTGAACATCCAGAGTCAATGTAAAATACCTTTAGATCTTCGTTATTAGATGTGCTGATTGAGTTCATCATCAATGATGTATGACTTTCATTCTGCGTGTCATTTGCGTAGTTGTTGTAGGTGGTGTTGTAGGATTGGCTTTGTCCCCAACTTCTTACTCCACCTCTACCATAGCCTCCTCTTTGGTTCTGTTTTCCTCCTTGAGCATTACTCTGATTTCTTCCGCTACTGCCTCTGCTATTGTTGTTCTGGTTTAGATTTGATCTCTGTTGGTTGTGCCAACAGTCATGCGCCAGATGATTACTTAGTCCACAAATCCAGCAAGCTTTCTTGGTGGTATTCTGGCTGCTTCTTCCTCTTGCTCTTCCTTTGCCGGTGCCTTTACCTCTTGCGTAATAGGCCTGAGAGCTCGACTCTTCTTCGTCTTTTGACTTGCCTTTCTTTTTGTTCTTCATGTACATTGCAGAGCTTTGTCCTTTGTCTGCGTCTCCTTTCAGGTCTTGCTCATATGTGAGCATCAAACCAAGCAACTGATTTAAATTTGGTACAAAATGATTTAAGGAAAGTTCAGTTGATAGTACGAAAGGTTTCCACCTTTCATCTCCTCTCAAACCTGTGAGCACTTGCGCTATCAATCTATGATCTTCGACTTCTTCATTTATGGATCCTAGACTATCTGCTAGATCCTTCATTTTAGTGACGTAGTCACTGATGCCTTGACTCGACTTCTTTTTGAAGGTCGTAAATTCGGACCATAAGCTAGCCTTTCTAGCTTTCGTAGTATTTTGGAAGTGGTCTTCCAATGCGCTCCATATGTTCTCTGCTTTCTCCAGACCTCTAATGTGCGGTAGTAGATGATCTGAAACAGTATTGTAGATGTAGGCTCTTGCTGTTGCATCTTTCTTTTGCCACAACTTCAAAGCTTCTATCTCTTCTTTTTCTGGTTGTCTATCATCTTCGAAAATCGGCTTCTTTTCTTCTCCGGTCACGTACATCATTAAGTCCTTACTCATAAGTAAGGCTTCCATGTGCATTACCCATGCGGGATAATTATCTCTGTCCAGTTTATCAATTTGGACGTGATCTGCCATGGTAGGGAATACTCTGGGCTCTGATACCAAATGTTGCGGATGTGTGGTGTACTTCCTTAGCTCTGATACCAATTGTTGGCGAAAACTTTCAGCTCTAATACCACTGGTGCGGAATTACTTTCGCCCTGAAGGTGGGTTTCGCGACAAAGCTTGAACTCTGTCAGGCCTGCGGAAATTGTCGCGCCACCGTAGTAGAATGCTAAACTAGAGTGATTTAGAACACCTCTGTAATCAACAGTAGCTTAGACTAATTAACGTCGCCTTAACTGTGTTATTCTGCGACTCAGGTTCCACCGGAACTTCACCAGACTGTTGCTGGGACATCACCGAAATCGTACCGGAACTTCACCGAAATGAACTTCTACTCTGGTTATAATAACTTCAGGTGAGTATACAAGAAATAAGGAAGTGATACATGAACTTCCTTCACTGAGTGGATTCTTTTGAAAAACCTTCTCCGGTTCAGAATGTCTCTTTCCGGTTAGACTTTGTACTGTGTGTACATCTCCATTTCACCGGAAACTGTGATCAACTTAAAGTAGAGACGTCTAGCTACAAGATGAGCTATCTCTCATACAAGGTTTCGAACTCTGTTGCGAGTTATACTTTGTTGTTCTACCGAAAAAAACTTGTTTTCTGAGAAACTGTAACTGACCGAAATTGCGTTTACTGAGAAAACGTTAACTGTTGACTGACCTTAACTATAACATAAACACACTCTGTTTCTTCCATATACAAACAGTACGCACAAACATCCACATGAACATGTGTTTTCTATTAGAGAAGATGTGTACAAGTAAGCTTGGACTCTTCTTGCTCAAGTTACAGAAACTCTCCTACAGTGAGTAGTTTCTTATTACCATCTCTCTTCAGATGAAAAGACCCGACACTTCAGGCTTGTGTTATTCATCTGTACATACGCGATCTATGGCGTCTTCTGAGAACTTCTAATTCTCTCTTCACTCATACGCGATCTATGGCGTCTTCTCTCTTCCTTCTCTATATCTGTCTCTCGTTCTCCTCTGTGTATCATCCTTCTTGTTCTTCAAATCTTGCTGTATATATATACACTTTTTGGGCGCTCCTCTGCGCTGTTGCTCTTCAATTCGCGTTATGCACGCCTTACGCGCCCGCCGCGGTTAATTGCTCTGTTATGCGCACACCGCGCACTAACTTCGCATACTGTACACCTGTGCATAGATTTTCCGGAAGATTCTATTTCTCTCTTTGTCTGTTGCGTCAAATTTGTGAGTGTTTCCTTAACATCATCTATGGCAGTTGCCTCCAGTGCATGCTAATCTACTAGATGATGTGATTACCCAATGATTTATTAATGGACTAAGCCCCCAACTCAAACAAGTTATGATTATTCCATGTGTGGGTGGTATGACCTTGGATGCAGTCATTGCTATGGCATTACAGTTGGAACATAAGGTTGGTGGTTTTACCGAAGATCTAGATTGGTTGAAAGCCTCTAAGAGTATGAATGATGATCCATTGAAACAAGTCTATTGCATTAAATGTAAGAACCCGGGGCATACTACTTGAGCTTGTGCACTAAATCAAATGTACTGTGCTATTTGTAATACGACGAGTCATTCTATCAAAATTTGCCCGTATAATGCAAAAGTACAACTCAAACCGATCGTAAATGCCATAATACAGGAGTAGGGATATTTGTCTGTATATTATGTACCGCCACATTTGAGAAATATATCTCATCAAACTTACAATAATTACAGAGGACCACAAACAAACAATTTTGGACAACCTCATTTGAATTCGAGACAATTCGGTGAAAGTGTATCGCTCCCACCACGAAGATGCCACTTTTGTGGAGAAATTGGGCATATCCACAGATATTGTAAAGAAGCATCCGAATGTGAGAAGCAAAGAAAAGAACAATACCATCCAATGGAAAATATGGTATACCTCTCAGTAGTAGATACACAAGCGGCACCAGTTTAAACACGATCCGGTAAGAAGTTGCACCCAGTTATAGAGATTTTTGAACTAGGAATTCAAGAACAACTGATGTTTATTAAAGCTAGCACATGAGCAAGTAAAGAACCAATTGTCTTCCCCGATCCAGTAATGGTGGTGTAGCAGACAATACAAAATACCTTACCAAAAGAGAGGAATCCAGTCCAATTATAGTCGAAAGATACACCAGACGTGATATAGGGTACGCCGAATTGTGATTCTATGTGGAATAGGTTATCAAAAGCATCTAATACAATCCTGTTGGGGCAACTTTTATCATTGATTCTTGGTGTTCGACAACAATTTTAGCAACACATTAGTCCACGATCTTCTTGCACCTGCTACAGCAACTATCAGCCCAGAATCTGATTCTAAGGTGGATCATGTTGTTCCTTTAATTACAGTATGGTATAAAAACCACAAAATTACACAAGTATTGATTGACGGAGGTTCAGGGGTTAATATTGCTATAGTCGCACTCTGTAAGAAGTTAGGATGGACTCAGATTGAACCCGTCCAGTTCTTTGTAAGAATGGTTGATCAATCCAAGGTACATCTAGAGGGTTTGGTGCATGACATACCCATTAGCTTACAGGGAGTAGTGTTCAAAATGACTTTATTTGTCTTAGAAATACCTAAAGCAAATCTATTTTACAACTTATTATTTGGGAGGCCCTCGCTGAAACAAGAAAACTGTTATAGGATTGGTCTGCACACAAACTTATTTTTAAAAGTAATCACCGCAAATATGTTGTACCCTTGGATGATATGAGGCCCTGCAATTTACATGCATGACCTTATGTGGTAGAACTCATGCATATGTTGGATGGCCTTTTGGATGATGAAAAAGAAGCTTTTCTAAATGCTAACTAGGATTTGTTAGCATTGGGTACAATTGATTTGCAAGCCATTATTGATACTTGGACTCCAGCCGCTTGTATAGTACTCCCTCTCAACAAAGAAGTGGAACCAATTGCAGATCAGGTTTTGGATGCTACTGATCTTCAACAATTACTCCCCCCATCGAAAGATATTTCAATGCCCCGACAGTTTTATGTATCAGAAGATCAACTCATCACTTGCAATTTGGGCGACGAGGTTAACCCCTGCCCGGCCAAGATTAAGGCCAGATTACCTGAGACTTTTTAAGATGACTGACTACAATTGCTAAAGGAATTTTCTGATGTATTTGCTTGGGACTATCGGAATATGAAGGGATTGGATCCTCGTATCTACCAACACCGTGTGATGCTGAAAACGGATGCTCGGCCATTAAACAATAGAGTTATCAGATGAATCCTAATTATGTTGCGCAAGTGAAAGCTGAACTAGATGAACCGTTGAAAGTAGGGTTCATTGTTCCCATTGTGCATGCCGAATGGATCTCTCCTATTGTCATCATCCCAAAAAAAAAAGCAATTACGCATCTATGTGGACTATCGAAAAGTAAATGTGGTGATCATATCCGATCTCTTTCCACGACCTTTCTTGGACACTATGCTAGATGATGTTGTAGGATGACAAATGCACTCCTTTTCAGATGGTTATAGTGGCTACAATCAAGTATGCATGGTTGAAATGGTAAATCTTTTTTTACCTATATAACAATGTTTATGCGGGTGTATTTGGATGATTTTTTGTTATTTGGTGATACATCGGCTCGTCTCTACCACCTAAGATGCTGCTTTTCCAAGTGTTGGGAGTTCCATCCTTGTTTAAATCCCAATAAATCCAGATCTTAGCACTCACCTTTTAGGTGGAAGTTTTAATTTGAATGCAAGCCTTGGATCCAAGCATGACTTTAAAAGGAGGATCTAAAAGACCCGCATGTATCTCAAAGTTTAGAGGTCATTTCGATATACACATATTGAGAAGTGGAGCTCACCTCATAGCTCACTCACCTCTCACTCTTTGAGCAATGTTTGATTGCCAATGACATTATATTTGTACATGTTTCAATACATATATGATCATTACATTATCATGTCACTTCTTTGTCATAACTCCATTAGAACAATGATCTTGTCAGAGCTTGTTCTTTGTGTGTAGTTGATCATTTCCCATGATTTAGAGCATGGTAGATTTAACATATTGTCTCATATAATTCTACAAAGTTTCATTAACAAAGCTTCTCAGGATCATTAGATATTAGCTCATCTTTACTCAATGGTCTCCAGACTGTCACAACCTGAAAATGTCGGGATGATAGTATGATTCGCTAAACACATTTCTCTACATGTAGTCCATTATTTTTTATGGCATCACTCATGATTGGTAGTGCATTAAGTTAATAAGAGTTCCCCAAAAGGAATTAAACCAATTTCTATTGTGCTCAAAGAATCCTTCAAAACACTGGACATGTGTATGAATTAAAATAGCAAGTTTTCGATCTTATACTATCTTCCAACCTATCTGTTTTGATCCTTCAAGTAGAGGATCATCTTCCAACCAACATTTATGTTCATTAGATAGCTATAGAGGCCTACTACACTCTCCAAAAATCATTCTTGCAGGTGTGAAGCAAGATCTAGCTACACCACTTCATCTCTTGTGACTCTCCACCATCTCCTCCAATAGTGGTATCAGAGCAACAACAATCAAGATGGGAGATGGATTTCCATCATTCATTGACAAATTGGATAGGAATAACTACTAAGCATGGTCACTTAGGATGCAAGCCTACCTTCAAGGGAGAAGTCTATATGGATACATCTCAGGAGATGAAGAGATGCCAATCCTCAGGAGCAAGCAACGACCTTCAAGGGAGAAGCAAGAAAGGTTGACCACATGGTGTGCAACAGATGCTCTTGCTAGGTCATATCTACTAAACTCAATCTCTGATTTCTAGTTACCATATGTTTAGAAATTGCAAGACCTCCCAAAAGACTTGGGAAGTGCTTTCATCATATTTCTCCTCAAACAGAAGTGCTAAGAAGAATCAATTATGGATGGAATTCACAACCCTAAGGAAACAACCAAAGAAAGGAGTGGCTGATTATGTAACCAAAATGAAAGATGTGGCTGACCATCTTGCAAGCATTGGAGAGGAGATAGAAGAAGAACACATTGTGAGGCAGATCATTAATGGAATTAAGGTTGATGACAAGTGGGAGTCCTTCACCACAACAATGGATCTCTACATGGATATGCAAATACCTCATCTCAACACCTTGATGGGGCAACTCTTCACCCACAAGACAAAGCTCAATAGATTTGGTGACAACTCAAGAGGTACCAATCTTCTGCCCTTTATATAGGTAAGAATAAAGCTAAGGATAAAGTTAAAAACAAGAAGAGTGAAGAAGAGGCTAGTAGCTCTCAAGCTAATTATGCGGGAAGAGTAAGAGGTGCTAGAGGAAGGGGTAGAGCAAGAAAGCAAGGCATGGGGAGACCCTACAACAACTCACCATGAAACATTTGTGGTCTTAACAACCACACTATAGAAGAATGTTTCATGAATACAAGGAACCAAAGAGGAAGACGATACCATAGAGGCATCTATGGACAATCAAGAGGTAGATACAACAATGGTGGAGGTAACTACAACCATAACTACAATCAAGGCTACAACAACAACAATTATCAAGGAGGCTTTAGAGGAAGAAGGGACTACAACTAAAGATCAAGAAGACTCTCTACCCATCATGAACATGACATCCAAGCAAGGTAACAACGATGAGCATCTTTTCTACATTGAGTCAGGTTGTTCCAATCATGTTTCTAGAAATGTAGTTTTATTATTTGATCTTGAAGAACCCAAAGGGAAACATGAAGTACAAACAAGTGATGACACTACACACTCAATCAAGCAAATTGGAAATGTCAAAACATTTGATGGTAGTATGAACCTTTTAAGCAAAGTTCTGTATATGCCTACTATAACCAAAAACCTGATTAGTGTTGGGAAGATTGTTGAGAAAGGGTTACATGTCAGATTCACCGAGCATGGAGCATATGTGGAAGACCCCCAACAAGGATTCAAAAGGATTGCCAAATGTAGAGTCAAGTAGACTATTCACATTTGAAATTGAAGACACAAGAACATAGCTCTATTCACTTATAGAGATCAAACCTTATCTAAGTTAGAAATGTGGCTAGGACACATAGGAGAAAGAACTCGGAAGAAAATTTGTAGGGATCAAAGTGTGCTTGACATTTTCAATGTGACAAAGTAGCATAAGATATACAAATGTGGAGCATGCCAATTTGGTAAAGCTCAAAGGCAACCATTCAACAGAAGAGGTTGCATCCATGAAGAGTATTTGGAGCTTGTACACAGTGAAGTGCGGGGTCCTAGCAAAGATCCATCCATCTCAATTCAAGGTACTATGTTTCATTTATTGATGATTACAGTAGAGGGACAATTCTTTATATTATGAAGCATAAGGATGAGGTATTTACATGTTTCAAGAAGTATTTTTCAATAGTTGAAAACCAAACAAGAAGGAGCTTGAAGAGGATCAGGTCCGATGGAGGTGGTGAGTACTTTTCACATGAGTTTGATCTATTTCTATAGGAAAGAGGCATAAAAAGGGAAGTAAAAAATAGGTACACTCCTAAATTGAATGCAATGGTAGAGAGAAGGAGCAGGTTAATTGTTGAAGGTACTAGTTCTATGTTAAATGAAAAGAAGTTAACTAATTATTTCTGGGTAGATGTTGTCTCCATAACCACCTACTTGGTAAATAGGCTGCCATCCAAATCATTTGATGGTATGACACTCTATGAAGCATGGAATGGTAGGAGATCCTCATTGGACCATTGCAAAATATTTGGATGCATTGCCTATGCACACATCCCATCATAAATCAGAGGAAAACTTGACCCTAAGGTTGAGAAATGTATATTTATTGGGTATGCTCAAAATCAAAAGGGGTATAGAGTGTACAATCCCATTAACAAGGTATTCATTGTTACTAGGGATGTAATATTTGATGAGAATAATTCATGGTTTGAAGATGATTGCAGGAAAGTCAGGTTACCATATGATTTGGAAAATTATTTTCCAACCCTCAATCAAGAAGATCAATACTAAGCAAAAGACATCAACTGAAAGGATGAAAGGAAGATTGACCTAAAGGCTTGGAAGTCAAGACGCAAGTCCAAACTCAAGCAATTAGAAGACATACCCGAGTCTTCAAATCAAGCACTAAGGAGATCACAAAGGGAAAGCAAGAAGACCATAAGGTATGGATATGATTAAGCTTTAGTCACAAAGCATTCTATGTATATCACTAAAGACTCTATGGAAGAAGATCCTTCTTCATTTGAAGAGGCAAACAAGAAGATAGAATGGAGAGAAACCATGTAGGAAGAGGTGGAAGTATTACAGGAAAATCATACTTCGGATCTAGTTCCGAAGAAACTAGATATGAAGGTAATTGGTTCAAGGTGGATATACAAAATCAAAAGGAACTCTGATGGCTCTATAAACAGGTGCAAGGCAAGGTTAGTGGCAAAAGGACTTGCCCAAACTCATGGAGTATATTATGAACAAAAATTTTCACCTTTGGCAAAGATGCCAACAATTAGGGTTTGGGTAAGTCTTTCTGCTTCTAAAATTGGAATTTATATAAGTTAGATGTCAAGAATGCATTCTTAAATGGATGGATATCAAAAAATGTGTATATGGCACAACCACCAGGTTTTGAAGATGAAGATAAAATAGGTTATGCATGTAATTTTAGGAAGGCACTCTATGGTCTCAAGCAAGCTCCTAGGCTTTGTGGCAAGCAAGGTCAATTCTTCTCTATTTGATAAGAAGAACAAATGATAAGTTATTTACTTATGTTTCTATGTAGATGATATCATTATTATAGGTAATGATTTTGATGGTATCAAGAAGGTCAAGGCTCAATTAATGAAGAAATTCAAAATCAATGATCTAGGCTTATTAACCTACTTCTATTAAATTTATGTGTTCCTCTATAGCTTTGATGTGAACCTTTTCCCTATACATGGGCACTTTTTACTCTAGTGTTGGCTAGAGTTTTAATCCCCATGTTACCACAAACATGATTCACTCATATGTGGTGGGACTTTGTACTTAGGGATATTATTCACCTCTTACTTCAGTTCAAAGTAAACTTTTCAAAGACAACAAATTGAGTGCACCTTAACTTGGGAGAACAAGATCAAGCTCTCACCATGCATCAAGTAATTTTGTGGATTATTCTCTTATTGCAACAACATGTAATGAAGATCCACTTTCTTTTGAAGATGCATGTGACGATCCACAATGGATGAGTTCTATGCAATCAGAAATGGATTCTATACATAGGAATGGTACTTCGGAGTTATGTGAATTGCCAAAATGACAAAATGCCATTGGTACAAAGTAGGTTTACAAGATTAAGAGAAAGTCTGATGGTAGCATTGATCGCTACAAAGCTAGATTGGTTGCCAAAGGATATGTGCAACAATTTGGCATTGACTATGAGGAAACGTTTGCACCTACTTCACGCATGACTACCATTCCTACCATGGTTGCATTGGCTACCCATTGAGGTTGAAAGTGCATGAGTTGGACATAAAAATAGCCTTCTTGAATGGTGATTTGCAAGAAGAGTTTGCATGGTATGAAAAAATCCATAAGCACTTGATTGCTCTTGGCTTCACATGTAGTCCAATTGAAATCACACTCTATGTACGCAAAGATGGGGCTGATATTACAGTGTTCATTCTTTATGTTGATGACATACTCCTGACTAGGTCATGTGATGCAAAACTTGACATTCTTATGGCTGATTTGCAACATACTTTTGATGTCACTTATCTTGGTTTTTTGAGCTACTATCTTGGCATCCAGTTTGTATCCATTGAGGGGGGAACTGTTATGCATCAAGCAAAGTATGTTGAAAAATTACTTCAACATTTTGACTTTGAGGATTACAAGCCAATTTCCACACCAGTTGAGACAGGATTTAGGTTCTTTGTTGAGGATTCCAATGATGCGTTTGACACTTCTCTTTATTAGCAAGCTGTGGGATGTCTTATATATGCATGCAACACAAGTTCGGATATACAATATGCAGTTTCCCAGTTGAGCGGATTCATGCATAGCCCTAGCACTAAGCATTGGAAAAGCGGTAAAATGTGTGTTTAGATATCTCAGAGGAACTTTGAGCTTAGGTCTCTTTTATGACAGAGATGTTCAACCATGCTTGCATGCTTTTATAGATAGTGATTGGGCTGGTTGTTATGATACTCACATGTCCACTAGTGGTAATTGCTTTTTCCTTAGAGACTCATGCATATCTTTGTTGAATAAGAAGCAACCTATAGTGGCAACATCGAGTTGTGAAACTGAGTACAGGGCAATTTTCATAGCGACAATGGAGTGTATATGGCTGAGACACCTATTGATGGATCTTTGCATGGAGATTGATGTTGCTACGCATATTCTCACTCATAGTCAGAGTGCATTGGATGTTGCACAAAACCCAGTGTTTCATGCACGGACCAAACATATTGAGGTGCATCATCACAATATGAGAGAGCACCTTCATGCAGGAGATATTGATTTGGTATATGTGCCTACACAAGATAATGTGACAAACATATTCATCAAAGCTCTTCCACGAGAAAAGTTTGAATCTTTTTGCAAAGCTTTAGGCTTACTACCTTGTGGTGGCTGATTTTTCACTCCCTATATGTGTTCACATCATTCCCTCTAGGAGGGTTTGTTACATTTATGTGCTCCTCCGTAGATTTTATGTGAACCTTTTCCCTATACATGCCAAAACTTTTTACTCTCCTGATGGCTAGAGGTTTTTTCCCCATTTTACCACATACATGATTCACTCATATGTGGTGGTATTTTGTACTTAGGGATATTATTCACCTCTTACTTTAGTTCAATTCATCGTCAATAGAGAGAGCTATTCCAGCCAGCATCTTCTTCGTGTGGCTTGTTGGGTTTGTGGTCCTTGTGTGTGCTTCTCGTGTGTCTCTCGCACTTCTACACACACCCAACACTTTCTTGGCTTAGAGCTTGTGTATAGAGATTCAAGTATATTCATCACCCAAAGGAAGTACATACATAATATGCTGGTAAAGTTTAAGATGGATAACACTAAAGGTGTAGGTACTCCTATGGAACTCAACCATAAACTGAGTTCATATTAAGGTGAACTACTTGATGATGTTATAGGTTACCAAGAACTCGTGGGAAGTCTCAATTATGCTACTCTAACAAGAGTAGACATTGCCTATGCAGTAAGTACATTGAGTCAGTTTATGCACCATGCACCAAGGAAGCCTCATATGCAAGCTGCAAAGAGGATGCTTAAGTATCTAGAGGGTACAATGATTGAAGGTTTATTATATCCCTTCACCTCTTACATAGATATAAAGATGTATTTTGATGTAGATTTGGCTGGCTTCAAGGATGATAGGAGGACCACTTCAGGATATCTATCCTTTGGAGGTTCAAAGCTCATATCTTGGTCATCCAAAAAACAATCAACTTTTCCATTATCTTCCACAAAAGCAAAATATAGAGGTTTGACAATTGCAAGCCAAAGAGCTATGTGGCTTAAGCAACTACATGCAAATTTGGAGATACATTCCTACACTGCAGTAATCTTTGGAGATAACACTACTTTTGGACTAAGTACATTTAAGTGCACTATCATAATGTAAGGGAAAATTTGCTCAACAAGGATATTCAACTATCCTATGTATCAACTCATTTACAATGTGAAAATATACTCACAAAGGCATTGGATGGAACAAAAATGAACAGGTTCAAATTGATGATTGATTTGCTAGAAATTAAGGAGCAATGAAGACCAAGAATTTTAGGCTTGAAGGGGAGTTGTTGGTGAAAATCAAAACCAAGCCCAACCCACATACTTGGTTGAGTAGCTCATACTTGGTTAATTGGCATGGCCTATGCAAGGATTGATATGTTCAACCTCTTGTAAATTTAATTCACATTTACTTTTGTAAAAATGGATTGTATCCATGTGGAGTTAGGAAGATCAAAATTATGAATCATTTTGGTTGTTGAGTTTAGAGAGACTCTATCCTAGATGTTAGCACTCATATTTTAGGTGGAAGTTTGAATTTGAATTCAAACCTTGGCTCTAAGCATGAATTTGAAATGAGTATCTAAAAGACCCTCATGTATCTCAAAGTTCAGAGATCATTTTGATGTACACACATTGAGAAGTGGAGCTCACCTTATAGCTCACTCACCTCTCACTCATTGAGCAATGTTTGATTGCCAATGACATTGTATTTTTACATGTTTTAATACATATATGATCATTACATTCTCATGTCACTTCTCTATCATAACTCCATCAGAATAGTGATCTTGTGAGAGCTCGTTCTCTATGTGTAGTTGATCATTTCCCATTACTTAAATCATTGTATATTCCTCATAGTGTCTACTAAAACTCTTCAAAGTTTCATTAAGAAAGCTTCTTAGGATCTTTCCTAGTTTGCTTTCCATATTGAAAATTCTCACAAAATGAAAAAACTAACATCATCAATTTGGCCAACTAACATCAAGCTGCATGATAACTGAAGTACATGCATACATTATGGATAGTGAATTTTGTGCCATCAATGAACTGCACAACCACATCTCCAATCGTGAAAACTTCATAATGGTAAGAGACACAAAGTCTCACTCTACCAAGAGTCTTTGCTGCATAACTACACAACCATTCTCTATGCGGTGTCACATGGAAAGAAGCACCAGAATCTAACAACCATGTTTGGAAAAGAGAATCATCCATAAGAGCCTCAATGGGCACACTTATATAAAGTGTGAGTAGATAAGCATCATCAAAAATAGCATTGATTTCTTCTATCTTCATAGTTGAAGAAGATGGAATGGGTAACTGTTTAACATGCCCATCAACATTTTGTCCTTTACCTTTAGCAATCTTTAACACATAGTAGTCTTTCTTCATATGGTATTTCTGATGACAATAATGACACTCATTATCCCTCTTCCTTGATTTACTTCTACTCTTATTCTGTTGATCATTCTATTCCTTGTTCTTGCTTGTGCCATATTGTTGATTAATTCCCTAGTAAGAATCAAAAACATTATATGCATCTCCACTCAAAGGACCAACCATACACTTTCTAAGGATCTATTCACTCAAGAGTGCTCCACATATGTCATCATTCAAGAGTTTTCCACAAGCTAGAGTATTTATTAATAGTTGTGCAAAATCTATCCCATGATGATGGCAAGCTAGATAGCAACAAGACTACTTTGATCTCCATTTTTTGAGTTCGTAACTGAGAGAGTTTAGCATCAAAATTATTTGGATGAGCAACAACAATATCTTCAATATGAGAGGTTCATATGAATTTTGTATCAAGTATGCTTTATTTGATGTTGTTTCGTTTTCATATGTATTGCATAACTTCTTCCAAAGATCCTATTTACTTTCATAGTTCAATATTATGCATTAAACATTATCTTTGAGGTGTAATTTAATGGTAGACCTAGCCATTTCATCTAACTCATTCCAATCATCTTCATCCATGTCAGCAAGCTTCTTTGAGGTTCATTTTAGTGACCTCCCTTGCCTCCTCTGATTCAACACATCTTTAATCTAAGTCTTCTATAGAGCAAAGTTTGTGCCATCAGATTTTGATATCTCAAAATGGTCTTTGCCTTGCAAATTGTAGCTTGTCCTAAGAAAACATGCACTAGAACTAGATCCACAATATGTGGTTGAGATCTTTGATGCCATAATGATAGAAGAATAACTAGAATGATAATGGAGCTAGAAGAGTCCAAACACCACTAGGACTTAAAAAATGATAAGCAAGTATTAGATTTTGGGGAAAACTTCAGTAAAGTCTTTACAAAAAAATGGATTAATGGTAATGAATAACCAAAAGGATTTTGTGGGAACATATGTGCTCGCCCTAATAAATGTATTAGGGAGTAAATTGACCACTCTATAATTGAGAAAATAAAAATTTGGAAACTTTTTTATCACATTGTCGTCTACAAATTAACCATATGAACATTATCAAAAGCTCATAAAATTGCAACCAGTGACATGTAAATGTGCATAGTGAATCATTGACTCCACTGCATGTAGTTAGTTAACTAAAAGAAGCCAACTAGGCTTATGAAGCACCTACGAAAAACTAGCATACATCTACTATGGCAAGGTTTGGTAAGTCTTCCACCTACATCACCAAAGAGATCTCGATATCTGGGTGTCTCCTAGTTAAGAAAACCTCACCGTGGCTCCCTTTATCAACATCAAAGGCTATATGAAAAAATATGACCGCTATAGCAATGACCACATGGACATACATTTATCCATAGAAGCATACAACATTTGTCCTCAATATATGCAATAAAATGGAATTGAAAGGTTGAATTCATATCCTTGATACTAGCCCATTATGACTGTCTACAAACTTTGCTCTATAGGCTCAAAAAGCTTCATAAAAATGTGATGTTTGGTCCTACCACAATGCAAAACCTTTCAAGAAACCTATAGATTTACTTGTGTGGCTGAAAAAACAGCCCCTAAGATGAATATTCATTGTCGGAGAGGTACAAAGAGCAGTTCTCTTGATGTTTATGAACCTATGTATAGAGAATTATGCGTGAAAGTACTCCAAAATGGCTCCAAGAATCATCCAAAAAATGTTTCAAAACAAGCTTTAAAAGCAAAGAATGAAGTTTTGAGGGCGCAAGACATGTTCAAGGTAGTGTGAAACTTAGTATTTTCCATTTTTCAAACACCACAAGAGTGTAGCTTAGTGGCAAAAGATTGCCAATTAATTGAGCTCTGGGTGCAAGAGTACTAGGATAGGTGACCTAGTACCAGGAACCTCCGTCTTCTTTAATCTTTGAGGTCAATGGCACCAAAAGTGACTTTGATGTCTCCGATGACAAGGTATTACAAGGTCTATGCCTTAGACACTACCTTAGTCATAAGCCTTGGAGAATTCCTTGTTTGGCAGGTGAGTGCTTGCTTCGCTCACATAAAAGCGAGAAATCTTTTGCATCAGAATGTTTTGATACCAATGAAATACTGCATTGGGAATGCACCGTAGTGGATTCTCCTTCTTGAGAGCTCCACAAAGATAGTCTTGTAGTAGAAAACCGACCTCACAACATTGCACACAATACTCTACACAGATAAAAGAAAGTTTACAAAGAGCACGAACACATGTTTCTTGATTGTTACTAATGCCATCAAGCTTAGAGTTTGCAGATATGTTCCATTAAAGAATATATATAAAGGTGTGAGGTGCTTGGTTGGCCTTTCACATGGAAAGAAATGATAAGAGTTCGACGGGTGGATATATGCTCTCTCTTGCCCACGATTTATACAACACATAGCCTTGTTAAAAGTGATAATATACATCTTGCTCAGTGTGAATTAACACATAGAAACAGTATTTGGTGAAACTTTATCCTATTTTCTAGAACAAAAACAATGAGACGTATAATTCTGTGGGCAGTCATCAATGGATACAAATTATATAAAAGAGATATTAAGCATGAATTTTTTAATGATTGGTTACATAAGAAAGTATACGATTGGTTTTGTGCATGCTAAGTTTCCTAACTATGAACGTAAGATAACAAGCCACACGTGCATGGTGTGAACGCTCAAGTAATAAGCTTGGGCATAAAGATTTTAGACAATCAAAAGTTGACTATTGATTGTCAACATGGAATTTTAGGAAAGTGGTAGTCTTATTCTCGTATAAGTAGATGATCTTATAATTATATGCAATAAAGAAAGAAAACTCATGAGATTAACAATTTCTCTTGAGATCAAGTTTGCAAGAGATTTGGGAGATCTCCAAAGATTTCTTTGAATATAAGTTATAATAATCCCATAAGGTGTATGGATGACACAATTCTATTAGATTCCTTATTGTTTTAGAATGCGTTCTTGTAAACTAATAGAGATGCCACTATCTTAATGCGAATTTCTAGGATTATAAGAAATAGCTACTTGATGGAAGCTCACAGAAAGAGATGGTCGAAATCTGATTTAATTACTAAACTTGATTTTATGCACATCAGCTTTTGTTTAAGTAGCTTCTCCGTCTCTAATCATATGGAAAAGCACTTTTCTCGATGTACCATGGATGGGAATTAGCTCATTTGTTGTTTTATTAGGGTAAAGATATCCTACTAAGGTCCAAGGACTTTGAGACGAAGGAATCATGGTATCCATGTAATGCTTTATAGAAGGCATGATACCTATACGTAAAGTTCTATGAACAATGTGACTTCTTTCAAGTTGAATACTCAATAAATTAAATTTAGGGAATTATTCAATATTATCATAAATTTTTTTACCTACCTACTGGACGTAATGAAAAATCATCACTCAAAGATGTTTGTGTTAAAAGGGATGCTTGCCTACGTGCATGAAAATCTCTTCATATTGCTTTCTTTATTGCTTTGCACTACAAGAATTAGGGGGACGTAGCGACGCTCCCAAATTGACAAAAAAAATGGGTTCCGTCGCTTATGCGACGCTGGCATCGCATAAGCGACGGTCAATTTTTTGATTTTTTTTTTTAAGCGGCAGCCGTGTCATAAGCGATGCTAGCGTCACTTATGCGACGCTAAATTAATAGCATCGCAAATACTGTCGCTAATGAGCGATGATATTTGCGACGTTGGCAAACTGAAGAGCGTCGCATATGCGACGCTCTGGAATGTAAAAAAAAAAAATCGATTTCTTCCAGCACATTTGTGTCGGGATTTGGATGCGAGAGACCAAGAAGAGACCGAGAGAGAGAGAGAGCACACACGAGAGAGAGAGAGAGAGAGAGAGAGAGAGAGAGAGAGAGAGAGATACATCTACTTGCAAGGTATGACACACACACACACACTTACACACACATACATATGCATACACACAAATATACACACATAGACACACACACACATACACATAGACACACACACACACATACACACAAATGCACACACATATACACACATACACAAATAATGTTGCATACACACATGCACACATAATGCATACACATGCACACACATATACACATACATATACACACACATACACACACACATACACACACATACACACACATACACACACACATACACACACATATACACACATACACACATAGGTGTGTTTATGCATGTATGTATGTATATGAGAGAGAGAGAGAAAAGAGTGACACTAGAGGTATAAATACACCCATACACACACATATACATCATACATGCACATTTACACACATATACATATACATGCACATTTATACATACACACACATACATGCACATTTTTACACACACATATACATGCATGCAGTTACACACATATAATGAATAGACATAGACACATATACATACTCACATACACGTACACATACTCACATACACATACACATGGATAATCATATGTACACACACAGACTCATATAATCATATTTACATGCATGTATACATATACACATGCATATATACACACACAACACATGCATATGCACATATAGATACACGTACATACACAACACATGCATACACATAAATAAATAAATCCTATTTCAAAAATCCTAAATTGAAAACACTAATTTTGATATTAGGGTTTTAAAACCCCTAATTTAAAAACTCTAATTCAACCTTTTAGCCATATGTTTGAAGTATATGTACACATTGCATCTATTCCTCCGACGTCCTACTAGAGAGATGTCTCTCCTCCCAACCTTATGCCTCTATATATAGCTACTCAAATCAACGAGGATCATAATATATATAAATATATATACACATCATGTAGATAGGATACATAAATATAAAATGGAGTAGATATATTATGCATCACACATACATGCCTAAATGCACACATAAATATATATATACATACTACCATATTTACATGTACACATTTACACATAGACATAGATACATAGATACATATATACATGTACACATCACATATACATGCCTACATGCACACATAAACATATATATACATGCATACATATTTACATGTACATATTTACACATAGACACATATACATATATACATTTACACAATTATAAACAGTTGCACATAATACATGAATATATACACATATGCATATTTAACACATGTATACATATATCACACACATGCAAACACATACATATACATGAAATACATATATATGCATACTAACATATGTATACATATAATACACATGAATACACACACATATCCATACATACATGATAAAAATTTGCTCCTCGAAGATAAAGCTATATATAAAATAATAAGGCATACCCCTGAGCTTCATGTTCTAACTTAGAAGAACATGATTTCATCTCTCTAGTAGGACTCATCGTTATTCAAGTTAATAAAAAAATCCATTATCTGATATCCATTCAGAAGCTTCAAGTTATTGATCGATAACTAAAGTAGAATTTACTATCTAATCTGCTCATATGTTTTCATTATTGCCATCATTTTGGTAAGACATCAATATAGTCTCATCTTCATTATCCTTATTGATTTCACTTATTTCTTCTATTGTTAAATCTATGTTCTCATGAATCACATCATCTATTGATGGATTAATATCTATTTCTAGTAATTCCTCTTCCTCATTAGTAGAATCAGCATGTAGAGAATTATCCTATTCATAAAAAAGATTAGTATCATTATCACGTATAATGATTCTAATTTCTATTTTAGATGTTGATGTATCTGTATCTAATGCTGAATCATCAATAGGACTTTCTTCGATCTCTCTAACAATAAACTGTTCAAACAATGACCTACCTCTAGGTTGCACATGAATGCTTGCCAACAAGGATGAGCATCGCTTGTTCAATATGCCTAGGAAGAATATATGGTTCTTTAGTAGATCACATTACCTTGGAAGAATCAATTGCCCAAAACCCAGAAAATTCCTTTCTTACTGTGGAATTACTACCTTTATACTCTACTCGAAACTAGTCAACCTTCAATATGACCTATCAAAATATATAACAACAAAAACCCATTATTAGGTGCTTAAAAAAATAACTAACTCTATAAAAAGAAAATAAATTTTTTTCTACCTACTTGAATGTACGAAATGAAATTTCGTAGATACCAACAATAGTTCCTACATAACCAAGTTTGCTATCTATAAGGTTTGTGTCTTTTGAGCTAGCGCGTGATAGTTGCTTGAAAGAAGCAACAATACTAGAATCCTTTGTTTTACGTAAACAATCAATGGCTTTGATTCTAATATGCTGTCCAAAAGCCCACATATTAGTGAACATTCGAGCCTACAAAATAAATTCAATTAGTAAATAGAAACTAACATACATATATGAAAAAAATAAAATATTATTTTAATAAAATTACCTTTCGTTCACAAACTCTTTTTACTCATCTGAAATTTCTTCATTATTTGCGTTGGCGCATTGCAAACGACTATATAGCCAATCCGCGAAAGAAGATATATCTGTAATCTCATTATTATCGAGATTACGTCTAAATCTTTTGTTTTTTTGCCTTTTACTTCGGAGATTTTGAAGTTCCTCGTACTTGCTAAGGAATGCTTGCATGCATTTGCTCTTATATGCTACAAAAGTAGAAACATCATTTTTTTCTTGAAATGTAAATAAGAATGGAACCTCCTTACCTGATAATACCTCATCTGCTATTTTTGAAGAAGACTCGTTGGTCCATGCACATGGAGCTTCTGCATGAACTCTTTCAAGGTACTCACTAACGTAATACATGCACTCTTCAAGCATCCAACCCTTTGCCATGGATCCTTCTTGTTTCGCTCTTTGTCACACATAATCTTTTAATACTCCCATAAATCGCTCGACCCAAAACATCCATTGAGTGTTGACAACACCTGCAATTTCTATTTCATCTACAAGATGGACTAATAAATGAACCTGAATATCAAAAAATGAAGTAGGAAGTTCTTTCTCCATCAAACATAGTAGCTCTTTGCATTCACGTTTTTTTTTGTGGGATTGCGTTTTTGTCAATCTCTTTGGATGTAATCCACCTATACATATCATAAAAACAATTATAAAGAAGTTAATTAAAAAATAAAAGATATCCAATATTCATACATATTAAATATAAAAGTATCATAATTACCTTATAAGTGATCCAAGACGATACATTACATCTCGTACTCCTTTCGTTGTACATCCATCGATAACCAAAGGTAAAATATGTTTTAAAAAGTTATGCCTGTCATGGGTCTTTAACCCAGATAAGCTCTTATCATCCATAGTAAACATGTTTTGAAAAGATGCTCCATATCCTATAGGAGTCTTAATCAGTTGAATTCTATTGTTGATAGTCTGTATCTCTTTTGTTGTAAGTGCCCAAGGAGCAGGTGCATAATTCGTTTCTTGTCGCCGTCTATCAAAATTGGCCATAACTTTGGTTTAGATTTTTGATCTTTCAAATCATTCTTTGATGTTGTGGTATCTTTTAGTCCAAGAAGATGCTGCCATAGTGAATAACCAATATTTTTGAATATATGCATAGGATCAAGAAGACGACATACTTTTAACTCTTTCCAATACTCCAAAGAATACCATATTGATATGTTCTCTGCGAGTGCCAATTTTCCTTTACCTCTGTTCACATACTCATTATCTGAATCATCATTGAAGATTTCTGCTTCTAGATCTATCAGAGGTCCATCTGTCCATTTTTTATACCAATCCATAGGCATCATAGGTTTTGGACACTGACCCGTTTCAAGCTTTCCATTAAAATGTATTGCTTCTCTTTTAGATCTTAATGGATGATCATCAGGCAAGAATCGTCGATGTCAAAGATAAATATTTTTGTTGAGATTCTTACTATAGATTAATCTTAACCAATCACCACAATATGGACAAGCTTTATAATCCTTAGTAGATATTCTTGCATCATGGAAAATGATAAAAATATAATTAGATTAAATCGTATTTATTTACATGAATATTGAATAAAAAAATTACATCAATACCTGAACAAACACCATATCTTGGAAAATTGTGAATAGTCCAAGCCACAATACCGCGAACTGTAATATGTCTTTCATTGATGCTTTTCGATACATCAATGACATTAATACCTCTCCATAACTCTTGAAGATCGTCAATGAGAGGAGCAAGATATATGTTCATATCTTTAACTTGTCTTTTGCCTGGGATTAAAAGTGAAAGCATTAAATGTTCCTTTTTATGCTAAGATATGGCGAAAGATTGTAGTTTATGACTACCACTAGCCATGTTGACCATTTACTGGATTTCATGGAGAATGGATTAACCCCATCTAATGCAACTCCTAACTTTACATTCTGTGGATTTTGTGCAAATTCAGGCCATGTAGAATCAATATGCTGAAAAGCAACACTATCATGAGGAATTCTGATTATTCCATCAGTACTTTTGTGATCATGTCCCCGAGACAAAAGCTTTGATAATTTGGGGCTTTGAAACATATGTCTAATCCGTGGAGCCAATGGAAAATGTCTCAATACCTTTTTTGGGATTTTACCTTCTTTGCCCTTATATCGAGGAGATTGACATTTGGGACATGTCAAAGAGTCTGCATATTCACCTCTATATAAAATACAATCGTTAGGACATGCATGTATACATTGATAATCTATACCAAGATTGTTGATTATCTTCTTCATTTTATCATGTGAGGTAGGAAGAATATTTTGACTTGGTAAAAGCTTTTCAGATAATAATCTGTAAGTTTATCAAAAAAGATATATTGAAAAAAGTAAATAAATAAATAAACATATATATACACATTTAATTTTATATATGTGTATGCTTATGTGCATCTTTCAAAATATTCATGCAAAATTTGACTGTTTTGGATGGCAGGATACAATTGTTTGTTTTGGAGGATATGAAGTATGTACCTTCATTGAATGATTTGTCGATTCTATCATATGTTCAGTTTGAAAGTGTGAAAAGTGGGTTTATAATTGCTATTCAAAGAATTTGGCACTCTTTATAGGCCATACGATGGTGACCTAGATGAATCACATGCATAGAGGTTACTCAAGATAGAGCAACCTGATTATAAGGGACTAGTACCAGCAGGATTCCTCGGGTATGGAGTAAACCTCTTGCATGTCAATGGTGAGCATCTGAACTTTAGGATACAAAGTGAAAATCATGGTGGCTTGAGAGGATCACTTTTATACAGCTTGTTCAAAGAACTTCGGGTTTATGACACTGAAGTTTTTTGAACAAGCTGTATAAAAGTGATCCTCTCAAGCCACCATGATTTCCAATTTGTATCTTAAAGTTCAGATGCTCATCATTGACATGCAAGAGGTTTACTGCATACCCTAGGAATCCTGCTGGCACTAGTCCATTATAATCAGATTGCTCTATCTTGAGTAACCTCTGTGCATGCGATTCATCCAGGTCACGTACCATTGTATGGCCTATAAACAGTGCCAAAATCTCTGAATAGCAATTATAAATCCGTTTCTCACACTTTCAAACTGCACATATGATAGAATCGACAAATCATTCAATGAAGGTACATACTTCATATCCTCCAAAACAAAGAATCGTATCCTACCATCCAAACAATCAAATTTTACGTGAATATTTTGAAAGATGCATTAATAGTTTTAAAAGATGTGCGGACAAAAAGTGTCCATTGAATTTAAGTTCTTGTTCTTACCTTATCTAAAGTAAGAATAAAAACCTACATGTATATATATATATATATATATATATATATATATATATATATATATATATATATATATATATATATATATATATATATATATATATATATATATATATATATTTATGCATATATATAAATAGATAGAAAATTGAAAATTATACCTTAATAGTGTCGAAACAGATACATTACTCCATCTAAAACGATTTTGAAGGTTGAGAATAAAGTAATCTTGCACTTAGTCGTGTCAAACAACTTCCTTCATATACATGCTTTAGACATTCCTCTCGAAGATATTTCTCATTTTTAGAAATATCAATGCTCTCACTGTCATTTTGATACCAATCCTCAACAAAATCTGCCATGCCATCATCTTCATCATTGTCACACAAATCTTGTACTTTATCGTCTTTTGAATATAGATCTTTCAACTTTGCATATTGCACAGGATTAGTTTTGCGTAGCCTCCTCATGGAAGCTTCTAATAAATGAGGTCTTACTGGTAATTGTGAATGCTGTGGAGGAATATCATCAACATCATACATTGGAATCTACACATATAAATAAAATTCATTAGTATTCCATAAATGAATAAAAAGTAAACTTTAAATAAAAAATTAAGTATTTAACTTATTAAATATGGATAGAAAAGTTTTATTCTCTCTAGCTACAAGGTGCTCTTGGAGGTCTACGCCATCCATAATTCACTAATAGTTCATCACCAACATGTAATGTAGTAATATCATTGACAACTATGTATCTTGATACATCTCTACTCATGTATGGTGATTCATGAATATTTTCACGCTCCTCAAATGTGCAATTAGTCCTTGAACTATTATGTAACCCTCGACTACTATTTATTAAACCTGCTATATTTCCATGTGTGTAAGGTCTTCCATCAATATATAATCTTTCATTTTCTGCATGTAAAATCCTTCTACTAGTAAGGGATGTTGCATTCAAGCATATTCCATAAGTACTCATGCTTTGAACATAACGTGAAATATGATGCCAATATCCCCATGCATATATAGGACCACAAAATGACATAAGAGTGACTTCAAAGTTCGGAGGCACATACAAATCCTCTACAATAAAGAGACCATGACCAACATTAGTAATAGTGGATGGAGCAATCATATAGCGATTACCCCAAAAGTTGAAAACATCTCCATCTAAAGGAAGTGCTCCTCTATACCATCCTCCATATCTTCTTCTATCATATGTTTGTACTAAAGAACTATCACGAGCTGGCAATGGATAATCTCCAGCCGTTTCATTCTCTAAACCAGGAGCTATAGGATTTCTAGAAACCTCTGCTTGTAATTGATGAACAACAAGTCCATGACGTGTACGAGGTATATTAACATTATGAGAAAAATTATCATCATCATCATCATTGAGAAAGTATTCCTGTATATCAACAATAATTTGATTTTATATATGGTTTTTAAATATAATAATGACATTAATATATATAAAAAATAGATACTCAAGCATTATTACGTTGTCTAGGTGATGGTGCATGCTCAAAAGTACCATACTCTGCCTCATGTTCAATACATTCCAATCATGGTCTTCGATACGTGCCATAACAAGAGTTACACCAACATATAATATTCTCTTCATAGTAAAATTCATCATAATTCCTATCGGAGGACACATGTGAAGTCGTTGCATGTTGCATGTATATGTGTATGTGGATATGTGTATGTGTATGTGTGTGTATATATGTGTATGTATTCTGATTTTTTTTCTGTTTGAGATTAAATTAACAGGAGATATTGTATGGTAAAAAAAAATAAGAGGCGAGCTAACATACCACCTGAGTCATGGCAGTTTTTTCGTAGACAGCTACGTCTTCAGGAGTCATTTCCTCAGCAGAAGGTACACAAATTAATAGTTTATATTTATAATTTTTATATATTTTAGTAATTTTTTACATTTAATTTATGTATTTTTTTTCTTGATTAAACAGGCTGTTGCAAAGAAGAGAGTGGAGCGAGGCCACACATCGCACCTATGCCAAATGGGCCATAATGGTTTTGTAGCTACATTTGTAAGTATATGTGTTATTGTGAGTATATTTTTTATTTTAGTTAAAATGAAAGTAACTAATGATTTTTATTTGTTTCATTGCAGTGGAAGGATTATGGCCGATATCCTACGAAAGATGAGATCGAGTATGCTACACATTTTGGATATCGGCATTTGAGCGAGTATATGCAAGATCGTCCTGACGCATTTGTGAGTATTTTTAAATTTTATATAATTATTTTATTTTTATGAATGGTTTAATTGTTTTATTTATTTATGTTTGTTATATGTAATATAGGAGTATTATGGAGAGACAAATATGAATGAGGTGGAGAGACAAACACAAGAGGGACGATCTCGATTGTCACAAGGTGATCATGACGATGAGGATGAGGAAGATCAAGATGATCATGATATTGCTGATGATGATTAGGATTTTAGTTGATTATGACATTGGATTATATGTATTTACACACACACACACACACACACACACACACATATATATATATATATATATATATATATATATATATATATATATATATATATATATATATATATATATATATATATATATATATATATATTATCTATATATTTTTCATTTCAGTTATGTTTTGAATTATGTGTATGGTATTAAGTAATGAAGAGTTTTGTTCTATTGATTGTTATTATTGTTTATATTAAGCATGTGTTTTAATACTTTAATTATATAATTCATTCATATGTGTGTACCTAAGTGTATATGTATGTAGTAAATATGTATTTATGTGCATGTGTATGTGTGTGTATATGTATGTATGTGCATGTGCATGTGTAAGTGTATATGTGTGTATGAGTATGTGCATGTGCATGTGTATGTGTGTGTATATGTATGTGCATGTATATGTGTAACTCTATGTGTATATGTGTGTATGTGCATGTATATGTGTATATGTAGGTATGTGCATGTGTGTGTGCATGTGTATATGTGTTTTAATACTTTAATTATATAATTCATTCATATGTGTGTACCTAATTGTATATGTATGTGTGTGTATATGTATGTATGTGCATGTGTATGTGTGTGTATATGTATGTATGTATGTGCATATGCATGTGTAAGTGTATAAGTGTGTATGAGTATGTGCATGTGCATGTGTAAGTGTATATGTGTGTATGAGTATGTGCATGTGCATGTGTAAGTGTATATGTGTGTATGAGTATGTGCATGTGCATGTTTAAGTGTATATGTGTGTCTGAGTATGTGCATGTATATGTGTATATGTGTGTATATGTATGTGCATGTATATATGTATATGCAAGTATGTGCATGTGTGTGTGCGCGTGTATATGTGGGTACGTATGTGCATATATATGTGTATATATGTGTATAATGTATGTATATGCATGTGTACATGTATGAAACATGCATGTGTATGTGGATGCATTTCCATTTGCATCCATGTGCATGCATTTGAATGTGCATGCATGTGGATGTGCATATACATGTATTTGCGTATATGTTAATGTGTATATATATATATATATATATATATATATATATATAAGCAATAATGCATGCATGTAAATCTTTTCATGTGGTTGTAGAAATGTTTGTGCATATGCATGTGTATATATGTGTATGTCTAAGTGTATGTGCACATGTATCTGTGTGTATATATGTGTGTGTATGTGCATGTGTATATGTGTGAAAGTGCATCTTCATCATGTATAAGTGTATAAGTGCATATCAATAAATGTGAGTATGCTATCTAATGAAAATAACACAATTCAAATGATATACAAAGAATAGAAGTTGTACTTACAATAGTTAGCCATACTTTTTGCTTGGTTAGCTTCTTGAATAACCTGCAATAAAGACAGAGAGAGAGAGATAATTCAAAGAGAGAAAGATGTAGAAAGAGAGAAACAGAGACAGAGAAAGACAATAAGAGAGAGCTTAGGCGAAACAACAATTCTGCATATACTTGCTTCAGCTTGTAAGCGCAGCGCAATTGCGAACGTTGGAGAGCTCTTCGATCGGATGCGTGAAAATGCCAATCAAAGAGCCTCCAACGTTTTAATTTTTTTCCGTCAACAGACCGTCGTGTAAATGATGCTAGCCATCGTCTCATAAGCGACATGCTTTTAGCGTCGCTTATGCGACGTAAAAGAGCGTCGCTTATGTGACGCTTTTAAATGCATCCTGTTAACAACACTCTATGGGAGCGTCGCACCCCGTCGCGCCACAAGTCTCAAAAAACGTCGTTGACTTCGTCGTTTAATCGACGGTCCATGTGCGATGATAACTACGATGCATGTTGCAATTTTATAGTGACGAAATTCTGTCGCCTTAACCGTCGCTATACGCCCGTATTCCTTGTAGTGTTTGCCAAAAGAAGGGTGATATGTGATTCATCTATTAAGTCCTTTTTTTTGGTTAAGTGATTTGAAGTACCTTGCTGAAGGAAGAAATTGATGGGGCATGATTTGCTAAATGACATTTTCTCCTATCAGTGAAATCTCGGCCTTGATGAGGTCGACATGGCCAAAGGCAAGCTACATGTGAGTCACCAAATCAACAGTAGTTCATCTCATGTAGTTCAAGGTGTCCTCACGCGGCAAAGCGGTTTCGAGGCAAAGGGACGCACCATGGTGTTTACGCACTGAGGGCTGTTTGCTCCCTTGTTGTACAGCTCACTAATTATGCTCGCTCCCTTGTTGTACAGCTCACTAATTATGTTAAGAACATGAACAATCCGCATAAAGTTGTCATTCTCTTCTTTCGTGAGCTCGCTAATTATGATGGCCCGAAAGATTAGAGCTGATTATAGCCTCTTAATCATGTTCCATCAATCAAAGATTGAGGGGTTCTAAACAGATGTCATTCTGTGATAGCTTTGAAACGCTATCCTTGTTGGACCCAGTGTTGTATTTTGACGATCGACCATACCCTTCAATTTTGAAGGTTATATACAGATAATACCTGTTTTTTCCATTTTTCATGTAATTTTTGAAGGTCAGATATTATATATGACCTTATTTTACGGTCCAAAATGGCCAAAACTACGGCAGTCAAAAATCAACACTGGTTGGACCTGAGGTTGGGGAACCTTAACTTCTTTGATTACTTGACGCGCACGTGCACACTTGACCCATCAACCTGTTATCCAGCACACCTCAAATTCCAGCTCGTGTATCATGCATGGAGATGACCACAGTAGCACCAAACTAACCGTCGTCAATTCCATTCGCGTGGAAATTCTGTCTGATTTGGAGCTATTGCTTCCACGTCCACTTGGATGTCACATTCAGTTCATTCATTCCTCCTGAACAAGACCCACGCAACTTCCTATTAGCACTCAGATGAGAGATTTTCCCTAAGCACAAGCAATCGGAATAAAGCATTTTAACCATACACAGATTCAGCAGCATCCAAGAAGCTCCATCGCTAACAGCTGTCAACAGATTTAAAAAATAGTAACGACAGCAATAACGCGCCGGTAGCCTTGCGTGGGTTTGTGTGCACGCGGGGGTCGATGGCCTGTGTGTGTGTGTATTTTCCTCGCACGCGCGTATTTAAATACGTATCCATACGTGCCTGACTCAGGAATAGAAGCTCTAGTTGATTTGGGAGCGAGTCGAGAATGACGCCATCTCCGTCTGTTAAGCGTATGCTGCAGAAAGCCCCATTCCCGCAGCAGAGGCTTGGCACGGGGAAGCCCATTGCACTAAAGAGGACAAGAACCAGCAATACCTGCAGTGCGCAAAAGTTTCCGAACTCCTCACCGAGGCCTAAGCCGATAGGAGGAGGTCGTCCGACCTCGTTGAACAACAGCAACACCACCACGACCCATCTCTGCGCTGTGAACCTCTCTCACTTCCAAGAGATGGTGCATCGCTTTACGGGAGCTCCTTCATCCGACGTTTACCCTCCCAACTACCCATCACCTGTCATGGCGAGCCCACTTGGCAGCGTTTCTCAACTCGCTACTTATGCGCCCAGCTCAGTAGGAAACGTGGTCTCCTCTCGCCTTCTTCTCAACAATAGTCTTCCGCTCCAACTCCACGGAACAAGCCGAAATGAAGCAGACATTCTCTTCGATCCGTGTGCTTCATTTGTCAACAGAAGCAGCAACAAGGATCCGTTGACAGATGTTTCCCACATCACAAGTGCTTACCCTAAGTGCATGAGCGGGTCCGACTATCAGAGCCTACTACAACAAAGCAATGGTGCCCTGGTGATCAACCCAAGCATGCTGCCCAGATCTAGCTATGTTGCTCCGACGTACCAGAGATTCTTTCTAAGTGATGCAACCTACGCCGCTCAAAACAGTCACCAGGTGGCTCAAACAGACAGCAATATGACGCCTATAAGCAGCATTCTCCAACCAACGTCCATGGACATGGATTTTAACTCGACGTTTTTCAATCCTCGGCTTTGGTAACTGAGCGGTTGGGCATACTACAGCTAAGTGCGGCCTGAAGGAACATTATCATTACTCATTTTCTAGCTCTGTCTATCTTAGCAACTTCGTGAAGCTTGGAAGAATATTATCATCAGTCATTGTCTTAATATGCGTACCTTCACAACCTCGTGAGAAGGTGTTGAGTGTGCAAGGGACAATAGGAAATATAAACATGACCTTTTCGCATTCGTTGCAAAAACATGTGACAAAAGATCAATAATCTTCTCAATTGCTGATATTGTTTCTACAAGAAACTCACTCTATACAATGTTATTAATTTTCGACCTGCGCATACCTTTTCGCTTTATCTTGGAATGCTTGAATCTTAGGCATTTTCTTTGTTGACATAAATTTGGCAACCTCAATTTTTAAAGTTTCATACAGGTTCAGTTCGATATACTTCATAGAAATTTCTTGAACGAGCTTAGTTCATAGGATCCACTGTACACAATCCCCTTGCGACCATTAGGAACCACATATGGTAAACATTGAACGTGGGTGACCTACATTCCCAGAAATTCATACTCGCGCGACAAAGACGATCAGTTAGTCTTACTATCAATGTATAGTTACCAAAATCCGTTACAATGCTTGTATCAAATATTCATCAGCGCACGTAACCTGAATAGACACATATTTCACACATATTGGTACACTAACATGGCAGGTTTCATGAAAACATGCACGCATATTCACAACTATAGGTTCATGGATATATTTATTTATTTTTGTCATATATATATATATATATATATATATATATATATATATATATATATATATATATATATATATATATATATATATATATATATATATATATATATATATATATATATATATATGCTGCTTCTTTTAAGGGCCCTATCCAATTCACCATTTCATTAGAATATATGTTTTATCTAGACATGAAAAGACTAATAACATTGCATGCTTTGGAATCTTTTTGCTAAAAGGTCATGCTATGCGAGGACTTTAATATGGTGAAAGTTCTTTATGATATATAGGACACAGTGCTGGAGTTTGATGTCTATGGAAGCACACAAACAACACATGGAAAAAGAAGAAGCTTGGAGCACAACATACAATGATGTATCACCAAATGAATGTACAAAGATAACTAACCCTTTATTATTATAGGTGTATATACAATCCAAGGGAAAAAGCCTCTTAAAGAGGGAAAAAAGTGCCCTAATGGTCCTAAGTGTGTTAACACACATCCCTACTAAAGTATTGGCACTCATATATAAGAAAGTGCCAAGCTATATGGAATCATTTCACAAAAGGAGGCAAGCCCAAAGCTTTGCTGAAATCTCCAATCTTCTCTCTTGGTAGAGCCTTTGTGAAAAGGTCTACAACATTCTCTTGTCTAGGCGCATATGCCAAATTGATCTCTCTAGTAGAGAACCTCTCCATGACATAATGATTCTGTACCTCAATGTGCTTAGTGCAAGCATCGAAGATAGGGGTCCTTGCAACTGCCAATTCACACTAACTATGAGTGAGGATGTGGTGGAAGAAGATTGATCAACACTCAAATCAACCAAAAGGCATCTGAAACACACACACTCCATAGTCTCTCTGAAAGCTTGCCTACACTCAACCTCATAATAGAAGTGCCCACACTAGGTTGCTTCTTGCTAAACCAAGATATTTATGAGATATCAAGCACGAAGCAAAAACCACTAGTGCACATATGAGTGGCATATAAAATACCCCAATAAGAGTTAAAAAAGCATGTAGATCTCATGGTACTATGACCCCCCCTTGGGGTAAAAAAATCCAAGTAGTCAGGTACCACTCAAGTAGCAAAAGATGCTCTTAACTGCCTGCCAATGCTTGGCACCTAGGAAATGCACAAAATTGCTCATATGAAAGAGAACAAACTAAATATCAAGCCAGATAATGCATAATTAAATCAAGCATCCAATAGCCTAGTGATAGAGATCAACATGAAATGCATCTCGAGCATCATGAAGACTTAACCATCAACCTATTTCCATAGGGAATAGGTTTGGAGTCTTCGAGGCAAAAACAATACAATAATGTGTGGATATGTTTTTATTTGACACAAAGCTATTGCACCATCAACCTCCATAAACTAAGTGCCCAAATAATGATGCAAATACCCTAAATTTGACATCTCAAAAGAGGCATGCAAATCATGTTGGGAGAGATGGTTGGATGCACTTAGAAAATTGAGTTGGTACTGCTAATCCTGCTTTGCACCAGCCCTCTTTGATCCTTTTCTCTGATTCTACTTCTTGATAACGCGACGAAGACTGTGCCTTGCGGAAACCGTCACGCCAATGAAGAACTAAGTTAGAGTGATTCAAAAATTCTCTGTAATCAATCAATAGCTTAGAATGTGCTCTAACTTTACTGGAAAAATTTCATCGAAATTTCACCGGACTGCCACTGGACCGACACTGTAATCGTACCGGAATTATACCGAAATGAACTTCAATTCTCTTTATAATTACTTCAAGTGAACATACATGAAGTAAGGAAGTGACACGTGAACTTTCTTAACTTACTGAACTCTTTCTGAAGTTTAAGAAAAAACTCCTCTAGTTTAGACAGCCTCTTTCCGGTCAGACTTTGTACTGTGTGTGGATATCTTTTTCACCGGAAAGATTGATCAACTAAAAGTAGAGATGTTTAGCTATACAGTGAGCTATCTCTCATAGAAAGCTTTGCATTACTCTGCGAGATCTACTTCGTTCTTCTACCGGAATTACTCATTTACTGTAAGAATTGCAACAGTAAGCACTTCGACGATGATTTCTTGAAATTGGCTGAACCAAGTTGCTTCAAACTTTGTATGCTTGAGATATGCTTTGAGATGAATCTATCAAGCTTTGAATCACTTGATTTAGTTCAGTAGGCACTGAGAGATGTCTCTTAGAAGTTGACAGTAGTTGAAGTGGTACACTCAGAGAATAACAGAGATGATGAACGTAAATATTTGTATTAGATCATGTAAATGTACATTCCCATTGGTATGATAAACATAGCTCAATGGTACTCAGAGGTGTAGGCTATAGAGAGGACCTTACGTACTCACTGATTGATACAGAACCGCCTCGGGATGAGTGAAGAACAACTATGACTTTTGATTTGTAGTTTTTATAGGAGTTGAGTGAGAGCTTGAATTAGAATTCAAATCAATCTCCTAAAATCTTTCACCTAAAATAGTTGATTGAGATATTCTCTCAATCAATCAACAACCTTTTCCGCGACTTTCAATCAATTAGGCGTGATTGCATAATGCGCCAAGTCACTAAGACTTTTACAAGAGGTAAAAATGGTAATAGTTCATAAGCATAAGTTCCTATGACTCTTGCTTCATGTAGAGATATCCTTCAAGGGTTCCAAGCCAAAAGTGAAGGCTTGAATTGCACCAACAGCTCCCCCTCAAGCCAAACATTTTGGCTCAAGTCTTCAACTTCATTCTTCAATCACATCCTGCAATCCAATCATGGATTTGAATCTCCATAACTTGTTTCCATCCAAAGCTTTAGTGAGTAAATCTGCACATTGCATGTTAGTAGACACATAAGTCAACTGAATGTCTTTGCTTAGCAACGTTTCTCTCACATAGTGGTAATGAACCTCTATGTGTTTTGTCCTAGCATGATATATTGGATTAGCTGCAAGGTGAAGAGAACTTGTGTTGTCACGAAAGATAATTGGTGGCCTTGTATATAGGCCTAACTCTGTATATAAAAGCTTCAACCAGATAGCTTCTTGAGTAGCATTGGGTAGCCCTCTATACTCTGCTTCAGTAGATGACAAAGCTACTGTAGGTTGTTTCTTGGCTGACCAAGAAATTGGTTTATCACCTGCAAAACATATGTATCCTGATGTGCTTCTCCTATCATCCTTGCATCCTGCCCAATCTGCATCTGAATATACTTTAATATCAATATCTGATGTATAAGGAAAATACAAACCATGGTTCTGAGTTCCCTTTAGATACTTCAAGATCTTCTTTGCTGCCTCTAGGTGAGGTACCCTTGGTTTGTGCATGAATTGGCTTAGCACACTAACTCCATATGCTATGTCAATTCTAGTCAAGGTAGCATAATTCAAACTACCTACCATACTTTGATATCCTGTAATGTCTTGGACTTCATCACCTTCATGAGCACTAAGTTTTAGGTTGACTTCCATAGGAGTACTTGAGACTTTAGCTTCCTGCAAATTAAACTTCTTCAACATGTCTTGAATATACTTCTTCTGAGTAATGAAGATACCTGAATTTGTATAAATCAATTCAAGACCTAAGAAGTATTTTAATAATCCAAGATCATTGATCTTGAATTCCTTCATCATCTATTCTTTGATGTGTCTAATCCCACTGACATCATTACCTGTAATGATGATGTCATCAACATAAACACACAAGTAGATTACTTCTGTACTACTCCTCTTTATGAATAGAGATGTGTCTGCCTTACTCATCACAAATCCTTGGTCTTGGAGATATGTTGTCAACCTGTAGTTCCATGCTCTAGGTGCCTGCTTCAATCCATATAGAGCCTTCTTCAATTTACAAACATAATTTACCTTCTTGGGATCTTCATAGCCAGGTGGTTGTGACATGTAGACTTCTTCAGATATCCATCCATTCAAGAAAGCATTCTTGACATCTAATTGGTACATGTTCCAATTCTTGGATGTAGCTATACTCACCAATACTCTGATTGTTGGCATTTTAGCCACAGGAGAAAATGTCTCCTCATAATCAATGCCTTGGGTTTGTGCAAAACCCTTGGCTACCAACCTTGCTTTGTACCTGTTGATTGTTCCATCAGAGTTTTTCTTTAGTTTGTAGATCCATCTTGATCCTATCACCTTCATAGAGTCCTTCTTGGGTACCAAGTCCCATGTGTCACTCTCCTTGAGAGATTCTATTTCTTCATCCATAGCTCCTTTCCATTCTGGTTTGGTGATTGCCTCTTCGTATGTACCTGGTTCTTCATTCAACAAATCCTTTGCAAGATATACAGAATGCTTAGTTACAAGAGAAGTGTCATACCCATATCTGATAGGCTTCTTACTTTTTCTATGAGATCTCCTCATTGCTTGAGTTGAGGATTCTGGTATATCCTCTAGCTTCTTCATTTTCATCTTTCCTTTGGACTTCCATGCCTTGAATTCCTCAAGGTTAATTGTATCATCATCATCTGAGCTTGAGTCTTCTTTCTGGATTGGTTCCTCCTTGGTGAGCTTTGGAAAGTCTTCTTCCATGTCATAAGGTAGACTAACCTTCCTGTATTCATTCTCATACCATGAGTCATTCTCATCAAAGATGACATCTCTGCTTACCTTGAAGCCTTTGTTTGTTGGATTGTAGAATCTGTACCCTTTCTGGTTCAAGTCATAACCAATGAAGATACATTTTTCAGCTTTAGGGTCTAGCTTTCCCCTTACCTGTGAGGGAATATGCACATATGCAATACAACCAAAGATTTTGCAATGATCTAATGATGGTCTCTTACCATGCCAAGCTTCATAAGGTGTCATGCCATCAAGAGACTTTGATGGCAACCTGTTGATGAGATAGGTGGCAGTAGATACACTCTCTGCCCAAAGATAATTTGGCAACTTCTTTTCATTAAGCATAGACCTTGCTGTTTCTACAATGAGTCTATTTCTTCTTTCAGCTACCCCGTTTTGTTCAGGTGAGTACCTTGTGGTTATCTCCCTCTTGATGCCTCTTTCCTGCAAGAAGTCTTCAAAATCATTTGAGAAGTATTCTCCTCCTCCATCTGACCTTAGCCTTTTCAAGTTTCTTCCTGTTTGGTTTTCAACCAGTGCAAGATACTTCTTGAAACAATTAAACACTTCATCTTTATGTTTCATAAAGTATAAGACAATCCATCTGCTATAGTCATCAATGAAGGACACATAATACCTTGATCCTGAAATGGAAGGGTCCTTGCTAGGTCCCCAAACATCTGTGTGCACCAAGTCAAGGTAGTCTTCATGCATAAAACCTTTCTTTGAATAGGGCAATCTGTGTGACTTACCAAACTGACAGGCTCCACACTTGTATATCATGTGTTGCTTGGATACATTAGGTATTCCAAGCACACATTGATCCCTGCACATTTGCTTTAAGGTCCTTTCACCAATGTGACCTAACCTCTTGTGCCATATTTCTAATTCTGAAAGTGTTTGATCCTTGTAATTGTATAAAGCAATGTTTTTGGTGTCTTCAAGCTCAAAAGTAAATAATCTACCTGATTTTTCTCCCTTGGCTATTCTTCTGAATCCATGTCTTGGGTCCTCCACATATGCTCCATGTTGATTGAACCTGACCTGTAAACCTTTCTCCACAATCTGACCAACACTCATTAGATTCTTGGTAATAGTTGGAACATAAAGTACTCTGCTCAATAAGTTCTGATTACCATCACTAGTCTTTACATTACCAACCTTTACAACAGAATGCTTAGTATCATCACCTGTCTGTACCTGATGTTTGCCCTTGGGTTCTTCCAAATCAGAGAGTAGTGCCACATTACCAGCTACATGGTTAGAACACCCTGAATCAATATAAAATAAATGATCATCATTTGTACCTGCCTTGGAGGTCATATTCATGATCAATAGGGAGTCATCTTGCTCCTCTGTGTAGTTGTTGTAATCCCTTCTATTTCTGAATCCACCTTGGTAGTTACCATTGTGGTTGTGGTTGTAATTGTTGTTGTACTGATTGTTGTATCCATTGTAGCCTTGGTGTTGGTTGAATCTGCCTCTACCTTGAGAGTATCCACCTCTTTGATGGCCTCTTCCTCTCTGATTTTTATAGTTTTTGTAGCACTCATCTGTGATGTGGTTAGACAATCCACAAATGTTGCATGGTGATGAGTTGTAGGGTCTCCCCCTACCTGACTTACTTCCTCTGCCTCTACCTCTTGAAGATCTACCTCTCCCTGCATAGTTGGCTTGGGAAGTAGAGCCTTGTTCATCAACCTTCTTACTTTTATCTTTGTCTTTAACCTTCTTATCAGTGTATAAAGCAGAGGGGTTGTTACCTTTTGATTGCTCTCCATTCTTTGTAAGCTTTGCTTCATGTGTGAAGAGTTGACCAATCAGGGTTGTTAGATCAGGAGCATGTATGTCCATGTATAGGTCCATTGCTGTGGTAAAGCTCTCCCATTTGTCATCAGCCTTTAGTCCATTGATTACCTGCCTTACTATTTGTTCCTCTTCAATCTCCTCTCCAATACTTGCCAGTTGGTCTGCAATGTCTTTGACCCTAGTGACAAAATCTGAAACTGATTGCTTTGATTGCTTCTTAAGAGTAGTGAATTCAATCCATAGTTGATTCTTTCTGGCCCTTGTACTTGATGAAAAATATGTTGACAAGGTTTCCCAAGTTTCTTGGGAGGTCTTACAATTCCTGATGTGAGGTAAAAGGAAATCAGATATAGAGTTAAGAAGGTAAGACCTTGCCAAAGCATCTTTTGCACACCATGTGTTGAGCCTTTCTTGTTCATCTTTGGTGGGTAGGCCTCTAGCTTTGAATGAGGGCAATTCTTCATCTCCTGATATGAATCCAAATAAGCTTCTTCCTTGTAGATAGGTCTTCATTCTTAGAGACCAAGCTTGGTAATTGTTCCTGTCCAATTTGTCAATGAATGAAGGAAAACCATCTCCCATGTTACCTTATTTGCTCTGATACCACTGTTGGGAGAGATGGTGGGATGCACTCAGAAAATTGAGTTGGTACTCCTAATCCTGCTTTGCACCAGCCCTCTTTGATCCTTTTCTCCGATTCTACTTCTTGATAACGCGACGAAGACTGTGCCTTGCGGAAACCGTCACGCCAATGAAGAACTAAGTTAGAGTGATTCAGAAATTCTCTGTAATCAATCAATAGCTTAGAATGTGCTCTAACTTTACTGGAAAAATTTCACCGAAATTTCACCGGACTGCCACTGGACTGACACTGTAATCGTACCGGAATTATACCGAAATGAACTTCAATTTTGTTTATAATTACTTCAAGTGAACATACATGAAGTAAGGAAGTGACACGTGAACTTTCTTAACTTACTGAACTCTTTCTGAAGTTTAAGAAAAAACTCCTCTAGTTCAGACAACCTCTTTCCGGTCAGACTTTGTACTGTGTGTAGATATCTTTTTCACCGAAAAGATTGATCAACTAAAAGTAGAGATGTTTAGCTATAGAGTGAGCTATCTCTCATAGAAAGCTTTGCATTACTCTACGAGATCTACTTCGTTCTTCTACCGGAATTACTCATTTACTGTAAGAACTGCAACAGTAAGCACTTCGACGACGATTTCTTGAAATTGGGTGAACCAAGTTGCTTCAAACTTTGTATGCTTGAGATATGCTTTGAGCTGAATCCATCAAGCTTTGAATCACTTGATTTAGTTTAGTAGGCACTGAGAGATGTCTCTTAGAAGTTGACAGTAGTTGAAGTGGTACACTCAGAGAATAACAGAGATGATGAACGTAAATATTTGTATTAGATCATGTAAATGTACATTCCCATTGGTATGATAAACATAGCTCAATGGTACTCAGAGGTGTAGGCTATAGAGAGGACCTTACGTACTCAATGATTGATACAGAACCGCCTCGGGATGAGTGAAGAACAACTGCAACTTTTGATTTGTAGTTTTTATAGGAGTTGAGTGAGAGCTTGAATTAGAATTCAAATCAATCTCCTAAAATCTTTCACCTAAAATAGTTGATTGAGATATTCTCTCAATCAATCAACAACCTTTTCCACGACTTTCAATCAATTAGGCGTGATTGCATAATGCGCAAAGTCACTAAGACTTTTACAAGAGGTAAAAATGGTAATAGTTCATAAGCATAAGTTCCTATGACTCTTGCTTCATGTAGAGATATCCTTCAAGGGTTCCAAGCCAAAAGTGAAGGCTTGAATTGCACCAACAAATCAGCCTTAAAATCAGCAATATGTTTCTCATTAGGACCACTAAGCAACATAACATCAACATAGATATATAACAATTATTAGAAGCACATCATTTACATGATTAACATAAAATCCATATAAATCCTTTTTAAATCTACACACTTTCCTTTCATGCCTTTTTTGTGCAAAACCACGAGGCTGAAATACATACACTTCTTCATGTAGATCACCATTCAAAATTACAATTCTAATGTCCAATTGTTGTACATTCCAACCATAATAAGATGAAAGTGCACAAATGCTATGAACGGTAGTCATTTTGCATGTGGGTGCAAAGATCTTATAAAAAACAATGCCTCTTTTGTGAGCATAACCTTTTGAACATGCCGAGACTTATAATTGTCAACTATTCCATCCGGCTTACATTTCAACTTTTGTACCCATTAAGTACTGATGGAATTTTCAGCCTAAGGCAAATCACATATAGATCAAGTACCATTCTTCATTTTGTATTGCATGGAAGCCATCCAAATTTCAAAACTTTCGGCTTCATCAAAAGAAATAGGCTCATTCTCATCAAAAAGACTAGAGGCAGCCACAACATAGCAATTTGATGCAGAAGAATCATTATGGGAGCCGAAATGACTATGATATGATGGAGATGCATCTAATTTGCTATCTTGAAAAGTCTCTAGCAGCCATTTAGACATAGCTTCTGCCTCCTCTATATTAGCCCTCTCGTCAACAAGTGCATCATGTAAATCTACATGAAAAAAGGAATGACCTACATCATCATGTCAAACATGTAAAGGTTGAGAAATCACGGTGTTTGGACTAGCGCTTGATTATCCTCCTATAAAAAGAGCAAGCAAAGTTTCATACACCTCTTTGGAGCTAACTAATGTCTCCTTAGTACATGAAAGTAATGGATGAATTGCATCTTTAAGAAAAGTTGGATCATGATTAACAAAAACGCTTTTGGTCTATGGATGATATAGATGATAGCCTTTCCCCTGAGAGTTGTACCCACTAAAAATACATTTCACTACTTTATCATCCAATTTTCTATGTTGTTAAGGCACTAATGCAAATGCTAGGAAACCAAAGACACATAGATGAGTTGCATATGTCTTGTCACCATGCCAAGGGTCATATAGAGTGATAGACTACAATGCTTTGGTGCGACAACTATTAAGTATATATGTTTTGCACATAACAACATCAAGCTAGAATCTATGTGGTAAAGTCTACCTTTTGACCATCCTCCTTGCCATCTCCGTGAGTGACTTGTTCCTCGTTTCAGCAATTCCATTCTATTGAGTTGTATACTACAGTGTACAATCATGTTTTATCCCTAGTTCAGCCACAAATGCATTAAAATTAGAAGATATGTATTCCCCCCTTGATTAGAACAGAGAGTACCTAATTTACTGCATGTTGAGATATTTTCAGTGGTTGAGGTCACTCCAACTAGTTTTAGACTATAGTGGAAGATATTAAATGAGACAAGAAGATTGCTCATGCACTTTTGGACTCTAATTACATTTGTGGTCCTCATTGATGGGAGAAGATATATATAAATGCATCTCTCTAGCACATGGTGGGCCATATTCATCTCTTCATCCAACAATGTGAGGAAGAATCAACTCTAGATGGAGTTCACATTTTTCAAGATCCAGAGGACATAGCATTGGAGAGGTCATCAACTTATTCACAAATATTAGAGATATAGCTTATCAATAAAGAGCATTGGAGAGGACATAGATGAAGCAAAATGTTTCCTACAAGTGATCAATGGAATTAAAGAAGATGACAAGTTGGAGACATTCATCACTTCCATGGACTTATATATGGACATGCAAGTGTGAAATTTCAACATAGGCATGGGACAAATCTTCATTTATGAAGCCACGCTAATACAAATAAAAGAAGAAGTAAAGATGTCAAAAGAAAAGGCAAGATTCTAATGAAGAAGCAAGTATCTCCCAAGCTAACTTTGCATGTAGAGGGAGAAGTTCTAGACGAAGATGCAGAGGTGATAGAAAAGGCAAGGGGAGATCTTAGATCTCCTCACCTTGTGCCATATGTAGAGAATCCAACCACATCATTGAGCATTTCTTTAAGAACACGAGGAATGAAAGAGGAAGATGATATAACATAGGAGGATATGGAGCTCTCAAAGGCTGATACAACAACACATATGGATACAAAAGAAAAAACAATGAGAATAAAAACTATGAAGGTGTCTACAAAAGGAGACGATACTAAAACAAATATGCTTATGATCAATCACAAGAGGATTCGCTTCTACATATGAACATGAGAATTAAAGGAGGTGAATCAGATGAGGATGTGTTATATACTCATTTTGGATGTTCAAATCATGTAGGAGGGAGTGTATCACTACTCTTAGGTTTGTAAAATGCCAAGAGTAAGCATGAAGTAAAAACAAGAGATGACACAAGACACATTGTGGGGAAGATTTGAAAAATGAAGACATCAAATGCTAACATGAATTAGTTGAGCATATTTCTCAATGTACCAATCATAACTAAGAACTTGACAAGTGTAGGACAGATTCTAGAACAATGTTTTTAGGTGAGGCTCAACAAGCATGGAGCTTATGTAGAATACCCATAACAAGGATTCAAGAAAATAGAAAAAGGAGAAAAGATAGGTAGATTGTTCACCTTTGAGCTCCAAGACACAAGGAACAAAGCATTGTTCAACTATGACACTCAAAACCTATTAGAGTTCAAGGTTTGCTACAAAAAATTGGCTCATATTTGAGAGGGGACCTTAAAAAATAATTTAATACATCAAACTGTACTTGGAATACCCAAAATTTAAATGTAACAACGGACACACAACCTGTATACAATATATTGTTTTCTCAACATAAAATCTATGTATATGTTATAATCTTCCTTCCTAATTTCTATTAAACATAGTATATACTATTCAAGACACCCAGTATGTTTAGTAGAGAGTGTATTGTTCGACTTTTTAATTCAAAAATCAATAATAATTAGATACAAAGACTTTGTTTTATTATCATTTTCTTCTTCTATAAGGATCACAATGATCGATCATCTTCTTCCATCTCCTTCAGCAAAGACACAAAAATGATCAATATCAAAACATTACCAAAAGATTGTAGTTGGTTTATTTGAATTTTCAACATATATTGTGATAATGGAGCTTCTACTCTACTACAATAAATACATCCCACATTCATCATACCACATTCTATTTTGAATATTTTCGTGATGCATCCAAACTCATCCAAATCTTCATGAACGTTGTGTCGCTCATGTGAAGGCTTAATTATAAACTGGTCATTTTCACTCTACCACATGTGATTTACAAATGTACTATATTTCAGTTTGGAAAATCTCAAACGCAACCATTCACAAAGAAGGGATGCATACATGGAGATATCTAGGATCTTGTCCACATTGATGTTTAGGGAGCAAGGTCTTATGTGTCTTTCATTGATGGTTCTAGTAAATTGACAATACTCTGTTTTAGAAGGCATAAAGATGAACTACTTGCCATTTTCAAAATGTACCTAGCACTAGTAGAGAATCAAATAGGTAAAACCTTAAAGTGGCTAGGGTATAATGGAGGAAGTATTCTCACATGATTTTTTTCTTACTTGCATGAAAGGGAAATCAAAGGAGACATAACTAGGAGATATACACCAAAGCAAAATGGGGTAGTAGAAAGAAAAAGTTGGGACCATTGTGGTAGTAGGTAGCTCAATGATCAATGAAAAGAAATTTCCCAATTATCTATGGGAAGAGGCAATATCTACTCTCACCTATCTCATAAACATGCTACCCTCAAAGACTAATTTGGAAGGAATAACTCCCCCATGATGCTTGGAATGGAAAGACACCAGCCTTACACCATTGCAAAATATTTGGGTGCATGCACATATAACATCACAAATAAGAGGTAGAATCAACCCCCAGGTAGGGAAATGTGTCTTCATAGATTAGGACCTAAATCAAAAGGGTTATAGGCTATATGATCATATTACCAATTGATTCATGGTAAGTCAAGTTGGAGTTTTCACTGAAAATAAAACTTGGTTCAAAGATGATTGCACGAAAGTTAAATCACCCTATGACTTGGAGGATGATTTTCCAACACTTTCAAAAAAAGGTCCACATACATTTGAATAGTTATTTGAAGTAGAGGTTGATCACAAGACACCTAGAAGGGAGATTAATTCATGGAACTCCAAAGCTAATGTGAAATTCCAAGAGTTCTGAGATGTAGTAGAGTCATCTCAACAAACCATAAGAAGATCTAGAAGGGAGAAGAAGAAGTTAGAAATGTATGGATATGACACCTTATTGGTAACGAAGTACTCTATTTACACAACTCAAGGCTTGAAATTTGAAGAGACCTCATCTTATGAGGAAGAAAAGGAGAAACTAGAATGGAATCATTCCATGGAAGATATTGAAGCATGGTCATTGGGGCTATATGGATCTATAAGATCAGAAAAAGGATATGGAACCATTTATAGGTACAAGGCAAAGTGAGTGGCCAAGGCATATCGTGAGAACTAAGGC
>CM035420.1:58635808-58703308 GCA_020310875.1 Ceratopteris richardii | reverse complement strand
TGTGATGTAGCTCATTCACTATATGCAAGGAAGGGTGATGATAGCATCACAATTGTGGCTATTTATGTTGATGACTTGATTTGAGGAGGCAACCATGAAGGAAGAATTAAATAGGTAAAGAAACTCCTTATGCAGGAATTTGACATGAAAGATCTTAGTGTGCTGCACTATTTCTTGGGCATTGAGTTTATACATACAGAAATAGGTATATGGATGTCGTAAAGGCAGAATGCCTTGAATATGCTACAAAAGTATGGTATGGCTGATTGTAAGCCAATTTCTATGTCTTTAGATCAGAATTTGAATTTGGATACTACATCAGCTGAAGGATTGGAAAATGCTACTATGTACCAAAAGATTGTGGAAAGTTTGATATATCTCACAATTACAAGGCCTGATCTAAGCTGCACTGTTGGACTTGAAAGTCAATTTATGTAGGCTCCCAAGATGCCACATTTAGATGCTCTAAGGTGCACTCTACATTATATGAGTGCTACTTTGGATTATGCATTGTTTCATAAAGCTGGTGTAGATTTGCAAGTTCATGGATACACCAATGCAAATGGGGTTGGTAGCATTCTAGATAGAATATCTACTAGTGGCTTTCTATTCTCACTTGGGAGTGAAGCTATTACATGGACCAATAAGAGCAACCCACTATTGCTTTATGGAGTACATGGCTTAAGTATAGAGGTGCTACAATGGCAACATGTGAGGCATCATGGCTAGAGATGCTACTTGGAGACTTAGGTGTGGAAGTGCAAAATCTTATCTTCATCTATTGTGATAATCTTAGCAACATACAATTAGCACAAAATCCTGTTTTCATGCTAGAACAAAGCATATCAAGGTACATTATCACTTCATCAGAGAGAAGGTATTAGCAGGTGATATTGATCTTGTTTATGTGAGAACGGATGAGCAAATTTCTGATATTTTCACTAAAGCACTTGGAGTGAAAAGCTAAAGAATTTTCGAAGGATGCCTAGATTACAAGACATGACGTTGAGCTTGCGGGTGAGTGGTGAGATATCAAGCTCCAAATGTGATGATCTAGGATGACAGGTATCACTTTTTCATTTCTTTGACATGTATCGTGGTCATGCTAGTATATGTTAGGGGTACCTCATTGAGCTTTACTAAATTTATCTACCGAGAATGATGGCACATTCGTTTCTTGCCAGCTCACTCATTCGTGAACATTACAATTTTCCTTGTGTACTATTCTTCATATGTTGTACTTTTTCTATTCTTTTTTTAGGTCATTCTTGTACATTCCTTTTATGTAATAGAAGAAGAAGATCATTTCCATCCTTACCTCAATTTGTGTTTATGTGCTTCTCTTTGGTTGTGAGTGTGTGTGTGTGTGTGTGTGAGCTCTCTTCTGTATCTCCTTCCTGATGACAAGGTATACATACACTTGAAGTTTCAAGTGATTTTGAAGATGATCAAAAGACTCCTAGGTAGGTGATCAAATCATGGAAGTCCAAAGGGTAAGCCAAGGTACAAGAGTTGATGGATATTGCACAATACTCTTAAAAAACCATCAAGATATCTACAAGAGAACAAAAGAAGCCAGAAACGTATGGCTATGCCACATCATTAGTAGCCAGACACTCTGTTTAGGTCTCATAGGAATTGAACTCTAAAGATCCCTCATCCTATTTTGGGGCCTAGAAGAAACTAGAATGGATGAATACAATGGAAGATGAGATTGAAGCCTTGAAAGAAAAAACACTTGGGAATCGGTACCCAAGACTTCTACCATGAAGTTCATCGGATTCGAATTGATCTACAAGGTAAAGAAAAACTTTGATGTACATGGCTAGAATTGTTGCTAGATGGTATGACCATACCTACGGTATTTACTATGATAAAATCTTCTCTGATGTGCCAAAGAGGCCAACAATCGGATTGCTCATGAGTATTACATCTCGCAAAAATTGGAAGATCTATTAGATGGATGTCAATAATGAATTTCTCAACAGATGGATATCCAAAGAGGTATACATGCTTCAACTCCTTGGCTTGAAGAGTCACATTGTCCTAAACATGTACACAATTTAAGTAAGGTCTTATATGGGATGAAGTAAGTTCCAATAGCTTGGATTCATAGGCTTAAGACTTATTTGTACGACAAAGGGTTTGTTATAAGAAAAGAAGATCTTTTTCTCTTTATCAAGAGGTCAGATAGAGGATTTGTAAACTTTTTGTTTATGGAGATGATACCATCATTGTAGATAGTGATGTTGAAGGCATTCAAACCATTAAGCTACAAATGAAGGAAAAAATCAAGATTAGTGGCTCAAGCAAGATACTTTCCTCCTTGGATTTGAACTGTTGTATACACAAAAGTATATGTATCTTACCCAGAAGACGTACAATAAAGATATGCTAGACAAGTTGAAAATTGAGAATGCTAAGGATGCACAAAGACCCATGGAAGTAAACTCAAAATTAAGTACTCATGAATGTAAGTTAATTGATTATATGAAAATTTATCAAAGCTCGATGGGGTGTTTTAAGTATGCCATTCACACTAGAGTAGAGATATGCTATAGGGTAAGTGTCCTAAGCCAACTTATGCATACACCTAGGAAGCCATACATGAAGGTAGCAAAAAGGATTCTCAAATACTTTAAAGGGACGGATGAATGCCTACTCTAGTCATACACATCCAATGTAAACAAAGCTTATCTCTGATGCACATTGGGTATGGTGGATCAAAGGAGGATAGGAGTACTTTAGGATAACTTTCATTTACAATTACAAGGCTCATATCTTGGCCATCCAAGAAGCAATGTACTATTTCTCTCTCATCTATAGAGGCAGAATATAGAGGCGTAATATATAGGCTTTGCAAATGGGACTCAAGAAGACATGTGGGTCAAGATACTATACTCAAATTTTGGAGAGAAGTCATAGAATCTGCACATTTTTGGAGATAGCATAAGCTATTCGCATCTTATAGCTAATCCCATTTATCATGCTAGAAGCAAACACATTTAGTTCCATTATCACTATTTTAGGGAGAAGATTAGAAGCAAAAAAAGTGAACTCTCATATGTATCTACTCAACGAAAATGTGTATACATGATGATCAAAGCCTTGAATGGAGTGAAGCTAAGCTAGTTCAAAGCTATGATTGGACTTTCAAAAATCTCAAAGGATTGAAGACTCAAGAATCTTAGGCTTGAGTGGGAGATTTATAAGCATATGGCAAGCCCAAGTACTTGACCTTGTGCATTAAACTTAATAAAAATCTTTAAGCTAAAACATTATCCATATGCATGCCTTAATTGATTGAGTTCGAAGGTTTCAATCACATATTAATTTTTCCAAAAGTAAAAGGGTACCTAAGAGATAATCTCATTGATGTATTCACAACCATATTTGAAATGTGAACTTAAAAGTTATTTCTAAAAGCATGGAACAAGTTTAGGTAGATCGAACAAACAATTGTCTCTCAAAAATTGTATATATACATTGTGGCTTAGTTGTAGTCATATGAGTAGAAGATCACAGTCATTTGAGTGACTATAGCTCTTACCCCAAAGCTTAAGGAGTCCACCAAAATCTTCTTGTATCATATCGTGATTAGCGATACATTTACATAAAGTTTCAATAGACATGTTGCTCCCTATTCATTCTTACAGTACATTGCTTCAAGTCTATGAACTTGTCTGATCTATTGCAATAATTGCATGATCTCATTATCTTGCTTATCAATCCAATATGCTATTAGGATTCTTATGAGTATGGGTACAAAGATTATAGTTGTTGGAGTTGTATACATTCAAATACGAGCAGATCTATGACAGTATTGTGTCTATGCATCTTTATCTTCCTAAAAAAAGTCAAGATCCCCCATGACTTTTAATGCAAATTTTTCTTAGAATAGTCCCTCCAAGCTCATGAAATAGCTTTTAATAGTCAATCATCGCTTCATTATGTTTGCAAAAGTTTTCCACTCAATTCCAACCAAGTTGTGAACCATGAGTGGAATTTTGAGTACCTTCTTTAATAAATAGAAGGGTTTCTCTACTTGAGAAGTACTCAAAAGTTATCTATTTTGACATAGAGTTTGGAGATTCATGTTCCAAGGTATTATAGTCATATTATGGCATTTATTGGAAGCTCATGGAGTCTACTAAGTAGTTCAGGTGTCTTTTAGACTATTCTCGAGAAAGCTTTTGCTAGGACCCTCTCATCTGCGTGTATTGCCCATCACTCTTCAAGATTGAGATGGAGTTATATGGCAAAATAAAAAACTGATAGAGATATAAAAATCGGTATTTATCTATTTAAGCTCTTTCAAATGTGCGAAGAATAATATTATTGTTAAGACTCTTTCGGGAACAGTCAACAATATTACTATACAGTCCATGAAAGCCTAGAAAATAACACCTTGGAAAAAAACTTGGCAATTGTCCCTTTAACAAATATGGAAGTTGCAGAAGAGGTATTCACTACGATCAACACACCCACATTTCCTTGTTTAGCTAGAGCGCAAGAAGCTTTTTTTTATTTTAATTAAGAACTGAGTTGTTGAACTTGTGATGGAGGATCCTATATTATCAACGTTATTGATAAAGTCTAAACCTGCATTAGAGGCATACAAAATATCTGATTTCAAAGTGACCACATAATTTATTGAATCGTAGTTAGCATTTACTGAAAAGATGGTACTACTCTGTACTTTGTAAAGAAAAATTCATTAATTTCTAATAGAGCTACATAAGATGAAGCAGGAACAAACTGATACTATTCATCAAACAAGATATTGAAGGGATTTAAGTAGAACTGTAGGAACATGAAAGCAAATTAAGGGAATCTTTAGAGAAAATTCTTGAAGTGCAATGGAGTGCTGATTCTAAATAATATTTTGCTCAGCTATTACAAAATTGGACAATTGAATAGTAGGCGTCGATGGTAGCAATGGTGTATAATATTATGAGTAACCATGCAACACTTAGCAGTAAGAATACACTTTAACAACAACAAATTGCAAGGTGCAGGGAAATCAAGTAAAAATTAGTTAACACTTAGCAGTAAGAATACACTTTAACAACAACAAATTGCAAGGTGCAGGGAAATCAAGTAAAAATTAGCTGACATGATAGTTTTGGAACTTGAAGGGTGTTACTTGGAAAGCACGACATTGCTGGAAAGGAGTGGCATGAGCGTAGCGGATGGATATAGCAGAACAGGGAAAATTGCAAAGAACACGCTTTCGATGTGCTGAAGCTCTACGGACATCCAGCTTTGAAGTTTCTACAATCTTCATTATAGCAAAAGAACGTACGCTTGCAATGTTGTACTACAGATATAACATTTCGAGAAGAGCAGTGCGAAGGTACCACATATCTTCATTGGAACATGGTGTATCCCAGAAGAAGCAAAGTGTTATGAGAGATGATGTTGCATAGAGCTTTGAAAATATTAACACAATAGACAAGGCTGCAACAGCTATCTGATATACAAGAATGTAGTGCTCAACCTTTTGGGACAGTTTTCTTTCGTGCAGTGGCATTGGGTGGTCAAAGGATCTCCTAGCACAGTGGCATACGAGAGAAACGAAAGATTTTCATGCAAATACTCAACACATTGACATTGAGCATAGCAGAAGGGTCCTAAGAACTCATATAAAGGGATGTTGAGCTACACACAATTGCACATTTAGTCTCCAATAATTGGTAGTCTAAATGGCAGGATTATAATTGCACTCTCACATGATAAAGAGGCAGCACCTGTGTCATCAAATTCGAACTCATAATTCCATCGGAGTGAATAAAAGATAGGTTGAGGGCTGACACCACAATCCATGGAGAATTTTATCCGCATATGCTACCCTTCAGTTCAGATTAACAAGATGGGAGTTAAGGGGAAATAAAGGAATCATCAATATTATCACGCCTAGCATTCATCAAGGCATAGAGAGGTGAAAATATGGCCATTATTTTCTGGTTGATGGTGCCATCAAAACTTGCATCATGGTCGTATCAAAAGAGTGCAAATTGGCAAGTGCAAAGAAATATATTCGCTCTACCGTAGCTACAAGAAGCGGGATTTCGTAATAATACAAATCCTACAACAAGCGGGATTTCGTAATAATACATGCTGTTCACAAAGTCTTCTTGATTAACTACAGGTCACACCTGTATTGAAAGATAAGTCTTTTGCCCCAGATCTCTAAGCCAAACGAATGGTGTTCGAAATCTAATAAATGAACCCCCAAAAAGGGATCAAAGAGTTATGTGGGCAAACTTTCTTGATGGAAAGTTTTCTTGCCCCTACAATAGAGGAGATATGGGAAAAGGAAGGGTTACAACAACAGTCACAGATAACAACCCAAAGAAAAACCTTTTGCTATTGTATAGTATGGTGCGGTTCTTTCCCTTTATGCCCATCTTCTTTCTAACAATTGAATTATTGTTCTTTTTTAGTAGTTCCTTCAAGCTCAAGGGAAGATATCTCATGAGCATCCTATTGTTTATCTAGGAGTTGGAGCTCTTCTGGCAGATACTTCTATGGAGGATATGAGAAAAGAGATGGCTGGAAGGGAAGCTTTTGGACACACTCACTATAATTATTTTGGCACTGTGAAGGATGATTGATCAAGCTTACTTGCTTCAGAGAAGAAAGTTCAGCTAGAAACAATAGGAGCAATTTATATAATGACTGGGAATCTTCAGAAAATCCGCAACTATGTGTGAGGACTTCTGAGATTTTTTGGAAAGAAAACCAACACGGACATGAAAGATGGAAGGAAGTGTTTTAGCAACCTTAGCGAGCTGAAGAAGAAGAGACTCTATGCAGCCATGTGGAGATGAATTTTGCTGATAGGCATGAAGGGAAACAAATCCTTAAAGATGAATAAAAGATGCCTGCCATGTTGCCATTCTATCAGTTCTCACATTAAGAGCATATGGATGAACATTTTTGTGTGTATTTGGTTGTGTACTCTTTGGTATGTAAACAAATGGCCATGCAAATAAAAATCTAGATCTACTAAATATGATGACATGAAAGGAGGAAAAAGAGGTAAAGAGAGAAACAAAGATGTGAAAAAGTGAAATAGAAAAAGTAACAAAGAGCAAATGGAATGAAGACATAGATCAAGAAAAATGGAAATGTTCTAAAGGAGATATATGGGCATTGTATATTATGTGCACGAGTGGTAGAAATACGAACATGGCAAAGAAGGGCATTTGAAGAATTCTCAAAGAAATGGAAAACAACTAAATTATCATGTGTTGAAGAATATAGAACATAAGGTGTTGGAACCACACCTACCACAGTTGAACCTGCTAATGGTGCTTGTAGAGTAAAATAGGTTTTTGATATGCAAATCTGAGTAGCAACGATTATCTCTGCTAAGAATTGAAACGAAATCTTTAGTAAAAGAATTTCAAGCTCGGAGAAAGGTCGTTTTAGGAGCACAATTGACAAAAATATTCTAAGTAATCAAGGGAAAGTGCTCCTTGTTCTTTGTTGATCTAATGCAACCTAGAGAAATTGAATTTTATATAGTATCCTAAGCTAGTTTGAGTACTGAATGGGAACATATTGAATATTCCTTATGCTATGATTGTGAGGAGAGATGGTTGATACACTCCAAAGATGTTCCTAGTGTTGCAAAAACCTACTCTACACATGCCAAAATAGCTTCAAGGATGATAAGTAGATAACTTGTGCTTGCTAAGGATGCATATAAACTATCCTAGCATTGTGGATTACCAATCCCAAATTGATTCATCAAGGCAGACTATTAACACAAAACAAATGAAGTAAAACTTGTTATTGTTGGACGAGATGCACTTTGGAAATTAAGTCTGACCTGAGAGCTTGCTAAAAACTGAATAGACATATTTTTCACACATCTAATTAGATAGGTAATGAATCTAAAGCAAAAAAATTCATGAATTTTGATGAACCATATGGAGAGAAATAAATCTATCAAAATAGAATGATGATGAAAATTGATATGATGAGAGTAGAATTTTCAAGTTACCTATACCAATTTAAATCTCAGCAAAAGATTAAGTATACACACAGAAATCAATAATTGAAGTTGACTAAAAATGTGAATGTAAACCTCTACGAAGAAATGAGAAGAACTCCAAGATGTATCTTGAAAATCAATGTGTATTGCAGATATTGTACATGATATGAATGGAAATGAACCTTGGGAAGGAGGAGCACAATGTGTGATTTACTAATAGCTTGGTGCTTGATCAGAATCTCCTAAGGATGTAGCTAAAAAACTTTGCTCTGATATATGACTACACATAAGTGTATGTATAGAGATTTTTGAATTCACATCTTGGAAGGATTGTACCTAAAATTTCCCTCAAGTTAGGGAATCACTTAGCTAGCCAATCACTCCTAACTCGGCTTATAATTCGTGCCTAGTTAGGCCATGAGATTCTCCAATGACTTTTACATTTGATGTAGTTACTTTTCAAGTATTACAAGAGTTTGTTTCTATGGCTCTCTCATTGAGAGTACACATAAGCAAGGATTTACATTAATGAGTGATAAAGCACTAGGCTTGGATGAAATACACAAATAGCTCCCCCTCAAGCTTAGTATGCTTGAGTCTTCAATCCTCCTTTATTTCTAGCAATCCAATCATGCCTTTGAATCTTCTTAGATTGATACCATCCAGTGACTTAGTGAACATATCTACACATTGATAATAAGTAGACACATAGGACAATTGAATGTCCTTGCTCATCAGCTTCTCTCTTACATAATGATAATGCACTTTAATGTGCTTGGTTCTAGCATGTTAAACTGGATTAGTTGCTAAGTGAAGTGAGCTTGTGTTATCACCAAAGATGTTAGGCATCAATGTATGTAACCAAAAATTTGAGTATAAACACTTTAACCACATAGCTTTTTGTGTTGCATTAGCCAAACCTCTGTATTCAACTTCAATAGATGATAGAGAAACAATAAGTTGCTCCTTTGAAGACCATGAAATTAGGTTTGAGCTTGCAAAAGGCAAATAGCCTTATGTACTCTTCATGTCATCCTTTGATCTAGCCCAATTTGAATTTGAGTAAATTTTGTGATCAAATATCAAAAGTCTAGGGGTTGAAAAGTCCTTCATTGATGGTACCCTTCAAATATTTGAGCACTCTCTTGTTTGCTTCCATGTGTGGCCTCCTTGGCTTGTGCATAAATTGACTATGTATGCTAGCAGTATAGCATATGTCCACCCTTGTGAGAGTTGCATAGTTCAAGCTTCCCACCAAGCTTTGATAGCTTGTGATATCTTCAAAACGTTCTCCCTCATAAGCACTTAGGTTATGATTCAAATCCATGGGTGTACTTGCACACTTAGCATTCTCCATTTTATAAACTTAGAAAGCATGTCATGTACATACTTCCTTTGAGGGATGTAGATAGCATAATTTGAATAGACAAGTTCAAGTCCAAGAAAATAAATGAGAGGTCCAAGATCAATGATCTTGAAATCATCCTTCATTTTAGCTTTACTTGTTTAATTCCATTGACATCATTCCCTAAACTTATAATGTCATCTACATATACACAAAGGTATATGACCTCTCATCCATTCCTCTTGATGAATAAGGATGTGTTTGGTTTGCTAGCTTTGAATCCTTGGTTGTGGAAGTAGGTAACTAGTCCATGATTCCAAGCTCTTAGAGCTTGCTTCAAACCATAGAGAGTCTTCTTCAATTTACACACATAATTGGGATGATATGCATCTTGATAACCAAGTGGTTGTGCCATATAAACTTACTCTAAAATCCAACCATTGAGAAATGCATTTTTTTACATCTAGTTGATATAGGTTCCAATTCTTAGATGCAACATTGCTAACAAGTACTCTAATGGTAGACATTTTAGCAACATGTAAGAAGGTCTCTTCATAGTCTGTGCCATGAGTTTGGGTGAACCCTTTGGCTACTAAACTTGCCTTGTATCTATTAATACTACCATCCAAATTCCTTTTTTCTTTATAAATCCACCTTCATCAAATTACCTTTATTGATGGTTTGCTAGGAACAAGTTCCCGTGTGTCATTGTCCATGAGAGCTTCCTTTTTTTCATACATTGCGTCTCTCCATTACTTCTTGCTTTAAGCTTCTTCGTATGATGTTGGTTCTTCATTGTTGAAGTCCTTGGCTATATAGATTGAATGCTTTGTGACCAAAGAGGTATCAAATCCATATCTCTCTACTTTCTTCTTCTCTCATTGATCTTCGGATTGGTTGATGAGAGCTTTTTGATCCTTGAGCTAAGTCTCACACCTTAGCCTTCCCTTTGTTCTTCCATAGCTTGAACTTTTCTAGATCTATCATGTTATCTTCAGATTCACTATCTTTCCATCTCTTCCTTCGTTGGAAGAGATGGAAAGTCTTCTTCCAAATCATAGGGTAGCTTCACTTTCTTATCATCATCAAACCAAGATTTATTTTCATCAAAGTCTACATCCCTACAAATTAAGAAACCTTTGTTAGTGGGATTATACAATCTATATCCTTTTTGGTTTCGATCATATCCAATAAAGATACACTTCTCTGCTTTGGGATCCTATTTCCCTCTTATTTGAGAAGGTATGTGAGCATAAGCTAGACATCCAAACATTTGCAATGCTCTAGAATTGGCTTTATTCTATTCCATACCTCATAGGGAGTCATACCTTCTAAGGAGTGTGATGGAAGTCTATTTACAAGGTATGTGGCTGTTGATATAGCCTTTGCCCAAAGATAATTTGGTAGACCCTTTTCATTTACCATAGATCTGGCTGCCTCAACTATAGTTTTGTTCCTTCTTTCAGCTATTCCATTGATTTCAGGTGTGTATCTGGTAGTAACCTCTCTTTTGATGTGTTTTTCTTGTAGGAAAGCATCAAATTCAGTTGAGAAGTCTTCTCCACCACCATTTAATGTGAGCTTCGTGAGACATCTTCTTGTTTGATTCTCTACAGGAACAAGATACCTTTTAAAACAATTGAATCCCTCATCTTTATGCTTCATAAAGTACAGAATTGTCCACCTACTACAATCATCAATAAAAGATATATAGTATTTTAAACCTGAAATCGAAGGTTCCTTGCTTGGACCCCACATATCTGTGTGTACAAGATCCAATAATTCTTGATGTATATAGCCTTTCCTATTGAAGGGTTGTCTATGAGCTTTGCCAAATTGACAAGCTCCACATTTGTATATCATATGTTGTTTTGTGATGGTGGGCAATCCAAGTACACTTTGAGTTTGCATAGGACCATGGACATCGCTATGAACAAGCTGCATTTTTTTAGTAGCTCAAACTAAACCATCTTTTAGGGAGGAGAGACACTTTAATTTGCCCAAAATATAGCCTTCACAAACATGTCTACAAGGTGCCTCAAGTTTGAGTAGAGAGGACTCCATTTGAGATTTCTATAGGCATAGCAAACCAACATAATTCAGATGACTAAAGCGTGGATGCAAAAGATTTCCATCTTACATAGCATGATAATCTTGAATTGCATATGCTGAAACATTCATAGATTTTGCATAATCTATGAGCTTATGGATCCCATGACATAAAATGCAAGAAGTGATAATAACATCGCAATTTTACAGATCATGAAGTGTACATCTATCATCAACAAATTTCACAACCAAGGTTACCTTATCTAATGTTGAAACTGATAACATATTTTTATTAATCCATAGCTCAAACAAAGAATTAGGCAATGTGAAAGAACTACCATCACCATCAGCGAGAATGATTCTACCAACTCCCATACAGGGTAAGAGGAGTTGTTAGCACATGTGATAGTATTCCCTATAGAAGCAAGGTGAAGAGAACTAAAGAAGTTGTGTTGGGAGGTAATATGTTTGGTTTCCCCACTATCAAAGTATTGAACATCTACCTCTATTACAGACATACATTGTGCATGATAAGATGGGTCATAACTACAAACAATAGTAAACATCCATTCTTCATTCTGCACCAGATTAGTAGACTCTGTTTTAGGCACAGAGGCCTCTGCAACAACCATTCTGGCCTCTTTGTTCTTTGCCTCTTTTGCAACCAATTTTAGAGAAATCTTTATGATATGATCATTTCCTTTACAGTATTCGCAAAAACAAAATCTACCTTTCTCTTTTCTTCTCGTTAATCACTCTAGAGAAAATGGAAAGAAATATGTGCGAACAAATTTGATGCCTATCCAAAAGAATGGTCCATTGAAAAATCCTTAGGATTGTTGGGTAGAAGAACATGAATTGTAAAAAGTCCCTACCTTTTAGACACTATAGGATGTTTGTCTTTCAAAACAAGCTTAGAAAGGTAGACTTGATTCTTGGACTAGCCTTTGTGGTTTTGCTTAATGGTGCATTAGTTTGTATATTTGATTAAGCCCTTAGGATTTCATGACAATACGAGTAGGTCACAAATGGTTCTGGACACCCATTCTAAAATAGTGGTTGCCCCAACCAAAAACACATATCATCCTTGAAGGAATAGTCTAACAAATAGTATGGTGAGGTAGTTGGTTTAGTTGCACACTAAGATTTTCTCTTGGATATGAACATGTAGGTGATCTTTTCGAGGAAGGTGTAAGAAGGAGCAAAAAATTTCTTGAGATTTATCATAGTAGTATTTCAACTACATATTTTTTTTGTTGTACTAGGTGATAGAAAAGGGTTTCAAAAGTAAGCACATCTTGAGCATTAGAGGGCATGGAGTTTTTATTATTTGGCATTGGGCTCTCTCCCTCCTTTCTTTCAAGTGCACACACCTTTGTAATTTTACCTTTAGCCAACTCATACACACATGATTAAGCATGAAATTATCAACTCATACACAGATGATGAAACATGAAGCTATCAACGCATACATCCTTTCTTTTAGGTACACACACATTTGTAATTTTACCTGTTATCAACTCATACACACATGATCAAGCATGCAACTACCAACGCATGCACACATGATTGAGCATGCATCTATCAACTCATATACACATGATTAAGCATGTAGATATCAACTCATACACACATGATTTAGTCATGGAGATGATCCCACAATTCCCACCCACATTTTCATAATGTTGAATACACAAAATTCTCCTAAATAGATCCCCTTGTAACACACTCCTATTGTCGAACTCATAACCTTCCTTTTTTCACTCTATTGGGACATCATATGCACTCATCAGTATTCTATTCCTCACCAAGATGCACTCTTCTAGAGTGATGCAAAGACTTGCGAAAGGAAAATGTACATTGTTCCCTTCAACAAAAAATTTTCCCGCAATCTTTTGCGAATTCCCCACTCCAACGAACGCAATATATTGTTCACCCCTTGAGCGTTTCAATTCCCTTGTTTTGGCCTCATATTAGTTGTTCTATAGAGGTTCAACTTCCAAGCGTGTAGAACAAAGCTTGTTGTCCTTCAAGCCTGTATTTTTCCTACCCCTGCTCTCACCAACAATATGAAACATTCTCCCACATCCCAGCACTCGTTCGGGTATAGAGCAAAACCCCAATAGTCAACAGAAAAATGTACAACATGAAAAATGGATAGAAGGCCAATTGGACAAACCCCTTCCAAAAATCTCAAAATGCCTTAATAATGTAGCATTCAATGCCTCAAGCACCCTTTTCACTTGATGCATAAACAAAAAGATAATCACTTAACGAGCACAAATGCACGCCTAAATGGTCTTAATAAGAAACAACAAGGTATACGACAAGGTAAAAATCAGAGAGAAACATACATTTTTGTGGTTCTTGTAATTTTCGGACATTGAAATGATAAAAATGATGCGTACATTATCTTTTCAACCAAAAAACAAAAATAAAGGATGAATAGGAACCATGAGATATAAACCTCAGAAAACTGAAAGTCCACATGTGTGGAAATTACACCAAAGTAATTGAGTTGTAGAAGTGCTTGCACAAAAAAAGTACAAACCCAGATACATTTCCGATCGAGAGACAAGTCGGTGGCATGATGAACTCCCATCATGCACATAAATATGCATATCCAAGAGGAAGCAACGAACACATTATTGGATGAAGATTTAGTAAGAGTTCCTACAAATGTGAATGTAGAATCTCATCTGGAATGAATGAAAAATTATTTGAAAAAAATCCGAGGACAAAAAATTTGATGATAGGTAATGAAGATTTGGGCAACCAAGGGGAAACTTATGTATTATGTATGCAAAAGAAAAACTGTAATTGATCCATTTTTTATAAATAAGATTCAATTTATAAATGCCAAGGATCATTGGCCTTCCTCTCTAGTTATTTATGTTCATTGTTTCTCAAGTTATTTCGAGTTTTTAAGTGTGAAAAGGCCAATTTGGCTTGATATAAAAGATAATGGAACCCTGGGGTACTCAACATTTTGGAAATTATGAATGAAACTTGCCTTTTTCTCCTTTCATTTCATCTTCATTATGAGCCCCCATGTCATTTTTGAAGTGTCGTAACCTATTGAGCCTAAGGAGAGTTTCTTAGCACTCATTTGAGGCATGTTTCTTCTTCGTTGGTGCATATTTCTAATGTTTTCTCTCAAGAAAAACTTCTTTTGGAATCTTGGTTTGCATGAACACATGTCTATGTACACTTGGTTGTCTCACTACTTAGTTTGACAATTTGATGATGGATCCAAGCTACTTTATGCTAATGAACCCTTTTTTATTGCGTTTTGAGGTTACCGACAATATCGTTGGTGCCCTTGTTGGGGAAGAGTATCCAAACACCAACGTATTCCATAAGTGGTAAGCTTTTGAGTTGATGCTGAGTACAAAAGGTAAGTTTGTTTTTGTCTTGTTCATTGTAAAGTCACTTGAAGCTCTTTATTTTCCAACAATCCCACTGATTCATGGATTTCGTGAAAACCATAGGTCTCATGCTATTTTACATTAAAGGAAACCTCACAAATAACGAAACCAGCAAGAAAAAATTATGAGGAAAGCCCTTGGAGGAAGGTGTCTGGGCAATATTGTAATCATAAGCTAAGGATTCATGAAACAAAAGGGATTATGTTTGTGAGTTGAAGTGTGATAATGATGCCATGACACATAGAAGGAGTAATAGTTTTTACACTTAGGCATCACCTCTAGGAGTGCCTTTTGCGGAGAAGAGGAAAGCTGATGAGAGGATTTGGCTCTAGCTTTTCTATTGTCATGATGTAATGAACATCTTCATATTCACGATGTTCACAACATCCAAGGAAAATTCAAGCATTTGAGGTGTTGAGCTTATTTCCAAAGACAAAATGATCAACAAAAGTATGTGATGTTCATGTTTATGTAGGTCATGGAAAGAACTCGATTACATCCATAAAAAATCCAACGCATGCATGAAATCAGTAGTATAATAGATTATACATGTCTTATGAGGACATCACCTATGAGGAAACAATATATCAGGCAATGGTGCATGCAATATGGGAAGAAGAATTTCTCTTGCTAAATCTTCAAAATAACTTCCTTCTACTCTAAGGGATTTTGTGGCTCAGCATAAGGAGGCAGCCAATGGGAAAACAATTTCTTCAAATGAGCCCTAGGGACAGAAGTCACGATTCAGGGTATCTTTAAATTAATAGAAGAAGACCTAAGTGCGCTACTCTATGTGGCACTTGTGCAACTAAGAATATGGATTGTTCATGTGTGGTAGAGTTTTGAGCTTTCACATTTGGCCGATTGACAATAAAATTTTGAGTCACATTTTCTTCATGGGTTGATTGAAAGAGTGTATATAAAGTTCTTGCAAGATAATCCGTATGTAGTAATGTTTTTGGAAGAGATCCAATGGAGGTAGGGGCCAATGGTTTTTGGGGCGTTACTATCTATCTTGGAGATTTGTACATATAATCTTCTGAACTCTTCATAGCATAGTGGTAGTGATGAAAAATAAGATCAAAGAGACTTGTGGCTTTCATGAATAAGATTCCACGTCATACTGAAAGCTTGAGTCGCTTTTCTTAGCATGCGAGTTGAGAATCGATTATATGAATTCATTCATTGCTAGGAGTCTGATGGGCCAATCACATGCTCTAAAATCCATAATTATTGAGGATCCCTCTCAATTCCTCTCGTCTAAGGGAGTGTTTCAACCATCTCTTTCCTATCGTTTCTTGAATCCAACACTGTCTACCCCTTTTATAGATCATTGTTCTCAACTATCATCTTTTGAATCCCTAGGTACTGATTACTTGATGTTCTCATCCTCACATAGTTTCTTGAATCTTTCCTATTCACAATCTTGGTGTCTTGTACCTCTTCATATCAACCTTAGCATCTTGAACCTTCTTGTTCATAACCTTGGTGTCTTGAACTCTTGTTCTCCACTTGGTTTCTTAACATTTCTTGAACTCTTGTTCTCAACTTGTTGTCTTCTCGTTTGTAACTATACTTTCAGTGGGTTTTCTTGGGTTATGGCTTGACTATGGAATCATTTGGTCCGGTGTCTAGTGTACTTGATGGATTGACTCTATATGGTGATTTGGGCTTTCGAGTACCAAGAGCATCAATATGTCCAGAAATGTCCACCGATGTAATATTCCATGCCTATGAATATGCATTTTAAATAACGATTATTTCCATGCCTATGCTATGTATTGCATTCACTCCAACCGATATTTACACTATCAATGTGGAGTCGCTATCGATATTTCCGTTCATGGAGCGCAAATCCAAGATTCTTGTATAATTTCCCCCATGGGAGTGGACAATTTAAACTGTCACAATTATGATGATACTGCAAGGCAAAGAAAAAAAGAAGAATTGGAAGCACTAAGAAAGGTAAAGGGATCCAGAGTATATAACGTGCCTTCTATGGCCTTACGGAGAGACATACATACACATACACACACGCACACACTCACAAGAGGCATATGTTATTAGAGCAAATCACCATACATCTCTAAGTTACGAAGCACTATGCTATAGTTAGGGATTCATCATGCATCGAACATGTGGAGATACATGCACAAAATAAGTGTGCATATGCATAATGTTATCCAAGAGCAGTTAGTAAAGAACAATTCGTTCGAGATAATAGATAGAGGAAAAGTGCAAAACTTCAGCCTAGGAGAGTAGAAGAAGAGGCATTAGGTCAGGGTATGTTTGGAGTAGAGACTATGAGTAGCACATTGGAGAAGGTGGAGAACCAAGCGATAGGACAGTTGATGATTCTAGAAAGGATTAGAGAGGTTACCTATGGTGTGGAGGTAGAGGACAACATGCATCAATGGTGATTGATGAGTGTTGGTTGGGAGGGACAAAAGCTAGAAATTAAGTGTTCTAAGAAGCGGAGAATGCTATGAAGGAACTGTGACAATTGAAGATTTGGGTGTCAACCTTTGGAAGAAGAAGGCATCTTCAGATATGGACTCTCTTGTCTAGAAGCTAGAGCATGAAGGCTTTGACTAGTCTACATGTCATATACCAATCGGTCATCAGGGAACCATAGGAGGTTGGGGATTGGTGAGGTGGTGATCATGCAAAGGACTAGCATCAAAGGAGATCGATCAGAGACCATGCATGGGGGTGGTAAACAAGCTTTCACTTTGGCTTACCAAGAGCTTTTGATGCTTCCTTCTCCCTTAACCTCCTAAGATACTCAAGAAGTCAAAGAGCCTATGGGGTCAAGGAAACCTATATACATGTATCTATGACATCACATCCACAATATCCTTGAATATTTGTATTTCTTTATTACGTTCTTTGTCAAGAATGATTTTTGCAAATTTGTATGCTTTTTGCTGAAAAATGTTTTCTTGTGGACTTGTAGGCAATGTCTTGAGGTTTTGTTTGATTCTTTAACATAGTTAGTAATACTATAATACTTTACAGCTAGTTCATTTCTTGTCTACATCTCTGAGATCCATTTTTTGTTCTCAACAAGTTAATTTTGTATAAGTATCAGCAATAGAATCTCTCTATATGATGCCTCCTGATTAGTCTGTTCACATCTATCCATTCTCATAGTAAGCACATTACCCCCTTGGTGTGACAAAACAATTTTGGCTCTCTACGATTGTAGACCCTGCAATACAATTTTTGGCTTACATTGTGGGACCAGAGCTTAGTAGCTTGTTCATCTATTGGGCATAGGGCTTCTATGACCTCATTAGGGGAAAAAATGAACCCTGAATGGGACTTTTAGATTAAGGAGTGATTAGTGATGGACCAATCAGAAGAGGGTGGTGGCCACAGTCTATGCCCTATAAAATACTAGGCTGAAGGGTGGAGAGGGGACATATTTCTCCCTTATTTAATGAGCTGTCTCTAGAGAGAGAATGAATCTCGTAACTCAGTTGGGCCCAAAAATTCAAAATTTCTGAAAAGTTAAAAAACTCATCATAACACCTGAAAATGGACCCCCCATTACTTTTTAGGGTCAAAAGTACTCTTTTTGACCCCAAATTCAAAATCCGTGCATGTTTTGAGCTGAAAAAAATGAGTTTTTTCAAAAATACTCAAAAAAGAGTTATTTCCCTCCTAAACCTCACATTTTCATACCCAGGTCCCAAAAAGTCATCTTTTCCCACTACTTTCACTCTGTAGCACACTATTGAAGCTCCTGTTTCTACACTCCAACCTACCTGCATCTCCTATCTCGAATTACTGTTGTAGCTTGAAGACCTTTAGCTTCAATGGCAACATCTAAAGCTTCTAGGCGACCAAAAGATGAAATCCTCACATTAAGATGTCACAATATCAAAGCCACAGATGGGCAGTGGCTATCACATGAGTACTCCAAAGGTGCATGGGTGTACATGCAACCCTCTAGAGTTGGGCCTCATCGAGTTAGAGATCGTGGAAACTTAGATCTTCATTGGAAGGGAAAGTTACTTGGCTTCAAGAAGCATAGAGACAATGGGATGGTTGCTATTGTACAACATGTTTTTACAATGGCAACTATGAAACTTGAAAACTCTAGTAGTATGAGATATCCTGTGAACTGTAAGTATTACTCTACAATATTTTATGTTTTCTTGTGTCGGATATATTTCTAAACTATTTAGATATGTTTTGTTTGTTTCAGATGTATTTCCTTCTACTTTGGTGGAAGAGCAACCACTTCATAGTCTTACAGGTACTTTCCAGGCATTGCATGCATATGTTGGTGCACTAGTCTTTCCAAATATATCTCCTGCTCAACTTTACCATGATAGATTTTTCTTTTACACACATAGATATGTTGTACCCTCTACAATGAATGGTTTTGAAAGGTTAGAGAGAATTGAAGTACATTCTCTTCTTAGCTTGGAGTGGCCAAAACCTGATATATGGTCCGTATCATCTTTGAAGCAAAAGATGGTAATGGATATACATAACTCTTTGAAATTCACAAAAGTGTCTAGGTCTGTAGGTTTGCACTGGTCTTTTCCCATTCATTGTTTTGTATATTTATTCCAAGGATTCTCATTCCAAGAGACTTCCACCATGTTCATGTGTAAAGATATCACATATGAGCAAGTCGAAAGTCTTCTTGGTGAAAATTGGGGTTTGATGGAAGGAATTGCAAAAGGTGATAAATATCTCTGTAAAATAGGTGGAACAGGTATATCATTTCGATATTTGAAACAACGTACTTCGTTATACATCAGATTCTACTATGATCATTGGATGTGCAAACTTGGCAAATGGATACCATTTCAAAGTTCAGAGGGATCTTTGCATTCATTTGAAATAAAGCTTAGATTGCCCAACAATGAAACAGAAACTATTTTAGTGAATAATCATTGGACCTTGGCTAATCTGAGAGAACACTTGATGATTATGGGGTTTGAAGGACTAACTCAATCCATCTTCAAAATTCAAGGACATAAGGTGAGAAATGTTTCATGTTTTTGTTAAAGTAATCTTTTTGTTATTGTTTATTTTACTTTAATGACTTCAATTTGTTGCAAATTGATTACAGGTGGGCAGAAGAATGGAATACAAAATGAAAGTCCCTATAGATTGGAGCAAAGATGGAACAGAGCTCTCATTGTCATAGTTCTTTTGCAACCTGATAATGTCACTTCTTGGGCCCTAGTCATTGTATCTCATGGTTTTTGCACTTTCAAGAACCTTGTAAAAAGCAGGACAATTGATTCATGTTAGATATTGTATATACCTTATTCTCTGCAATGATAATTTCAAAACTTTTGGAATGTCAAAAATTTTGTTCACTACTTTGAAATGTGGTTTCTCATGTTTTTTTCTCTGCATTATTTTGTCATCCGAAACTCATTTTTTGAAATTGCACTTCTTTATTCTATACTTTTAAAAGTGGGCCCAGTCAATTTAAAAACTTGAAACTCCTATAAAAATGGCTCTATGTGCTCATTTCTCACATTTGCACTCTCAAAGAGCTAGAAAGCACATACTGCAAGCCTCTAGAAATCTCACGCGCAAGCAATGGCTGCTAGCACTTCCACTCCCATGAAATCTCCTCGAGATTTATTCATGGAGTTTTTGGAAACTACAGACTACAATGGTCGTACGGATTTGTATGACCTAGTCTGTAGAGTCCCTAATCTTGAAGGGACAATAGCCATGAATTCCGATGTGATCGATGAGATCACAGATTTTATGGAACTCTATATTTTAAGATATGCCATAGATATTCCAGCATATGAGTGTAAATGGGTCCCCTGTGACCTGCTTTTTTACATTCATAAAGGAGATGAGGCATTTGCGAAGTGCTTAAAGCGTTTCATGGCGATTGCTGAGGCTTCAGGGCACCTGTTAGATGACACAGTGCCCTTAATTAAACAATTAAATAAGAAAAGGAAAATGGGAAGAAAATATCTTTCCTACATAGCAACAACAATCTTTTTTGTCAATGAGGAGCCCGAACCTTCACCCATGGACCTACCCCATCTTGTTACTGGGGGTTTTGTAGATGACAAGAATGAACCCCAGACAGAAGCTCTCAACTTATTAGAAGAGAGTCAAAAAATTTCCAGAGAATTTCCTCAAGGAGTAGTGGACAAATTAAAGGAAGCCAGTACACAGAAGAGTCCACCCTCCAACTTAGACCCCGTGGAACCCACTCTACTAGAGGTAGAGATGGAAATGTTTTCAGTTGTACTTGTTGATGGAGAGGAATTTTTGTTCCTGCACGATATTGAGAAGGCATTCGGTCTACGCCTCGACGAATGCCTTAGTATTTTCAGCTCAACCTCGGATGTTCCCATGGACAACACTTCTGACATTATCGAAAAGGCAACAATTCCACTTGGTGAATCAGTTGCGGACACCATTGCATTTGTGTGTGAAGAGATTTTGAGCCATGCCAACCAAGATGCCAGTGAAGAAGATGTAGCCACAGCAAGGGAAAGAATTTTGGAGAAGAAGATTCCAACATCCCCTGTTGTGGAGCAAAGTGGCATGGCCCATTCATCAATTCCACTAGATGCAATGGGAAGAGGAGAGGATGAAGACAGGCTTCAAGATGTAAGTCTCTACTAACATTTATGGTTGTCTCATATTCATACAAGATGTATCTATTTAATTTTATGATTGTCTATGTGCAGGAAACAATTGAAGTGGATAAATTTGCAACAAGGAGTGGTGGTGACCGTGTTTCCCGGGGCCATGGCTCTTCCTTGGCACAGTACATTGGAAAATTGCCAAAGGAAGATTTTGTAATAATCCACAAGGACTTTTCCCCTCGAGGACACTTCATGACTTGGTGTATGAAGGCCTTGAGTAAAGTTTTGTGCCTATCTACAATAATGCAAGGGACCAATTGTATATTTCTAGTTAGGAAGTCCCTTGCCCTTACTACCCTAGGAGTTAACTTTAGAGGAAAAATATTAGGTCAAATAGGAATAGCTTTGGGCCTTGGATTGACAGACCCTCAATTAATATCCCAATCAGTTTTGACTTACCAATTGCCTCTATCTTTTCAGAGAAGAAAGAATGTAGTGGAGAGGCTCAAGGCCAAGAGCCAATTGTAAAAACTTTATAATACCAATGTTTTGTTTTTCCAATTTCCATGTGCATTCAATCTATTATATCTTTATGGTTTGACAATCTCATAACTTTTGCACAGTTTAATCAATCTTTTTCCATTGTTTCTTGTAATTTGTGTTGCCCAAAATGCATGGAATGGATAAGCAATGCAAAAAAAAGGCCTGCCACAGAAATGCGGGGATGGGCCCTGCAAAACTTTTGCAGGGCCCATCCCCGCGTTTCTGTGGCAGGCCTTTTCTTTGCATTCCTAGGCCATCCTATGCACTAGGTTACCTGTATTCCAAGTCTATCTTCTCAATTAGCACCTTCACTTGGGGAAATGTGGAACACTCTTCTTATATGCAATAATTAGAGAAAATTAAGAGTCCTCTGGGTGCATATAAGCATGCAGCAGTAAATCAGTGCATGTATGTTCATAAACATTGCTTAGCTATTGGTCAGGGGTTTAGCATGCAGTGCACTCTAGCCAAGGCCAATCATATGCCCCCATGTGCATGGCATGGGTTTTCATGGCTTGGAAATGCCCAAAAAAGGCCTGCCATAGAAACGCGGGGATAGGCCCTGCAAAACTTTTGCAGGGCCCATCCCCGCGTTTCTGTGGCAGGCCTTTTTTTGGCATTTCTTGGCCATGAAATGCATTAGATAGCATTACCACTTACAACAAGTACAGAAAAAAGAATGATACAACTATGAAAAACACTTCAAAGATGTATTGGAAAAACACACCTACAAACATAGGAGAAATAAACTTCAAAACATGTACACTAAGAGATAAACATTTGGGAGAGCAAATATGAGAAGACAAAGATTATATTCATCATTTGGTTTTTACAAAATATTCATCGTATGGGATATACAAAAGGTTATCCAAACAAGGGAGTACAAATTATGGTTAATGGTTATTCCCTCTAATTCTCCTAGCTAGCTGCAAATCTTTAGGTTGTATTGTCACTCTCTTTGCATGGATGGCACATAGGTTAGAGTCCTCCAACATTGATATAAGATACGCCTCTACAGCTTCTTGGAGAGCTTCAATGGCTATCCCTTGGATACGAAGTCCAGCGCAATAGCGTTGGATCTCTTCCTTCACAACTCTTGCAAATGACCTTCGTGGAATCAGAAGCTCCACAGACTTTTGATAGTGTCGAATCTCCGCAAAGGCTCTAGTTTGCTTTCTGCGCCTTTGTGGTGCTCTTGCATTTGGGGGGATGTTGGGTTGTGGTCGTTGTGGTCTACGACCTGGTTGATAGTTCTTCTTTCTTCTTGGAGGACGCCTAGATGGTCCTGCCTCATCATTTACTTCCTCTGCCCGACCTTGCTCTCTTTCTTCATCGGTTGGTCTTTGTCCTTGTCCTGGGGGGAGTGTCTTGCCTCCTTGTGTTACTCGATGATTCACGGGGATATCATCATTGTTCCATGGTGGCTCATTTATACTTTCTTCATCTGAGGAACTCGATAAATTTGATGTCTCAATCACAACTCGTCTATGTCCTCGTTGTTTGGGCCTTGCCTTCATTGGTGTTCTGATTGGGGGCTCATCATGAGATGCAGAAGGGGAATAATTTATTTCTTGGGATACATCTCTCTCTCTGTTGATCCTTCATCCCCCCGCGATGCAATGCTACCAGACTGTGTCCCTGCACCCAAGTTTCGTCTTGAAGAGTGGCTTGTGGTTCGACGCTTCTTGTGGGGTGTCATCCATGTTGGGCGCTAAGTAACTTGCACATGGCTAGGGTAGACGACATGATCCTTCCTAGCAGTCTGCTTTGTGCGTGCCATTCTCTTAGGTTGTAAAGTGGTAAAATGAGGAAGGACACCTCTATTTATAGGCTTTCACTTAAGAATTGTCCTGTTCACATTTAAATGGATAAAAATTAGTTTTAAGACATTAAAAGTATATTCACAAAAATAGTAGAATTTTATTTGAAGTGAAAGGGGTTATAAAAACCTTGAAAAGTATAATGCATTTTAAGAGTTTGGAAATTATTTCCAAGCGAACCCTCGCGGCTCTTTGTGCACGCCATTGGGCATGATGTTCGGGTCCTGACGATGACATCCACTTCTCTCTTGCAATATCATGTTGTAGCTTTCGTGTAATCTTTGCTAGTTGTCACTCACATGCCTTTTCCATTACATATTTTCTAGCAAATGTCGCACGAAAGAACCAATTGAACATTTCTTCTAAATAGTTTGATTGGAGTAGACCACCCCCATGATGAGTGTTTTTAAAGTAAACACCTCTAGCCCTGTAATGTGACTTCTCCATTCCTTGTGTACTAAAAATGTCCAGTGACCCATATCGATTCATAAAATATGCTCCATGTGCAAAAAGAATATGTTATGATCTGGTCAATAAGATATACACATAGTGTTTAAGACCAAATAAAAAAATATAAGCGAAACTTACTATGTAATGTGTAATGTTGCTTTCTCCCCAAGATAAGATGAATGACTGTGTAAACTCCTTCAAAGTCACTTGGAATAATTCTCGTTGTGAAGCATTAGTGGAAGCCAAACACATCAAATGTAACAATTGATCGAACGATGACCAAACCTTCTTTCGCTTGTTAATGAGATCAACCTGACTATCATTGTCAGTTGTAATTGAACAAAGGTCCTTCCAAAGCTCCCATTTCCCATCATCTTGACTATTCACATCTTTTTTAAAGAAACATCGTGCCTTCTTCCCAGTCATTGAAACTTGTTGTAAAATCTCTTGAGACTCACCATACTTCTTAACAACTAAAGATACGTGGCCACCATGACAACCTATAGAATTCAAAAGATCTTCTATTTTCCGGATTGCTATTGTAGACCTCTCTAGTGGTTTCATTGCAAATGCATATTCAACATGGAGCTTCAAAAGCCTATCAAAGATCCTCATGAATGCATGCAAAGTACAAAAGTGAACATTGACTAATGGAAATGGGATAATGGGGTTCCAATCATTGCTTATTTTATCACGAGTCGGTTCCTATAACATTGGACACCTCAAAAGTGATATCTCCCATTCCCTGTGATTCAATGAGTCTGTTTCATCAATTTCTTCAGAGTCATCAACTCTCGTCAATGCCCTTGCATGTTTAGACTGTCTCTTAGATCCTTTGTAACCTTGTGTACAATATGGGCAAGGATAGAGAGAAGATGCTCCTTGTTTACAACCTAACATGCATTTTATACTCTTAAGGTCTCCACCCAAATGCCATTCTACATCAAAATCACCTATATCATCTACAAAAAGCTTTTGCCCATGTATTTGAGAAGAGATTACTTCCGTAATCCACGGAGTCCTACTAAAAATCCATGAAATAACATTATTTGTTTCTTTGGGAACTTCTATAGCACCTAACCACCAGATATCTCTCTCTGATTGCACACTGTAAGTCAAATGGTCCCTCCCTCCTAAAGTTTCATCACTCATTGCATGGTCCATAATTTCGTTCATTAGCGTCACACTCAACCTTTCTAGTCGCCCACCCTTTATGATTTGACACTCATCAAGCTTCAGTATGAACTTTAACTTAACATTACAGTCTGCACAAAAGAGAAAACATTATCTTAATATGACACTTGAATGCAATAGAACTTCAACACCAAACAAAATGTAGTAGGGGTACCTTTGATTGTTGAACTATAAAAGTGAACCATTGCTTGTTGAAGCTTCTGAAGATCCACAAATATATTGTTGAATTTAGTGTAAGTAAATCCTTGTGTAGATAGGATTTTTGATTGCTTCTTGGGAATATTTGGATGATAAATAGAGGCAAGCATAGTTTCTTCTATGAATAAATATTGTCCAATAGTACGAGTCACATCCTCATTTGAAGTTTTTTTATTGATAGACAATTTATATGGGCATGGAAATATACTTTGAGAAATACCTTATGATTGTAAGGCTTGCCTGAGAAGGGTGTACATTGCAGTATACCCATTTCTACTGATGCCTGCTTTGTCACATATTGCCTGCACATCTTGCACTGTGATAAGATTTTTTAACTTCTTTGAAAACTCAGCTTCAACAATAACTCTAATACACTTTCCTATGCGTGAGTCTAAAGCAGAAGTGATTTCTTTGGTGATTATACAGCTATTCATCAACTTGAATTGGTCTTGTGTTGTTGATGAAGCAGTTATGTCTTCAATAAACGACCTACACAATGAAATATTCCATTACAAATCTTCATTAAAACATATAAAAGTAAAACAAACACTCACCTTGTTGCATATATACATCGTTTGCGTGCTCCACCACCTTTTGAAAGAGCTTCAAAGGATGACAATGATCTTTTCCTATGTCTCATACCAAGTGGAGTCTCTTTCAGCTGCTGGAGATTGGCAGTTAACTTTGAAATTGTGCTTTGTTTTGCTTCAGTATCCTGTTCCAAATCTGCAAGTTGTTTTTGTAAAGATATGATTGTGCTTTCTAAAGTGACCACCCTCAGATGATGGATGTGATGTTGTTGGAACCAATACTTAGCAGTAGCAAGTGAATGTGTAGATAATCTCTTGCAGTAACCTAATAGTCCAGCTTCACCCGCACCAATGAACTGAAGTAAAGTTGAGAGGTTATGGAATGTTGGATGGTAAGAAGATATTGGATCAAGAGGATAGAGTGAACCATGAGCCCAAAGATCAATACTTTTTTCTCCAGCTGCACGACGTTCATTTTGAGAATTGGCATCATTGTTGCATCGTGTATTTGGAGCAAACTCTCTAGGCACACGAACATGGATACTTGTTGATGCAGGAGCATGAGGACGTTCTACTGTGAAGTTTTTGATACATGTCAACACCATCTTTGCTAATGACCAACAATATCAAAAACAAAGATGAAAAACCGGTTGGAAGGGAGTCTAAAGCATAGGTTTTTCTCAAAAAATGTGTTTTCTTGTATGTGTATGGGTTAAAGTGTATTTTTCCACTGAGTATGGCTGAAAATGATGAAATTTGAAAAAAGTCATTTTTTGGGGGAAGCATAGTCACGGATTTGATGATGTGGCACTTACTTTTGAAGGGAGTTTGAAAATTATACTTTTTCTAAAAGAAACTTTAGAAAATGGGTCCAAAAAAGTGACTTCTGACATATATATTAAAAAATAGGCTCTTTTCAGTTAATATACACTGAAAATGAGACTTTTAAAAAAAATTCATTTTTTTATTCAAATACATGTACGAGTTTGATGATGTGGAAAGTAGATTCTCTTTCTCTCTCTCTAGAATAAGAAAGAGAGAGGCCTATTGAAGCCTAAAAAAAAGCCTACTCCAGCCTACTAAAAAGTGTCCTATTAAATGCACTTTGTCCCCTTAAACAAGAACAGAATTAAGCTTAATCCCTAAAAATTAGGGATCCTTACAAGGCCCATGCAGGGTTCATTTTTTCCCCTAATGTGAACTCATTCACCACCTAAATTGCCTAGTCCGGAGCAAAGCAGTACCATTTTAGAAAGATTGTTTGCCCCATACCACTCACTCCACTTCTTGATGACCCTCCTTTAATTGAAGTACAATTTGAAATCTTAGTTCCTAAAAAAATAATTGATCATGATGTCATTACCATGCACACCTTTACTCAATATCATTGATATTTAGTTAAGTACAAAATTTGCTTTATTGAAGATTTTCAATGGATACATAAAACACACTTAACACCCCATTATGAACACTTAATTTTTCCATATCATACACAAACACATTATTGTAACTCCTCCATGAACATTTCCATGCATGTGTTTTTACATGGAACATGCTTATTTTCATACAATGATGAAACATGTGATTGGCCATCCATGTTTATTTTTATTTTATTAAGGCTGAGGTTAGTTGCTTTTTCAACCTAGGGGCATGTTATGAATTATGGAATGTGTTGAACAAGGAATTATTGGAGTGTTAATTTATTAATGTATTAATGTGTTTTGGTGTTCTTGATATGGAATGAGTTGAACAAGGAATTGTTGGAGTGTTAATTTATTAATTTATTAATGTGTTTTGATGTTTTTGATATAGTAACTAAAGGTTCATGAGGGAGTGAAAGGCATGAAAGGACGGACATCAATAATCCGATTTATGATTTATATGGTTTGTAAATAAACCCACGTAGAGGGTTCTATATTTAGGAGCAATTAATAAAGTAGTGGTTAGACTAAGGGTCATTGTAGACTGCAAGTTTTGTAATTAAAAGCAAAGGCTCTCTACAAAACAGAACAACTTTTACTTTCATGCAGGCTTTTCAAAGCCGCTCTCGTGTAACCACTTTTTCAACATAATCAAAAAATCCTATAAATACATGCACTCTGTGGATTGTCGAAACAGAGTGCATGGGGGAGATTGCACCCAGCACTGCATTGTGTCTCGTTTCCTTGCGTACTTATTTTCTCTGTGTGTTTTCATCATTCATAACCTTTGTGTGCAGTGATCTTATAAGATCTTGATAACACAAATTGTATTAGTAAGAAAATAAGTGTCATTTAAAGGGAAGAGATGACTCTTGCGAGTTGGTCGATGGAGATGAATGCCATCGAAAAATTTAATATCGACAAAGACTATCCTTGTTTGTGGTTCTTATTGTAGAGGAATGCTTGAAATATCCTATTTTCATACCTTTGTGCTTGAATAGCAATACTAAGACTTGTATATCTACGTGCATATCATGTTAGTATATAGTGCACGTATGTGTCTGTTATATTTTATGCATTCAAATGCATATATAACATTCTATTGAAGTAGTCCGCGCCAACAAGTCATGGAGCTTGTGCTTCATGCTCATCGGGAGTGCCTTTTCTAGCCATTTTTTAATAAAAAAAAGTCCTAGAACTACAGGTAGATTTGCAACTAACGCCTTCATTCTTATGATTACCTTCAATAAGGACCCATATTTTCTTAAGTTTAGATTCTCAAGCTCCTCTAATACCTGATCGATAGAGTTTCCTTATTAGAATGCAAAAGAAAAATCGGTCTTCATCTCATGCCATGTTGTAAAATGATTCTCCTCGAATCGGATGAACCACTTATCACCTATCCCATCTAGCATTGTTGGGAAAAAAGCCATGAATGCTTCCATTCACCCTTCCAATTGTCTAATTTTACATAGTGCAAGAAATTGACTTACATGATCATCAAGGTCTTTTGTTGACGCTCCTTTGAAGGTAGGTAAATTAGTGTTAATTCATTAGAGAAGCGATGCTAGATCACCTTGAGTGTGTTCCTTTAAATGGTTTAAGTAAACTAATATGAAAAGAGTTATATATATTCTAATGAGATGGAATATCTAATCTAAATGAATTATCATTAATTTTTTGTATAATACAAAATGGTCCATAACAGTGTGGTGCAAGTTTAATTTTAGGATGCTGCAAAATATTTTTGAGACGTCTTTTTAATGATACCCAACCATACAAGATCATTTTCCTCGAATTCCTTGGCTAATCGTTTTGTATCGACATTATGTGTATAACATTCTTGACTTTTCCTAATGTTCTTGTGAACATCACGGAGTATAGGAATATGAACTTGAGCAATAGAATTAGCCATTCGAATGTCAGTTTGAGTCAGTGATATGGGGGTGGGAAGCTTTTTACCATAAACAATTTAAAAAGATGCACGATCAGTAGTGGTGTGTGTGGTGTTATTGTAAGCAAATTGAATCAATCGCAACTTTTCATCCCAATTAGTGGGACTACCTAATGAATAACAACGCAATAAATCAAGAATAGTATTATTTGTAGCCTCACTTTGTCCATTACTTTTGGGATGAAATGCAGAGCTAAAATCTATTTTAGAACCAAAATGTTGAAATAAGGCAACCCAAAAATGATTACAAAATCTAACATCATGATCAGATAACATTACTTTAGGAAATCCATGATGTAGGAAAATGCATTTAGTGAGTAATTTTGTAGCCTGAGGTGGAGACAAAGTTTTTTTACAAGGAATAAAATATGCATATTTACTAAACCTATCAACTATTTTCCAAATCATATCATTATATGATGGTGATGGGAAGACTTGTGATAAAATCCATAGAGATTTGTTCCCATGATTCGTTTGGAATGGAAAGTGGCATCAATAATCCAAATGGTTTACCATGATGATGTTTTACACACTGACATACAATGCATTGAGAAACATAATCTGCAATATCTTTTTCCATGTTGGGTCAAAAGAAGAAATATTTGCAAGTAACAAATGGTGCACTATATGCCTCTATGACCCATGTAAGACGGTTCATGCATTTCTTTGATGACAAAATCTTTAAAATCTTTGGTTATGCATAATCGATGTTGAAAATAAAGTAACCCATGATGAAATGTATAATGTTCATCAGTTAAAGGTGCACCACTATTGAATTCATGTCATGCATGTGAGAAATAAAAACTAGGCGCATTATGTGAGAATCATTTCTTGAAAGGAATGAATTTGGATTGTAGAAATATTATGCAAAACAAGAAAATGTGAAGGAAAATGGCTAAGAGCATCGGCTATGACATTAGCTTTACCAGGTTAATATTGGATCATGGGCTAGAAATTCTAAATGAATGAAGCCCATTTAAGATGTTGATCAGAGCTTAAGGATTTAATAAATACTTAATAGCCTGTTGATCATTTTTTATGAAGACCTCAGATTCCATAAGATAGTGTTTCCAAATTTGCAAAGCATGTACAACTGCTAACAATTCTTTATCATATGTACTATAATTCTTTTTTGAGGGCTTAAGCTTCCTACTCTCAAATGCAACAGTGGGATGATTATTTTGCATTAAAAAAACACCTATTCCTAAAGCACTAGCATCACTAACGACATGAAATGGTTGTAATAATTAGATAACTATAAAACAAATGCATGTGAAAGTGCATATTTGAGTTTTTCAAAGGATTGTTGTTGGGTAAGTGCCCATGCAAATTTTATTTGCTTTTTCAATAACAAGGTAAGAGGGAATGCTAAATAAGAAAGATTTCAAACAAACTTTGTATAGAAACTAGCCAACCCAAGAAAAGAACAAATATTATTGACTAATTGTGGTGTAGGCCATTCTACTATAGCTTTAAACTTTCTTTTGGATCCACATGCGCGCGTTCAGTTGAAATAATATGTCCTAGATATTCTAGCTTACATTGAAAGAAGTAACTTCTTTCAGGATTAGTATAAAGTGTGTTCTCTTGTAGCAAATGAAATATTGTTTTAAGATGCTTCTCATGCTCACTATCATGGTTACTATAAACAACTATATCATCAAAGAATACAAGAACAAAAGCTTGATAATCAAGAAAAATGTTGTTCAATAGTCGTGCAAATGTAGCAAGAGAATTAGTAAGTCCAAAGGGCATCACCATAAATTAATAATGGCTTGTTTGAGTTCTAAATGCAGTCTTAAAAATATCACTTTGTGTCATACAAATTAGATGGTAACCCGATCTAAGATCAATTTTACGAAAGATAGGAGCTCCTCATAATTTATCTAGGAGATCATCTATTCGAGGAATGGGGTATCTATTCTTTATTGTGATCTTGTTTGTGGCTCTTTAATGTATGCAAATTTCATAAGTTTTATTCTTCTTCTCTACTAAAAGAATAGGTGCTCGAAATGGGGAAGAACTAGGCCTTATAAGTCCTTTGTGGAGTAATTCTTTCACTTGGTTTTCTATTTCCTTTTGATGTAGTGGGCCATGCCTATAAGGTGCTTTATGAGGAGGAGAACTACAAGGAATGAAGTCTATGCTATGGTCAAAGGATCCTCACGATGGTGGTAGTTCAGAGGGATAATCAAACATAAAACAATCCTTATAAATAGTCATGAAAGGTTTATGTGCATCATGAAGTGTATGAGTATAATCATTTATGACATTGACAAAAATAATGCATGAACTGAATCCTTTCCTAAATGCATGTTTTACTTGAGTATGAATAATCAATGGAAATGGCAAAAAATCATGCCATGCAGACAAAGTAATGATTTGTTCTTTAAAGTCAAAGTTAAAGGTATGTGCATGGTAGTCAATGTGTGGGTTATAATGACGATGAAAAGGCATATCGAGTATAACATCGTAAGATTGCAAAGGTGCAATTAAAAATGTTCGTGCATCTACGTATGGGCCTATGCTAATCATAACATCTTGCACTTCTCATGTTACATTATAACGACTCCTTGAAATGCAACTTTCACTTTATACCAGGAAGGAAATATTTTTAATTTAAGGTCTTGTACTAATAAATGTGAATAGAAATCGTGTGAACTACCATTGTCATGTAAAATATTAACCAATTTTTTCTTGATAGTACCCTACGTGCAAAGTAAAGAATGAATAGAGATATCATTACCCAAGGTACTTAAGTCCCTCTCCAATGCTTCCTTTCTCCATACAGGAGGAACTTCTTCATTATGGGCCTCCATGTTATGCAATTGAGCTACAATTGGTTTCATGTGAAGAGGTCATAATTGACACTTCATTTTTGTATGTCCAAGTTTGTCGCAATTCCAACGAGTGATACATGGTTGCTTCTATTAGGCATCCATTGTTGAAGTTTGTAGCGTAGGTGGTTTGGTAGGTTGTAGAGATGAAGCAACAGGTGCACGTGAGTAATTGGATTTTGGACGACGAGGAAAACTAGAGTAAGATGGGGCATTAAAATTATGCTTCATAGGAAACGTGGGTTTTACAAAAAGTGGTCATTGACATGGTTGTTGTAGAGGAGTGGTATTCCTTCTCTACATCATAGGCAAAAGAGATAGCCTCATTGAGGGTTGTAGGCCATCGCGTGTGAAGCTTGGCTTGGATTCCCACCTCCAAACCATCTTTGTATTTCTGCTACAAGCTATCCTCAGGTACATCTTTGAGCATTCAAACCAGTAATATATTTTTCTAGAACTGCTTTGTGTAGGTAGTGACCATGTCACCCTCCTTCCATGTAAAGCACATTGAACATGTAAATGATATTGAGGAGGAAGAAAAGAATCCTTCACTTTATCTTGGAAAGCCATCCACACGGTTGGATGGTCTGTATTGTGATTTAGGACATTCCACCAGAGCTAAGCTTTTCCTACTAAATAGTTAGTGGAAAATTTGACTTTTTCACTTTCAGCATATGTTTGATCGGTATTAAAATCCTCAAAGTGTGATAAGCATGGAAGAACTAAAGGTCCATCCTTACAACCATCAAGCCATAGAAATTGGTACTTTTAACACCAATCTTAGAATGTGTGCCATTTGATTGGGCAAAAACAATAACTTTTACCACCCTCATAAGGTTATATTTATCAGATTGCATCTTTTGAAGTACTTTGTTGCATTGTCAGATCTCATCGTAAGCGCTTCGAAGTTCTTGCCACAAGAGCTTGAGTTGTTGCTCAAGTGTTACCTTTGGTAGAGGTGACTCATCGAAATCCTCCATGTTGTTCGTAGGTTCCATGGGTAGAGAACAAAACCCTCTTCCTAGATATGTAAAAACAATTTTGAGATTGCTTGAATTAAAATGTAAAAGCAAGGGTTGTTCTTGGGAATTGAAAAAGTAAGAAAGAGATGCAAGTTGTGTTAAATATAAGAAATGAGAACTAGAGTGACAACAGAAAGATATAGTGTAGTGGTAAAACAGAGACGAAGATGAAATTGGAATTGGAATTGGAATTGGGAACAGAGAACAATGAATAGAGAACATCAAATGGCGAACAACGATCAAACACCAAAACGAGCAAAAATAGACCCCTCTGTAGTGATGCTCGTAGAGCTCTGATACCATTGTTATCAAGATCTTAACTCACACACACATAGGTTATGAATGTTAAAAACACACAAAAAAAATAGATACGCAAGGAAACAAGACATAATGCAGTATTGGGTGCAATCTTCCCCCATACACTCTATTTTGATAGTCCATAGAGTGCATGTATTTATAGGATTTTTTGGTTACATGAGAGCAGCTTTGAAAAGCATGCATGAAAGTAAATGTTGGTCTCTTTTGTAGAGAGTCTTTGCTTTTAATAACAGAAATTGCAATCTACATTGACCCTTATTCTAACCACTATCTTACTAATTGCTCCTAAAAATAGAACCCCCTATGCGGGTTTATTTACAAACTATATAAATTATAAATTGGATTACCTTGCATGCCTTTCATTCCCTCACGAACCTTCAAATGCTATATCAAAAACATAAGAATACAATAATACATTAATAAATTGACACTCCAACAATTCCTTGTTCAACACATTCTATATCAAAAACACCAAAACACATTAATACATTAATAAATTAACACTCCAACGATGCCTTGTTCAACACATTCCATAATTCATAGCAACTTGTTATTTAAATCTCAAGCTTTGACTTCAAATCCTAACCATTTCCACTCCCTCTGGATATCTGCATCCTCTGGATGCACCATCCTGCATGCAAAACATCAAACACAAATGAGTATCAAATAGTCATGGGTAGATGTAAATCAACTTGAAGAAAAAAATTAGAAACAGGCACAAGTATACTCTATGCAAATTCACTAAAATTTCTACAAATTTAGAGAATAAAGTAGATACAAATATCACATCCAATCTATTATGTTATAACCAATACAATAAGAGCAGAAAGCATATGAATGAATCATAAGCTTCATAGCTCCTATGTTCACTCAACCTGTTCAGATCCAGTAGCTTATTCCAAGCACTCACATATACAAATCCCTACTAACTTGGTTTGTGGAACAACAATTTTGTTTCCCCTGTTGATCTCTTACCATACAAACCCTTTTTATTTTTCTTTTTTTTTTACTTCATTTTTTTTTCTTTGCACTTCATCCCAGGTCAGCCTTTTTTCTTTTATTTTTATTCATGTATTCTTTTATTTACACAAGTCCACCATACCAAACTTGGGTTCTACTCATGGATCCATCTAGCAAGATAGGTTTACTCCACTTGTCTACTGACCTGACATAGTGTAGGAAGAACAATGCTAGCCCCATACAAAATCGATGTTAGCTCGTAACTCTAACCACCCAGCCAGAGTGACTCCACTTGCCTATCAACCCATATAGGTGCATGACAACATACAAGTCAGACCATATGACAAAACTAACAATATTTCATTGCCCTGGTCACCCAACCAAGGTAGTTCCATCCATATACATATATAATTGACTAGTATATGAAGGCTTAACTAAATCATAATCCATTTGGAGGTAGGATTAGGTGAGGGATCAAAAGCAGAAATCAAAGAGTCCCACTCATCAAGCGTTCACATATACTAGCATATACATGCACTTCATTTAAGTCTTGCCTTATGCCTTTCTCTATACAATATATACTTGTAGCATGCAATCTTCATATATACATATATTAAAGAAGAAAAAAGCAAAAAAAAGCATATCATCTATGTAGCATCACAAAATCCTCTCATTTGACAGTCTCAATCATCTTCATTTTCTTCATTCTGAGTTCTTGTCCATAACTTCCTAATGTGGATTTCGTGTTTTCTTTTAATAACTCAAAGAAAACTATTAGGTACTTCACATCCTTATATGCAATTTATTTACATTATCTACGTTTCCTTTGAGAATCCTTTCCAAAATTCTAAATTGAATAGAAATATGATCACATAAATTGCATTTATATACACATTTTGGTTTCATAAGGTTAGAAGACATCAATCATCTTTAATTATTAACACTAACAAATGTTGACTAGTGCTTCATTTAGTTCCTCTTGGGCCTCAATCTATGGGATTTGTCAAATGCTATCTTATTCTTTTCTCTAGATGCTCTATTTTTTATTGTTGCTTCTTATATCAAGTTCCTCCCTCTTTCCAGTTGAAAGATTTACAGTACTACAAGATCCTCTCTTGATCTCATCTTCCCAAGGCAATGAGGCCCACACAAAAGCATCTAACTCTACTGGTAATATAGGTTTTTGACACTGCATTAGTTCTATTGGCATATATCTATTAGTTCTTGTGCATGTCATCCTATTTGCCCACAAGGCAAAGGGAGGATACTTTGGCCAATTCTTGATTTTTTCATCATAGGAATTTGCCAAGGCTTTAATGATTGGAGGATGTCCATGTTCACTTTTTCCATTGGCTTCTAGATTATTTGTTGTGATGATTGATAGTCGGATGCCATATTTTGCAAAGAAATCCTTTGCTCCTTGAGCGTCAAGCTCACGTCTATCAAGAACTATCTTTTCAAGATATCCAAAACTACTAAACACATCTTCTAGTAGAAATTTACATACATTACCTGTATTTTTTATTCTCAAAGCTCTCCATTCAACATGATTTCTCAAATATTCTCTTCTGAGTACAATATATTGCATCAGCTGTATTCATAAAGGCATTGTGACCAAATCAACAACCCATTTATAATGCATGTTTAAAGGATATGTTGGATGCAATTCATTCCTATGCCTTACATTCGAAAACATGTGACAAATCTTATATGTGGTGACATAATTCTAAACATCTACACATTCTAGGTCACCTATTTCTTTCTTTTATCTTCTCATATGTTCCTTGAAAGCCTTTGTGCCCATCACATAACAAATTATGCACTTCACTCATAATTTTATCTTTCACTCAATCACAACCTACAACCTGCTAAGGACTTTTGTTCATGCCAAGTTTACGTCTCGAGAGAAAACCTTCTTTCAAAAAATAATTATTTTATTTCCTTCAAATGTTCCTAAACCTATCTTTACTCAAGTTTGGATTAGGAGACATACTACTTAACTATTTTCCAATTTCTTTCCATTCACTTTCATCTTCACTTTTGATAAATCTCTCTTTTATTCATATGTGAATTTCATGAATATTCTCATTTCTCTTTTTATTTTCTTTTCGACTTCCTAAATTCTTTTGTTTCCTTCTTTTCAAAGATTTTATGTGAACCTTTGAATTCTCAAATTGATAGGCAAACAAAAATTTATTCAATCTTGCACATGCTCCATCAAGGCTAGATGTATGTGCATGTGAAGCATAAAAGTCTGAGTGAATATCATCATCATTTGAAGTCATTGGGTTTTCATCTTCATATATTGCTCCTGACAACATATTAGCCACTACGTTATTTCTTCCAACTACCTGGACAAACTCAAGGTTTAGCGACTTGCTATATGCTATCCATCTTAGTGTAGCAGTTTCTGTAGTAGAAGAGTTCATGATCATCCCTAACAATGGAAAATAATATGTATTTTCTACAATTAAGTACTCTTTATCACTTTTTAATGCATTCAGTATTCCCCAAAGTTCTCATTTGATCTGAGGATAGCCTCTTTCATGAACATTTAATACCTTAGCTCCAAACCGAATGGCATATCTTTTCTTCTGCTCATCTTCCTAGATGATTGCCCAACCTATACCTGTTGGACTTGTATCTATAGTACTGTAAATTGGTTTATTATTGATGTAGTGGGCTTTTCTAAGCAATGGAGCCTCTAGGAGTTCCCTTTTCAATTTTCTCATAGCTTGAGTATGGGTTTCCTTCCATTGAAATCTTTGCCCCTTTCATAGTAGTTGCTAGAGTGGATCTGCAACATGTGCAAAGAATCCACGCTACATAGAAAACACATGCATCAAGAAATATCCTCACCTCAGTGATCAATTTTTTGAATTGCATCAATTTTTTGAATTGCATCAATTTTTTGGGAATGGTTTTCTTCCCTTGAGATCGCATAGAATTCCTACAATTAGCACTTCTTTCATTCCAAATATTGCATTTTCTATAGATAGTGTCAAATGAACCTCTTCGACTCAACTAAGAATGGTCTCACAATCATCTATATGGTCTTTAACAAGCTTTTGACATCCATTCTCATCGAGAGTCCCATCTTTATCCTTCTCTTCACATCCCTTAATTGGAAGGTCATTGGTGAAGGACAAGGTCACATGTGGAATAAAATCCTTAAGCACCTTATGCATATAAATCATCATATGCACCACTAAGTTTGTGGCTCCTTGTGGCGAGGTATACGTGTGCATAAGTTCAAGTGGCATCCTCATGGTTGTCAAATTATGACTCTCAAGAGTTAGCTGGAATTGATCGTATCGAGAATGTAAGTCTCCCATTGAGTAAATAGATCTCCCTAAAAAAGCTTCCACATATTCATCTACAATTGGTCCAGTTCCCATTTTTTGAATAGTCACTTTATTAACTCATTGCAGATCCTGAATAAATCGCAAAGACCCATTCTTCTTTAGAACAATAAACCAGTGATTAGTATAGGAAGCACTTGATGGCTCAAGAACCCCCATTCTAATTTTCTCATTCAAAAGGTTAATTAGTTTTGAAATATGAGCTTTTGGTATCAAAATTGGGTAACGATTCCATGGTACATAAGGTATAATGAAAAGTACCATCGACGATACCATACATGGATCTACACACCCAATTTATTGAGAATCAAAGGAGAAAGCTTTCCCATGTCTAAGAATCATCTGAGAGAATATGTTCTTTTCTTCTTCATTGAGGAAGTCATCTTTTCCTGATTGAATTATGTGAAGGTTTTCTTTAGTGAGGTCATGTGCTATCTTTCTCTTATCTCTGAGTGGCGGCTGATTTTTAGCTCCATCCATAAGGTGATTGCTATTATCAAGAAGCTGAATTACAGCTCGTTTAACCTTTTTATCAGCTATTTTATAATTTTCTCAATAGAAACTTCTTTTCCCTCTTTATTATGTTCAAATTTTGCTATTTCTCTATACTTGTCACTAGAAGGAACATGAACCATGCAATCGTTTCTTCTCCCATTAATCTACTCTTCTAAGTCAAGTATTGTATCAGCAAAAGAGGTCTCCTCAAAAACCCTAGAGATCTCTTCATAAAATTCAAGAACTTTGCATGCATAAAAGTTCCTTTGAAGATTTTTTACATATTTCTTTTCCCACTTTCTTGATTTTGAAGAATACGAAACTAGGAAGAATGTCGAAGAAAGTGCTATAAAGATTTTTATGAACATATTTACACTCGAGAATTTTCCCATTGTCTAAGTTTTCATAGTTCCAAATTATGAAAGATTTTTTCAAAAACGTTGTTCATTAAACTCATCAAGAATGGGCCTTGCTGTGAGAGAAGTCCTATTCCTGACATGATATACATAGATTTTCATGAATTGAACCACTTTCTTTCCATCTTTACTTCTTACTCTCATGTAAGTTGAGCCATCTTCTAAAATTCTCGTTTCCATTCTAACTGCAATAGTATATGGTTGCCCTAATACTAGTGAATAACTAGAGTGATACTAAACAAAGAATTTTTGGTAGTCACATCATCGATCATGACTTGATCTTGTGGAGATGCACCAAAAAGCTCTCCCAACATTGTGTTTGCAACTCAAATGCTCCATCCCATATGCATGTCAATCAACCATTTTCCTTTCATATAAAGATCCTTAGACATAAGATTAATTTTGAATCTGTGGTCAATAAGAGCAAGCACAGATGTAATAATCTTATCCAACCTACTAATGACTTTGTTGTGGCTCAAGCCTAATGGTACTTGGTATAATGGCTTGAAGGGATTAATTCTTGAAGACGTCACTCCAAATACATTTCCTCATGTGCACATGGATGCAAATTAGTTTTAATTTGTTCAAACACATTTTCTCTTCTTGTGCTTGTGCTTGTTAGACTTCAATAGATGAGTCCTCATCCATCCTCTCAAATTCTTGGGCTTCAGTTATTGGTTGTTATTTTCTTCTTATGAGGTCAATCATCACTTCTAGGAACTCTTGTTTGGCTATCCCTAGTAGCTCACCTAGTGTAAACTCAATCACACTATCAAGTACTTGATTTTTGAGAACTTGCTTTAGATCACTAACTTGCTCAATGTGTGACTACAACATGTATGATGACTACTTTGTCTTACTTTTGCCTCTTTTTGTGGCATTTATTTCTTCATGAAGATCAATAGTTTGTATAGGAATCGGCCTCTCAGCAGAAGCAAGATATTGAGTTTAAGTTGGAGTTTTATTTGATTGAAGTGTTGTTGGTGGTGGTAAAACAATTTGAGTAGGTTGATTTACTTGTTTTCGTTGATTTTGGGTTGGTAATGGGGATTGGTCTTGTGATGCTTCCACTTGATGACTAGTTCTCCTCCTCTCTTCCTTGCCTTCATTAACCCTTCTCCTTTTCTCTTCAACTACTACCTCATGCTCCATTGAAGAGCATAGATATGTGACCACCAAGAGTGTATCCATTGGATCCTTCCATCAAGTTACACTTTGGGTTTTGTTGCTTGACATTTTTAACAATTCTTGGTGCATTCCTCCTTGGTCGAGTGATTTCCTCAGTCTAGAACAACATTTTGGATCACCATTGTCATCAGTTATTTCACACCCATACATAGATATATGAGACATTGAAGCAAAGGTATTAGAAGTGCTAGGGAAAAACACTTTCATGCCTTACCGACCAAAGTTTATATTCACCTTCTCTCTATTTTTTGTATCATAGATCATCTTTTCTTTGATAAAGACGAAATTCTTAGCCAACGCATATTTAAATCTTTCACAAGAGTACACGTTGTGCTCCAACGAGTCATACCACATACATCTCTTGGGTTTCAAAGTCTTTTCATCTTTGTTTATTGTTTCCTATGAAGAACGGGACTCTATGATTTGTTTAACACTTTGGATTGTAAGATTGCTAAATTTCTTGAACCTTTTCTCCATCGTATAAGGAGGCACAAAATCATTCACAACTGGTATATTAATTTGAGGATTGGGAGCAAGATCTTGCACTATCTCAATTTTTTCCTCTTGCAAATCTTCATGCAAATCTTGCATAAATATTGCCATGGTTCTTTGTTTCTCTAGATACCTCTTAACTACATCTTCAACATCATCCCATTTTTCTATAAGTCCAGATTCCATTTGCATATCCGGTAACTAGAAAAGAAGTTGCTCATGAGCTTTCATATCTATTGCATGTAGGCATGAAGATACCTTTTCATGTTGTATAGATTTCTTATCATGTTTATATAAGCCATCAAATTGACGATCAAATTGAATCTTAATTTCTAAGATGGTCTAGTCTTTAGCCTTATGGACCCATTTCAAGAAAGGCATTCGAGTTACATTGCAAATGTCTTAAAGTGCAAACATCTTTGTGAGTGTGGACTTGTACTACGACCATTTCATCTCACCTTCTATTATCATGGGGTCATGTAAATGCCATTCACACACATACACAAATTCTATATGAGCTCTAAGTTGTTCATATGTGTATGCCCAACCCCAAGTTATTGAGCTTCTAGCTCATACTCCTTAAAACATTGTGTGTCATTTCTACCTTTAAAATATCCACTTCACATGACAACATGCTCGTGATATGTCTCAATGGTGCTTCACCTCTTTTCATCTTGCTAAAAACCCAAAAATTGAGCTATCACGTCCATCTGATCAATTGTGGTGTCTCCCATAACAAGTCAGATGGGAAAGTTTTATTAAGCCTTGCTTCTTGCTAGTTTCTTTTCTCTAGTGGGTATGTGAGCTCAAAATACCTACTTGTCTCCTTCATTCATGCCAGACTCACTAGGTATGTTGCGCATATAGTTAAAAGGAGGCAAGAAAACCTTAACTTCCTTGCAATGGGAAAACATAATCCCATTTATTTCAATAGTTAGCACAAACATGTAGTAGAACACATGAATGTTGCGACATGATTTATTACTTGTTGTTTGTGCTTTAACCATAGATGGTTCTAAATTCCTCCGAGATCACCATGTTAGAATTATATATTCAAAGGATGAATGGTTTTTCAAGGTAATGTGTTAGTCAAGCATCACGCATTGTGACAATCTTCATTCAGCCATGTTTGTTTTGAAATTTTCAAGTGGATTCATTTTAACGACACAAATTGGACTTTTTAATCTATGAAATTTTTTTTGTATTCAATATCAGTGCACATTAAATATGACATAAGATCGTAAAAACAAATGTGCTACATTGGATGACTTTACAATGACTTATAACACTTCTCCCCATGTGAGAACTTGGAAGCTAATGCGAGTGCTGCTAGCACAAGAACCTTGTGAAGCTTTGTCAGACCCTATCATGGCATGCCAAATTTGTGCCTCCATATTTGATTTATGGATTTCCTTTAGTAGCTAGTGTCAGGGGAGCACTAGATTGTGCTCTCTGACTACACAAGACAAGATTTCGGAAACACAGTTCTGATTACAAGAATACCCACGAAGGGAAAATGCTACAAGAATATACGATCGATACAAGATGTCCCACAACCCGGGACCAATAGGTATGGAAAACTCGACTAGAGATGATACAGGAGATCCCACAACCCGGGATCGTAGGTAGGAAACAAGATATCTCGATTACAAGAAATCCCCTCAGGGATATGAACTGGATACAAGAAATAACTAGAAAGGATCTCGTACTACGAGATTACAATAGGACAAGAAAGGATGTCCACAATACAAGACTAGACAAGACTAGAGCTAGAAACAAGACTAGAACTTGAACTGGAACTTGAATGTACTTACTTGGAGGTCACGACTCCTTGAGCTCCCAAGACTGGCATTGGCAAGACTGATTATGAATGTGGCCAACCCCTCCTTATATAGGTTTTCAAGGGCGGTTCCCAAGGCGGTTGCGAACTGATGATGTCATCATGATGTCATCGATTTGTAACAAGACCTCCCAATGTCAGAATTCAGCGAATAGACAGTTGATCTTGGGGTTTTGGCACATTCCGGACGCAATGGAAGCATTGGTTTCTCCTAATTCTGAACCAATCATGAGATACAGGGTTCACATGGAATCTTAGGTTCAGGATGGTTTCCTTCGTCCATGACATCACCTCCCCCTCAAGCGACGAGTTCCACGAGGAGCGGTCATGTTATCTGGTCTCGGCTTCGTTGGATTTTTCTTATGGAATTCTCGAACCTTGATTGGTGCTCTCTGAAGGTTTTCTGCAGGTTCCCAAGTACGATCACTGATGTCATACCCTTTCCAATGAATAAGGTATTCCAATCTTCCCCGGGATATTCTGGAATCTAGGACATGCTCGACTTCAAATTCTTCATGATCATCAATCTCAATAGGTGGTGAAGGACTAGGTCTCTCCCCCCTCAATGGTGAAATCTGATATGGTTCCAACATGGATACATGGAAAACTGGATGTATTCTCATGGTACTCGGTAACTGGAGTTTGAAGGTGACTGGATTAATCTTGGCCAAGATGGTAAATGGTCCAAACTTTTGATGATCTAACTTTGCACAAGGCCTTGAAGTTTGTAAATTGTTTCGGAGTAACCATACTTTATCCCCAATTTGATACGATGGATTCTGGACACGATGTTGATCTGCATAGTACTTATATTGTTGTTGAGCTTTATGGATCTCTTCCTTCAGTTCTTTGTGAATGTCCATCAGGTACTGGGCCTTGTCTCTGGCAGCTGGGTTCTTGACATGATTTGAGAGTTGTATATCCATCCTTGGATGTTGTCCATAGTTTGCAAAGAAGGGAGTTTGCTTAGTAGATGCATGAACACTATTGTTATAGGCAAACTCTGCAAAGGGTAACAACTCAAACCAGTCATTTTGGTGATAGTTGCTAGTGCAACGGAGATATTGCTCCAGGACTTGATTCACTCGTTCTGTTTGTCCATCAGTCTGTGGATGATTTGCTGTAGATAGTTTAACTTGAACACCAAGGAGCTTGCAAAGACTGTTCCAAAAGCTGGATATGAACTGTGGACCTCGATCACTGACAATGTCATCAGGCAATCCATGAAGCCTAAATATGTACCTAAGAAAAAGTCTGGCAGTGGCTGCACCTGTGATTGCCTTGGTAGTTGGAATGAAGTGTGCCATCTTTGTAAATCTATCCACAATAACAAGAATGGCATCATACTTATCTGACTTTGGTAGATCTGTGATGAAATCCATCGACAATGAAGCCCATGGCCTTTCTGGAATAGGTAGAGGTTGCAAGAGGCCATGAGGTTTATGTCGGGGTACCTTAGATCTATTGCAAGTATCACAGGTTCGAATGTATTCTTTGACTTCCTTCCACATCTGAGGCCACCAAAAGTCCCTTGATATGAGTTCTATTGTTTTATTTACTCCAAAATGTCCTGCTGCAAGGTTGTCATGGCGTTGTTGAAGTACTTGGATCCTGGGCTTTCCTGGAGGGACATACAATAGGTTCTTATAGAGTAGTAAACCATCCTTTTCCTGAAATTCGTTTACTTCTTGGAATTTTCCTTCTTGAGCTTTCTGCTTAACGTTACAAAACAATTCATCCTGTGGTAGATTCTCACGGATCAACTGATTCAAGGCTGAATCTTCATGATGGCTTGAAGAGATAGCTGCTAACTGGAGATGCTCGGGCTTGAGTAATACACTCTCTTGTTGATCAAAGGCCTCTTCACCCTTCTTTGGTGCAAGGTAAGATCTTCTGGATAGGGCATCTGACTGACATTGATGACGTCCTGGACGGTATGTGATGACAAAGTCGAATCTGGATAAAAAGTTACTCCATCGAGATTGCCTTCTATTGAGGATCCGGGTGGTCATAAAATACTCTAGGTTCTTGTGATCTGAATATACAATGACTTTATGAGCTGCTCCTTCTAGATGGTGACGCCAGGTATCAAACGCGTCTACTATGGCAAGGAGTTCTTTATCATGAATTTCATAATTAATTTCTGGAGGGGAAAACTTCCTTGAATGATATGCAACTGGATGTAGTTGTCCATCATCTCCATATTGGGAAAGAATGGCCCCTAGAGCAAAGTCCGATGCATCTGTCTCAAGGAAGAAGGGCTTACTAGAATCAGGATGAACTAGGATTGGAGCAGTAGTGAATGCTGATTTCAAGGTCTGAAAGGCCTTCTCTGCTTCTTCGGTCCATGAGAATTTGGAGTTCCCTGTAAGCTTGGTAAGAGGTGTCACTATCTTGGAGTAATCTCTGATGAATATCCTATAGAAATTGGCAAACCCCAAAAAACATTGTACATCTCGAACACATGAAGGTGGTTGCCAATCAAGGATTGTCTCAATCTTCTTAGGGTCCATAAAAATTCCTTTATCTGATACTATGTACCCTAAAAATTCCACTTCTGTCTTATGAAAAGAACACTTCTCCAATTTCGCATACAATCCTTTTTCTCTTAGTTTCTCTAGGACTATCTTTACATGATCTTCATGATCCTCTAGATTTTTTGAAAATATCAAGATATCATCAAGGTATATTACAACAAAATCATCTAAATATTCTCGAAAAATATCATTCATCATATGTTGGAAGACAGCTGGAGCATTTGTAAGACCGAAGGGCATAACTACATATTCAAAATGCCCATACCTTGTTCGAAATGCTGTCTTCCATTCGTCTCCTTCTCTGATCCTGACAAGGTTGTAAGCTCCTCGAAGATCAATTTTCGTGAAGAATTTTGCTTTTCCAAGGCGTTCCAAGAGCTCTGATATGAGTGGTAGAGGGTATCTGTTTTTTATAGTGACTTTGTTCAATCCACGATAATCTACACACATCCGGAGAGTCCCATCCTTCTTCTTTACAAATAGAATAGGAGCTCCTGCTGGAGACTTCGAGTGTTTGATAAACCCCTTTGCTAGATTCTCATCAATGTTCTTGCGTAGTTCTGTAAGTTCCTCTGGAGATAGTCTGTAGATTGGTCCAAAGGGTGGTTGTGTTCCCTCTTGAAGATCTATGGGACAATCATAAGGTCTATGCTCTGGAAGGATATCTGCATTCTTCTTTTCAAAAACATCTTCAAAGCCGTTGTACTGATTGGGTAGCTGTACTGGATCATCTTTCTTGGATTCTTGAGCTGGTATGGCATAGATCATATATGTAGGTTCCTTCCTTACTGCATGTATGAAGGCTTTAGCTCCAACATATGTTGGGTTCTTCTGGATATCTCGACGGGTGATTTTATTCTTTTCCCAATTAATTTCTGGATTATGTTTCTTTAACCACGGCATTCCGATGATAACCATATTTGCTGGACTCGATATTACATTGAAACATATGTGTGAATCATGGTCACCAAGGTGTACTCTTAGTGGTATGGTTTCCATGGTTATATTCCCCGATGCTAGAGGCCGTCCATCTACTACTTCGGCTACTACTGGTCTGTTCTTTCGAAGTACTGGAATTCCATGTTTCTTAACGAGTCCTTCATCAATGAAACATGAGGACGCTCCTGAATCTACTAGAGCTATGAGGGAAAGGGTCTTCTTAGACAGGATTAACTTGACAGGGGCAAGACATGTTTCTACGGGTGTGGATGGAATTATGAGACCCTTTCGTATATCATGGTCCGGCTGTATGGTCTCTTTTACAACTGGACTTCCTCGTTTCCCTGCTCTACAAGGGTGGCTGCGACTTTGGAGTTTGTTCTCTTGTTGGGACAATTAACTGCAATGTGGCCAGGGTTTCCACAATATAGACATAATTTGTTATCCCTCCTTCTTTGTTTCTCTTGTGGTGTTAGAGGCTGGAACCTAGTTACATCTATCTGCATAGGTTCGGGCATAGTGTCATCTCTAGGAGTAGGCTGGAAAGGTTTCCATTGGCGAGGTCTTCCTTCTACTTGTTTTTCTTGTTTCCTTTCAAAAAGACGGTTATCACATTGAATGGCTTGGTTGATGTATTCATTCAATGTCTTCACCTCTGGCATCGTGAGTAGAAGGTCCTTCACGTCATCCCTTAAGCCCCATCTAAATTGGCTAATGAAATAATCTTCATGCCAAGTGAGGTCACATATCAATTGCCTAAATTCTGATGCATAGGTAGAGGCAGGGCGGTTACCTTGACGTAGCTTTCGAAGTTTTGTTTCTGCCACTCGACTCGTGTCTGCATCTCCAAATGTGGCGACAAGCTCTCCAAGAAATGCCTCATAATTATGAAGTACGGCCATATCCTTCTCCAAGATTGGGGCGAACCATGATAAAGCTTGACCATAGAGCAAGGTTCCAATAAAACCGACCTTGGATGCATCATCAGGGTATCTATCAGGCTGCATGCGAATGTACAATTTGACTTGTTGCAAGAATCCTCGAAACTTTGTACGATCACCATTGAACTTTTCTGGCATGCAAATCTTGGGTTCCTTCACAAATGATGTACTGGGCCGTTGGTTCACTTGAATACTCCCTTGATTCGCTTGAAGACTCCCGATTCGTTCTTGTAATTCTTGAAGGAGTGTACCTACATGCACTGGATGTCCCATCTCGACTTGTGTCTGTCGACGACTTAGGTCTTCGACTTGTTGTTGGAGACTCTGAAGTGATGCTACGATCTGTTCATAAGCGTTCTCCATGATGTCTGGTCTTGGATAGAAGATAGTCTTGCCAAAATGTCAGGGGAGCACTAGATTGTGCTCTCTGACTACACAAGACAAGATTTCGGAAACACAGTTCTGATTACAAGAATACCCACGAAGGGAAAATGCTACAAGAATATACGATCGATACAAGATGTCCCACAACCCGGGACCAATAGGTATGGAAAACTCGACTAGAGATGATACAGGAGATCCCACAACCCGGGATCGTAGGTAGGAAACAAGATATCTCGATTACAAGAAATCCCCTCAGGGATATGAACTGGATACAAGAAATAACTAGAAAGGATCTCGTACTACGAGATTACAATAGGACAAGAAAGGATGTCCACAATACAAGACTAGACAAGACTAGAGCTAGAAACAAGACTAGAACTTGAACTGGAACTTGAATGTACTTACTTGGAGGTCACGACTCCTTGAGCTCCCAAGACTGGCATTGGCAAGACTGATTATGAATGTGGCCAACCCCTCCTTATATAGGTTTTCAAGGGCGGTTCCCAAGGCGGTTGCGAACTGATGATGTCATCATGATGTCATCGATTTGTAACAAGACCTCCCAATGTCAGAATTCAGCGAATAGACAGTTGATCTTGGGGTTTTGGCACATTCCGGACGCAATGGAAGCATTGGTTTCTCCTAATTCTGAACCAATCATGAGATACAGGGTTCACATGGAATCTTAGGTTCAGGATGGTTTCCTTCGTCCATGACAGCTAGAGGATGAAGACATGGTTGCATAACTCTACCTCAAAATGAGAGGTAGAACCCTATTTATATAGAAAATGGAAAAAAAGAATGCTATGTTGGATCTCTAAACTAAAAGGAGAATGAATCCCACTTGTTCTCTAATGTGTCACTCACACACATCTATACAAGAGTGCTTATTCAACTGAATGAAAGGTACAAAAAGGTATAAATGATTATGAAAAAGAGTGGATCCAAGAATTATGTGTTGTCTCGTCAACACTCCCCCCTCCTTGACATTGTGGTCCTCAACAAAGCTTTTGCAAGTATGGAGCTTTTTGTGGAAGATCATGTAGGAGTTCCTTTTGATCACAAGATCCTTGTGTCATTGGAGTGCTTTGCTTTGTTCGTTTTCTTCATCTTGCTTTTTGCATGTTTGTTTGGAGTCGAGTGCTTTAACTTGGTTCTTTTGCCTCATATACATGGGAAGAATATGCTAGAATGCCCTTTTTTTAATGGATGGATGATGTATGAGTATGAAATGACAAAATATAGATGATGGATACAAATAAATGAAATAGATTAATCTCTTCTTACTCCATGTGCATGAGTGGGGACTAAGGGTGCATGGTTGGAAGACAAAAAAGAGCCTATGCACAGTCTTGTAATATGACCCTATCTTATGCATGATGATGAGGCTTTCTCCAAATTTCCAACTCCAAGAACCTTTTCTTTTCCATCAACCATTTGAAATGGATGATACTTTTGTCCACCAACCTGACAAAAGAAAAATAAAAAGCATTTTTTTGCAATGTATATACATATGCCCTCTTTGTGCCTGGGTTAAACTTAGTGTGCCTAATGCTTGGCCTTTGGATGAGGCCCTATTCGCGTGCATGCTTGATGTGCATCTTGAACATATGTTGTGCATTGGGCAAGGTTGGGTTTGATACCCATGGATGCCACACGAAGAGGTTTTAGGTCACCAATGTGTTGTTGCTTTGTTGGACTTCTCCTTGAAGTTTCTCCTTGGATATGACAACCAAACATGCGCATATGACTAACCATAGGCTTATGAACATTCAAAGCCTCATAATGAGTGATGACTCTCAATGCATTTGTAGGGTAGCGATTCAACACATAGTTTGCACACATGACCCCTTCCATCCAAAACTTATCAGGGAGATGCTTTCCATTAACCATACATCATGCCATTCCAAGTAGACTTCTATTTTTATGCTCAGCAACACCATCTTGTTGAGGTGCATATGGCACCATACATTGGTGTGAAATACCTCTTTCACAAAGAAAACCATTAAACTCATGTGACATGTATTCACCACCACGATCCATGCATAGAGTCAAAAGCTTTTGTGAAGAAAAATTTTCAGCCATAGCTAAAAATTCTTTGAAGCAAGAGAATACCTCATTCTTTGCTTTCATAGGATACACCCATGTATGACAAGTAGCATCATCAATGAGGGTAAAAAAAATATACATGCTTCCAAAAAGATGAAGTCTTGATGGGACCACATACATCACTATGAACAAGTTGCAATTTTCTTGTAGTGTGTGTATGACTATCTTCTGGAAAAGAAGCATGATGCATTAGTCCAAGAATGCAACCTTCACATGCATGCTTTTCAATGGACTCAAGTGTAGGAAAACCAATAACGATGTCCTTCTTTTGCAAGTAAAGCAAACTATTGAAGTTCAAGTTACCAAAACGAGCATGCTTAAGGTCCATTTCAGCCATGGAAGAAGTATGAGAAACCAAGGCATTTGAGGCAACCCTCTTGTATATGTCCATGCGATACAAACCATTACATAATGTACCAGACATCGTGGACCATACACTTATCATCAACAAAGTGTACATGAAGACCAGCTTTGGCAATCAATGAAACTGATATTAAGTTCTTCTGGATATCGGGCACATACAATGCATTTTTCAAGAGAATCACACCTCCATTTGCAATCGTAAGCTCAATTTCTCTACTCCAATGTTATGATAAGAGGCATTAGTTGCACATGTCCTCCTTTGGGTGCATCTTTCAAAGAGGCAAAAAAGCTTTTGCATGATGTTGTTTGCTTTGAAGAACCACTATCAAACAACCGATCCGAATCAGCCTCACTCACAACCATACATTTAGAATGCAAAGATGCATCATAATGATATGTAACAACACATGGCCAAAAATCTTGAGCCATGTTAGCTTCATCATTCTTTGCATTTGCTGAATATTCAAAAATAGACATGCCGGATTCCTTCTTCTTTTGATTGCCTTAGCAAGCTTTCTACACTCATCAATAGTATGACTAGCCTTCTAGCAATATTTGCATCTCTTCTTCTTTTGCAAATCAGCATCATTAGAGGAATGAGTGGAAGAGGAAGGTTGAGGCTTTGGTTTTGATGAACCCAAAGATGAACCATACTTGCTTTTCCCCTTTTGTGAGATAGCAAGTGCTTGCGTTCCCTCAATCAAACCACTCCTATTCACTCTAGATTGCTCTTCTTGCAAAAGAAGAGACACAACCTCATCAAATGCATACATATTAGGATTCCCATTTGCAACCAAATGGAGAGTAGTAGCAAAGCTTTGAAAAGATTATGGTAATCCTCTCAACAATGTAGAGATGAATGATGCATCCGACATAATCTCATCTATGTTTGCCAATTGCTCTTTTAGGTCCTTGGTGCATGTAACACATACACATCCACATCCATAGACTCATTTTCAGCCATACCTACATCCTCAAGTTTCTTCCTCAAGTATGCAACACGTGCTTCATTACGCACGGCAAGAAGCAAGAGTGCCTCATGCCTATCTTGATGTAGAACATGACTCAATGTGTGGAACTATATGACTCTTCATAGAAAGCGTTGTTGGAAGGATTTGGATGCTCGATTCGTGGATCAAGTCAACCACCAAATCCAACAGTGCACGCCGCGTGCTTGCAGCAAGCACATGTGGTTTATGCTTACTTGAAGAATAAATTAATAGTAGTTTCAAACCACTCTAATTACTTGTTTTTATCTAGGAGATAATAAAACATCTAAGATCAATTTATGTAAAATGCTTATCTAGCTGTTATTGGCCTAATCTGAATTATGACAATAAGGATTGTGCAGCTAGGAATCTAGATAGACAATAGTCATATGATGGAGAGATTAATGATTCACTAGTGATGTGGTCTTTGATAAACTCCTCTACTTCTACTTCTTTATTAGCCTAATTCTCTTTAGGTTGAGTAGTGGTATTTTCAACAAATGGTGGTAATAATGATTCTAAAATGAAAGATGTAGAATTTATATTTTCATTCACAGATCTACTATGCATAGACTCATCCCTAGATTCAACACTTCCAGACTCATGCAAAGGCTCATCACACATCTGAAATGTAGAATGATGAAAATTATCAATTGATTAATAAATGTGTAATGAATAGGTATAAACTATATAACTGATAATGCTAAAGATTTCTTGAGTGATAAATTTGCTAATTAGATGCGGAATTCTAATGATCCCTATACAAATATTCAAATGCAAATAGCTAATACATAAGTAAGCATAAAATTGGATTTGGAAAGGTAGATGAAGCAACAAATAAGTTGCTCCAATCGCTAATCTTGTAAATGATTGATACGATTTGTCAATATTCTTCAATTTTTTTCAATGCTCTTTCGGGACTCTTTGTATTCTTAAATGTCTGCAAGAAACATTAGGTCATCTATCTACATTTAAGTTTGTCAATCTTCATCAATACTCCTCAATACTTGTCAATGTTTTTTGCAAGAAACATTAGGTCATCTGTCTTCATTTAAGTTTGTCAATCTTCATCAACACTCCTCAATACTTAACAATGTTTTTTGCAAAAAAGACATTCGAAAAAACATAACTATATCTTATAAAACATAAAAAACACATAAAAATAACACGCTCATACATTATTATACATACCAACTCACTCTCATATGCATACATGCATTTCTCATGCACATGCATATTTACAATCTCACTTGCTTATGAATGCCTTCATCATGCACATGCACACACCAATCATGCACATGTATATTCTCATAGACATGCATTCATACACATGCATGCACATGCATTACTCATTCCTATTCATATACATGCATGCTAACATATGCTAATACAACATTCATTCACAGGCTACACATTCATAAACTTATACTAACTCACTTTCATACCTCTTACATGCACATGCACTTCACATTGTACATGCATTCTCATACTCATACATTAAGTCATAATACACATACATCATGCTCATTCATTAATCTTACTTACACATGCACTTCATGCATGCTAAATCACACTCTCATGGACATGCGAATACACATTCACATGCATAGCAATGCATATATTCACACCTATGCTAATTTAATATGATACATGTGTACACACTAAGATCATGCATACATGCACTCTTTCTTATGCTTATGCATAAACATGCATACATACTAACATGCATTTACAAACACATATACATATTTGTTTACATGCTCATGCATTCATACTAATGCCATCAAGTGATATCAACTAATTAATTAATTTAAACTTTATCTTATATTAATTCATTATAAAACATAAAAGAAAAAATAACCTAAATCTCTCTCTCTCTCTCTCTCTTTCTCTCTCTCTCTCTCTCTCTCTCTCTCTCTCTCTCTCTCTCTCTCTCTCTCTCTCTCTCCCTCCCTCCCCTCCCTCCCTCCCTCCCTCCCTCCCTCTCTCTCTCTCTCTCTCTCTCTCTCTCTCTCTCTCTCTCTCTCTCTCTCTCTCTCTCTCTCTCTCTCTCTCTCTCTCTCTCTCTCTCTCTCTCTCTCTCCCCCTCCCCCCTCCCTCCCTCTCTCTCTCTCTCTCTCTCTCTCTCTCTCTCTCTCCTATCTCTCTCTCTCACTCTCTCTCTCTCCCCTCTCTCTCTCTCTCTCTCTCTCTCTCTTCATCTCATGCACATGGAGTCTTCAAATCTATGGGGAGGACTAAAAAATCGTTTCTCTCTCTCTCTCTCTCTCTCTCTCTCTCTCCCTTCTCTCTCTCTCTCTCTCTCTTTCTCCTAATCTCATGTGCATGTAGTCTTCAAATCTACCAAGAGAATTGAAAAATCGTCTCTCTCTCTCTCTCCCTCTCTCTCTCTCTCTCCTCTTTCTCTCTCCAGCCGCAATAGCATCTCGCCATCTCATAAGTGCCTGAGGGCCTTCTCTCTCTCTCTCTCTCTCTCTCTCTCTCTCTCTTTCTCTCTCTCTCTCTCTCTCTCTCTCTCTCTCTCTCTCTCTCTCTCTTTCTCTCTCTCTCTCTCTCTCTCTCTCTCTCTCCAGTCACGGTAGTGTGCCGCCATCTCAAAATTGCTAGAGGGTCTTGTGTCTTTATCTCTCTTTCTCTCTCTCTCTCTCTCTCTCTCTCTCTCTCTCTCGCTCTCTCTCTCTACCCCTCCATGCTGCCCAGTTAGAGATGTCGGGGAGGGGAGAGCCGTTTTCTTTCTCTCTCTCTCTCTAATGACTATATCAGTGCTTGCCACCTTGGTTCTCTCTCCAACTCTTCTCTTTCATGAGCAACAGCCAAGTGTCAGAGCAAGTCTCATCATCATTGATCAATTGCCCTCTCTCTCTCTTTGTGCCAAAGTGAAGAGGTGCTAGCCAATCCGAGCATATCTCTCTGATCTACTACGGTACCATCCAAGTTATCTCTCTCTCTCTGTTATACTTATGTGTTCCTCGAGTAGCTTTGATGTGAACCTTTTCCCTATACATGGGCACTTTTTACTCTAGTGCTGGCTAGAGGTTTTTTCCCCATGCTACCACATACTTGATACTCTCATATGTGGTGGTACTTCGTACTTAGGGATATTATTGAACTCTTACTTCAGTTAAGTTCATTGTCAATAGAGAGAGCTATTACAGCCATCGTCTTCTCTATGTATCTTGCTGCATTTGTGCTCCTTGTGTATGCTTCTTCTGTGTCTCTCGCACTTCTACACATACCCAATAGTGGTATCAGAGCAGGTTCAGTTCCTTCTCAAGTTTCAATTTTTTGCACCGCGGTGTGCGTGCACTTTTAACAGTGCAAATCGACTTTGGAGCATAGAACTATGAATTTCAGCAGCCAAGAAACATTTCCACCAGGTGTGCTGGTGTTTTATCTCCATTTGAAAGCCATTCGTGTAGTCAGAATTGCCATCAGAGTGACGGTTTGTGAGATGAAATTTCAACATTCATTTCAGCTTTCATCCAAGTGAAGATTTTGTCACATTCTTGTTCTTTTGTGAAATGGCAGGCAACAATGACTTGTTTGGCATGCTTCAAGCTGAAGATAAGCTTGATGGGACCAACTATCAGATGTGGTGTTACATGATGAAGCATGTTCTTGTTGTTAAAAAACTTTGGAACATAGTGGCAGATGTAGATCGAAGACCCGCAAGTGCTTCTACTTCAGAGTCTACTATCAAAGATGGAGCTTCTTCTTTGAGTAGAGTGGTTTCTCCTTCTCCACCTACATAGGATCAACTTAGATGGGATGGAAAAGATGCTCAAGTTTATGCTCTGATTGTGCTTTCTATGAAGAGTCATATAGTTCCACACATTTGGTCATGTTTTACATCACGACAGGCATGGGACACTCTTGCTTCTTTGTATGCCGTGCGTAATGAAGCACATGTTGCATACTTGAGGAAGCAATTTGTGGATGTATGCATGGCTGAAAATGAGTCCGTGGATGTGTATGTGACTCGCATCAAGGACTTGAAAGAGCAATTGGCAAACATTGATGAGATTATTCTGGATGCATCACTCATTTCACATTGTTGAAAGGATTACCGGAATCTTTTCAAAGCTTTGCTACTACACTCCATTTGGTTGCAAAAGGAAATCCTAGTATGTATGCATTTGATGAGGTTGTGTCTCTTCTTTTGCAAGAAGAGAATCTAGAGTGAATAGGAGTGGTTTGATTGAGGGAACGCAAGCACTCGCTATCTCACAAAAAGGGAAAAGCAAGTATGGTTCAGCTTTGGGTTCATCAAAACCAAAGCCTCAAGCTTCCTCTTCCACTCATTCCTCTAATGATGCCGATTTGCAAAAGAAGAAGAGATGCAAATATTGTTGGAACGTTTGTCATACTATCCACAAGTGTATAAAGCTTGCTAAACACAATGAAAAGAAGAAGGAATCCGGTACTATTGCTGAAAATGCAGCAAATGTGAAGAATGATGAAGCTAACATGGCTCAAGGTTTTTCGGGCATGTGTTGTTACATGTCATTATGATGCTTCTTTGCATTCTAATTGTATGGTTGTGAGTGAGGTTGATTCTGATTGGTTCTTTGATAGTGGTGCTTCAAAGAACATAACATCATGCAAAAGATTTTTTGCCTCTTTGAAAGATGCACCCAAAGGAGGACATGTGGTGTGTGCAAACAATGCCTCTTATCCTATCATTGGAGTAGGAGAAATTGAGCTTACGGCTGCAAATGGAGGTGTGATTCTCTTGAAGAATGCATTGTATGTGCTCGGTATAAAGAATAACTTAATTTCAGTTGTGTTGATTGCCAAAGCTACACTTCATGTACACTTTGTTGATGATAAGTGTATGGTTCATGATTTCAGCAATGGTGATGTTATCCTGATGTCCGGTACATAATGTAATGGTTTGTATCGCATGGATACATACAAGAGGGCTTCCTCGAATGCCTTGGTTGCTCATACTTCTTCCATGGTTCAAATGGAGCTTTGGCATGCTCGTTTTGGTCACTTGAACTTCAATAGTTTGCTTTACTTACAAAAGAAGGACATGGTTATTGGTTTGCCTACACTTGAGTCCATTGAAAAGCATGCATGTGAAGGTTGCATCCTTGGAGAAATGCATCGTTCTATCTTTTCCAAAAGATAGTCATACACACACTACAAGAAAATTGAAACTTCTTCAAAGTGATTTATATGGTCCCGTCAAGACTCCATCTTTTGGGAAGCATGTATATTTTGTTACCTTCATTGATAATGCTACTCGCCATGCATGGGTGTATCCTATGAAAGCAAAGAATGAGGTATTTTCTTGCTTCAAAGCATTTTTAGCTATGGGTGAAAATTTTTCTTCACAAAAGCTTTTGACTCTACGCACGGATCATGGTGGTGAATACATGTCACATGAGTTTAATGCTTTTCTTCATGAAAAAGGTATTTCACACCAATGTACGGTGCCATATACACCTCAACAAAATGGTATTGTCGAGTGTAAAAATAGAACTCTTCTTGAAATGGCATGATGTATGGTTAAAGGAAAGCATCTTCTTGATAAGTTTTGGATGGAAGTGGTCATGTGTGCAAATTATGTGTTGAATTGCTGCCCTACAAAAGCATTGAGAGTCATCACTCCTTATGAGGCTCGGAATGGTCATAAGCCTATGGTTAGTCATATGCATGTCTTTGGTTGTTTTTGATATGCTCTTGTGCCATCACAACAATGTCACAAACTTGATGACAAGGCAAAGAAATGTATATTTGTTGGTTAGTGCTGAAAGTAAGGGATATCGTTTGTACTATACATTGACAAACACAATTATTGTGAGTCGAGATGTGGTATTTGCTGAAAATATATATTTCCCTCTACTTGAATGCAAAAAACAGCCAAGAGTTAGCTCACAAGATGTGTTCAATACACTCATGTCTTTGTTCCAAAATGGTGCGATTGACTATGGCCATGTAGACCAGCCATATGTGGTTCAAAGGGCTAAAAAATTCCAGCCAAATAGGGCTGAAAATGTAGAGAATTTCCAGCCAAATATGGGTGAAAAACTTCAGACAAAATTTATCAAAACTTATGGAAGTTTCCAGCCACATACGGCTGAACATTTGCATCAAAATATGGCTGAAAATGAGCATGAAATTCAGCCCACGCATGATGTACATATTGAAGATGTTTTACATAATGAATGCATGTCTATCAAAAGTGTAAAAACTATGCCAAAGTGGCTAAAACAAACTTTCCAGGACAAGAAATTGAGTGCACCTTTACTTGGTAGAACAAGATCAAGCTCTCACCATGCATCAAGTAATTTTGTGGATTATTGCTACAACATGTAATGAAGAGCCACTTTCATTTGAAGATGCATGTGATGATCCGCAATGGATGAGTGCTATGCAATCAACAATGTATTCCATACATAAGAATGGAACTTGGGAGTTATGTGAATTGCCAAAAGGAAAGAATGCCATTGGTACAAAGTGGGTTTACAAGATTAAGAGAAAATCTGATGGTAGCATTGATGGCTACAAAGCTAGATTGGTTGCCAAAGGATATGTGCAACAATATGGCATTGACTTTGAGGAAACTTTTGCACCTACTTCACAAATGACTACCATTCATACCATGGTTGCATTGGCTGCCCATCAAGGTTGGAAAGTGCATCAATTGGACATAAAAACAATGTTCTTGAATGGTGATTTGCAAGAAGAGGTTTATGTGAAGCAACCTCTTGGATTTTATATGAAAGGGAAAGAGCATCTAGTTGTCATGTGATGCAAAACTTGACATTCTTATGGCTGATTTAAAGCATAATTTTGATGACACTTATCTTGGTCTTTTGAGCTACTATCTTGGCATCCAGTTAATCCATTCTTTTACCTTGAACTTTTAAACAACACACTTTTAACACACTTTAATTGCATAACTTAATTATACCACTCTTTTGACTTGACCACATATATACCACACTTTTAACTACTCACTTTAATCACATCTTTCATCCACTCCATTCTTTACTACACATTCATATACACCTCACATTAAATTATCACTTATTTATTTTATTTTCTTTCATTTATTATTTATTTTATTTCTCTTTCATTTATTATTATTATTATTGTTATATTTATTATTATTAATCTATTTTTTTAATTTAAACTCACTAAAGTATATGGAATTAAATACTTTGATAATGTAATTAAATGCTTCAATATATACACACATATATTAGTTAAATATTCACACACACACATATTGTAATTTAATTAATTAAATTATATATATTAACCAAATATATTTATTTTAATTATTATTAGAACCTTTGGGTTCACACACACCACACACACACACACACATAATATATATATATATATATATATATATATATATATATATATATATATATATATATATATATATATATATATATATATATATATATATATATATATATATATATATATATATATATATATATATATATGTGTGTGTGTGTGTATATATATATATATATATATATATATATATATATATATATATATATATATATATATATATATATATATATATATATTTATTTATGCTCTCATGAAACATATATTAATTTATAAAATAGTAAACTTGTATAGAATATTTATGAGTAGACTCAAACCCTAAAGCACACTCACATAACACAATAGCTTAAATACTCATATGTTTCGCTAAACTCTTAGGTTTGTACCCATAACCCCATACAAATGGGTTCAATCAGACATCTAAATGATATTTAGGATAAACCCTAATGTGGACACAATAAGCTTCATTAATTTGTACCTACAAGCACTTATAGAGTGATTAGTTCAAATCAAAGAAATTTATTAAAATGTTTGAGAGAAACAAAATTGTTTTTATTTTTCCTGAATGTCAATTTGAAGGTGGAAATCTTTTCGACATCCGCCCCGACCAAACCTGCACATCGTCCTCATGGGCCAACCTACAGATCGATGGAAGCAGCATCTTGATGACCATCCTGAAATCCAATCATATAATAGCATCAAATTCTTTTATAAATAATTTTCAAATTTATCAAATGTATCAATCTTTTATGCAAAATGCTTATGGAATTTATTTAAGTTCAATCTAGTATTGAGAACATATCAAATCAAAAAGTTAATCTATCTATCGTTTCGGCCTACAAATAATTAATCTAAGTTCCATTCATTTACAAACTTTGCAAAGATCATCATGAAACAAAATTCTTCTTCATTCACTAAAAATTAGGTTTCTTCCTAAATAAGTACTCACATATAAGCAACAAACATGTCAAAGAAATCAACTAGATCTACTCATACAAACATCCGACTTGTTCGCCCAATTTCTAATGACTAGATTTGTTTTCCACAACTAGCTTTTCTTCATCATCAGCTTCATACAAATATGATTTGTAATCTTCATATAGGTGATAATCATAAATACCTTTTTGGGGTGAAAGAAGGTATAACTTCCATTCATCATATGGGTAAATTGGGGTGAAAGAAGTTATAAACTTCCATTCATCATATAGTTTTTTCTTCTATTTTCTATTTTTTGAATTTTACATTCGCAAGTTTTTTTGTTTTGAAGGGGAAAGGCTTAACCCCTTAATCCGAGCTAAGGATCTAGATGCTTGTAGGGGAAAGACATAGGATCTCAAAGACAAGGGTCATGCATCTATATGCTCATACATATATACAATTACTTTCATCATTTGAAATGAACTAGAAAATCCTTCTATTCATACCAAATCCCCACTCAATTCATACACTTAGAAACATAAATCATGTTTGTGTTCCTAATGTCACTAAATAGAATCACTTCATAATTTGGTAAGCCTCATTCCACATTATATGATTATATTTTGTTATGAATGCAAATTATATGCATAGATAAAAAACATATAGAATTTAGATCATAGAGAAATATAACCTGGAAATTAGCTTCATCATAAATTTTTCTTCTTCAAACTCATCAAACATCTTCAACTTGTTTGCTCAAATCATCAAAATTCTGGTTGGTAATCATAAACTACAAACTACAAGATATATAAATGTCATTATTAATCATGTTTCATCATAATTTTTATCAGATCATAATCATCATCATATTTTGTCATATGTTTCATCATAATACCGGTAAAAGAAAATTATATTTTTCGTCATATTCATCATCATAATTTTTGTCGAATGTGAAAAGAAAAATCATATTTGCATCATATTTTATCATATTCTTTTGTTTAACAAGAAACCATCTTTTCATCATAATTTTAGTAAAAGAAAATCACATTGTTCATGATAATTTGCAAACATATTGCTCATATATTTTCACTTATCGTATTCACTTTCTCATAATACACTTTGCATCATATCATGTTTTTCACAATAAGAGGACCAAATTTTTGCATCATTGACTATGAGTAATCCTTTTATTATCAAGAGAAAATCACAGTTTTCATCATAATTATCAAACAAGTATATTTTTCATCATATATGTTTCATATTCATCATAATTTTGGTAAAAGAAAAATCATAATGTATTTTTTTAATGCTTAGCACACAAATATTTTGAAAGCAAATCTTTATAAAAAACTTTTAACATATTGATCAAGCATGGAAAAAACAAAATAGGGGAAGTTTCATAAAAAAATATCAAACATTAAATAAAAAATACAAATAAACTCATCAAATTTGGGAAAATCTTTTAGGGAAAAATTTCATAGAAACTCATCAAAATTTAGAAATATTTATCCTCAATAAAAATTTCAAATAAAAATCACAAGAAGATTATTATCTTAATTTCTTTTCCGTCTTTTTCATAAGTTTAGAAGGGTTTTAAGTATTTTTCTCAATGTCCAGTATAGATGCTTGTACACATTTCCATATATCTTTCTCATTATCAAGTTTATTGGGAATATTTTTATCATCATATGATTGAACGTTTAATTCATCAAATTTATCTTGATCACAAACATTGACATTCTCTATGAATTTAAGTGCATAATTTGCATCATATGTATCTTCTTTTTTATCAAATTTTATTGATTTGTGAACTTCATTTTCATCAGTCTTTATGCTTGCATGAACAACTTTATCAATCCTTTTATTATCCAATGTATTTTGACCATATCTTTTATCAATAAATTTAAATTGATTATCCATTTTACTCATAAATTTAGGTTTTGGGAGATTTTGATCATTGTCAAAGAATGTACTTTGAGTCTCACATTTGTTTTAATTCACAAGAATTTGTTTTCTCATCATAGCTCTTAAGATTAGAATGTGTTGTCTTATCATAGCTTTTAGGTCTCCATTGGTTTTGAATTCTTAGAAATGATCTTTTCTTAGATTTCATTCAATCAAAATATTCTTTAATTCCACCTCTTCCTAAGTTCAACTGCAAAGGTAAATGGACACGATAATCACAAATTTTTTTTTCTAATGTAGTGACCAATTTAATTCACAAGCACTCTCATATGCAATGTTACCGTTAGTGTCCATGTGAAAGGCCAATTGGCCACCGGACACTTCTTTGTATATGTTCTTTAATAAAACATATAGTGGCCTGGTCACTCAGACTATAAGTTCGATCGCATTTGTAAGACCTAAGAAGTTTGTCTTTGTGCTCCTTGTGTACTGTGTTTTCTGTGTATTCTGTAGCCTCTGTGCAGAGTACTGCATGTGTAATAAAGTAAGTCTATGATCCAGAATGTAATAAAGTATGTCTATGATCCAAGGGTCTGGCCGGTTCAGAGAGATCTGAAATCGGACACCGTTTGGTTATCCGTGTGTATGACCAAAGATCTCGTGTTTAGACTTACTAGGAGGTCTTGTGCTCTTGTGAACAAGTGATCCACTTAGCTTAGTGGTTAAGTCTCAAGGATGTGAAGGAAGAGGTCTTGGGTTCAATCCCCATGGGAGACATGGGGAGAGTATTTTGCCCAAAGAGATCTAGAGCCTTCTAGAAGCATCCACTTGAGTTAACTCGAGTTAACAGGGATACTTGGCGCACATGTAGTTACATGGCAGACACATGGATGGTTAGTATCCACCTAACCAAGAAGGCAGTCCCCTGGAGAGAGCTATATATAGAGGCATTTGGTTGGGAGAAGAGTCATCTCTCAAGTGCGGTGGTCGTAATCGTTGTTCTCTTGTAGCGTGCGGCCGTAGGAGCTCGGTTTTCTACTCTGAGCATATTGTCGTGGAGCTCTCAAGAAGGAGAGCGCACTGTGGTGCATCACCATTGAAATACTTCACTGGTATCAGAGCACTTCGAGGCAAAAGCTTTGTTCCTTTGGTGCGAGTGAACTGAGCACCCCCCCTTATGAATAAGGCGGCGACCAAGGCATAGACCTTGGCATACCTTGTCATCCGAGTCACCAAAGTCACCGTTGGCGTCGTTGGCTACGTGCGAGGGAGGACCTCAACGATCAAGCAATATAGAGGTTCCTGGTACTTCCCGGGAGGTCACCCATCCCAATACTGTTCCCCCCAGAGCTCGCTTAACCGTGGAAATCTCTTGCCACTAAGCTATGCTGTTGTGGTCTCTGAAGAAGGGGAAAGACTAACATTTACATTACCTTGAACAGGTTTTGGTTCCTCAAAGCTTCATTCTTTGCTTTCAAAGCCTATTCTGAAGCATTTTTGGGGTGTCTTTTGGAGCAATTTTGGAGTACGTTTGCACATAGTTCGGTCCAAGAACATCAAGAAGAGTGTTCTTTGTACTTCTCCGACAATAAATATCAACCTTTGGGGCTGTATTTCAGCCACACTCGTAAAACTACAGGTTTCTCGAGAGGTTTTTAGTTTTGGTGGGAGCAATCGCTGCAAATTTATGCAGGTTTTTTAAGCTTAAAACATGAGAGTTGACAGACACTTATAGGTGTTACTGGCTAGTTTTTGGGCTCTGTATTCAGCCTTTTAGTGTCATTTTACTGCATATATTGAGTACATACACACCATGTATGCTTCTGTGGATACCGCTTATGTACGTCCATGTGGTCATTGATATAGCGGTTACGTTCTTTGCATAAAGCCTTTTACGTTTGATAAACTAAGCGGGTCGTGGTGAGGTTTTCTTAAATGGGAGACACCCAGATTTCAGGGTCTCTTCGGTGATGCAAGTGAAAGACTTACCCAGCCTCACCATAGGAGATGCACGATAGTTGTTCATAGGTGCTTGATAAGCCTAGTTGGCTTCTATTGGGTAACTGATTATATGCAGTGGAGTTAGTGATTCACTATGCAGGTAGACATGTCAGTACTTGCAGTTTTATGATACTTTGACACTAGTCATATGCTAATTTTGAGAGGATACTCTGGTAAAAGTTTTCCAGATTTTTTGGTTTAGTCAACTATACAGTGGTCGATTTACTCCTTGATACACTTATTTGTTGGTGTTTGGACTCTTCTAGCTCCATTATCATTCTATTCAGTTCTCTACCATCATGGCATCAGAGGTCTCAGGCACATCCGGTGGATCAGGGTCTAGTGCTAGTGTTTCGAGGAGGAGCTATAACTTGCACGGCAAAGAACATTTTGAGATCCAAAAATTTGATGGCACAAACTTTGCTCTATGGAAGAATCAGATTAAAGATGTGTTGATTCGAAGGAGGCAATGGAAGCCAGTCAATGGGATTGCAAAGAAGCCTGCTGACATGGATGAAGATGATTGGGATGAGTTAGATGAAATGGAGAGGTCTACCATTCGCTTGCACCTGGCAGATAATGTTTACTTTACAATATTAGACTTTGAAAGTGCAGAGGAGCTTTGGAAGAAGTTATGCAATACATATGAAAAAGAGACGGCATCAAATAAAGTGTATTTGATGAGAAAATTATATGACCTTCGTATGCCAAGGACATAGATAGTGTTGCTCCTCATCTAAATGCGTTTCATGATATATTATCCTAGTTAGAGGCTCAAAAAATGGATATGGATAACGAAATAAAAGTAGTATTGCTATTATGCACCCTGCCATCATCATGGGATATGTTTTGCACAGCTATTAGCAACAGTGCACCTGGTGGTAAACTCGTCTATGATGACATATGTGGAGCACTCTTGAGTGAGGAGATTCATAGAAATTCTATGGTTGGCACTCAGAGTGGAGATGCATATAATGTTTGTGATTCTTACCAATGAAAGAATCAGCAACGGTGGCAAGAGCAAAAACAAGGAAAAGACTGGTCAATGGAATAAGAGTAGAAGTAAATCAAGGAAGAGGGATATCGAATGCCATTATTGTCATAAGAAAGGACACATGAAGAAAGACTGTTATGCATTAAAGAATGCTAAAGGTAAAGGACAGAATGTTGATGGGCATGTTAAATAATTACCTGCACCATCTATTTCAACTATGAAGATTGAAGAAGTTAATGCTATTTTTTATGATGCTGATGTGTTGACACTTGATAGTACTGTGCCATCAAAGGCACTTATGGTTGATTCTCTTTCCCACACCTGGCTGCTAGATTCTGGTGCTTCTTTCCATGTGACACCACATAGAGAATGGTTCTCTAATCATGCAGAATAGTCTCTTGGTACTGTGAGACTTGGTGACTCTTACGAGTGTGATTTTGTGGGGATTGGAGATGTGGTTGTGAAGTTCATTGATGGTTCAAAATTTACTATGCATAATGTATGCCATGTACCTCAGTTATCATGCAGTTTGATGTCAGTTGGTCAACTTGATGACCTTGGTTACAATGTGGTCTTCTATGATCAGTCCTTTCGTATATCAAAGGAAAATATGGTTATTGAAAAAGTAAGCAAAGTTATCTCACTTTATCCTTTATTTGTATCATAGAAAGAACACTTGTTAACTGTTACTGAACAGCTATGGCTTATATTTGGCATGGTCGTTTGGGCAATATATCTCATAGTGGAATGGAAAATCTTTCTCGTTCTGGCTACTTACCTATGTTATCTTTCTCTGATATTTCATTTTGTGAGCATTGTCAATATGGAAAGCAAACGAGAAATGTGCATAGAATGCACATTGACTCTTCAATTCAGCCTTTAGATCTCGTTCATATAGATGTGTGTGGTCCTATGCCCACTAGGTCCTTAGGTGGTTCTCTTTACTTTGTCACTTTCATAGATGATGCTACTAGAAAAGTTTGGATATATCCTATCAAATCAAAGGATGATGTATTCCCTACTTTCAGAAAATGGCTTGCTTCAGTTGAGAGTGAAAAAGGAACTAAGCTTAAGGCTTTACGTTCAGATAATGGGGGTGAGTATACCTCACATGAATTCAGCCTTTTCTGTCAGTCTAGAGGGATTCCTAGAGAGTTTACAGCTCCTTATACCCCAGTACAGAATGGTGTAGCTGAGAGGATGAGTAGAACTATTCAAGATAGAGTATTCTCTATGTTGCATCATGCAAACCTCTCACAAGGTTTTTGGGCAGAAGGAGTATTGACTGCAGTTCACGTGATTAACCTTTCACCTAGTATTGCCAAAGGTCTGAAAGTGGCACAAGAGTTATGGACAAGGAAACCACCATATTATGATCATCTTCGAGTTTTCGGGTGTGAAGCATATGTTCATATACCCAAGAATCTTAGACAAAAGTTGGACCATAAGTCAAAGAAATGCATTTTTCTTGGATATGGTCAAGAAGGACAATTTGGATATCGCTTATGGGATCCTGAAACACGGTCAGTGATCAGAAGTAGTGATGTCATTTTTAATGATTCTAAGATGCATAAACAACCCATTAAGGAGGCTAAAGTGAGAAGAGTGGTGTTTGAGGATACTAGTCCTCCGATTAGCATGCATAAAAATGTTGTACATAGGGATGTTCAAGAGAATGTCCATTCAAATCAATGTGCACATGTTCCTGTTCACCAACCATTGAGACGTTTTGCACGTGTCTCACATCCACCTGATAGATATGTTCCAGGTTTAGATTTTGTTATGCTAACAGATGCCGGTGAGCCTTCTTGCTACAAAGAGGCTATGCAGATAGAGGATCATGCCAAGTGGGAGCGTGCCATGAAGAGTGAGTTGGATTCCATTCACAAGAATGGTACTTGGGACTTATTACCTTTTCCAAAGGGCAGGAAAGCTTTACCATGTAAATGGGTATATAAGTTGAAATTCACATCAGATAGTGCTTCTCCAAAATATAAAGCACGACTTGTTGCAAAGGGTTTTAAGCAACAATATGGTGTTGATTTTGAGGAAATCTTCTCTCCAGTGGTCAAGATGACTACTTTGCGCATGTTTCTTGGATTCATTGCAATGGAGGACTTAGAGCTAGTCCAAATGGATGTGAAAACAGCTTTCTTTCATGGAGATCTTACAGATGAGATCTATATTGAACAACCAGAGGGGTATGTAGTGCTTGGAAAGGAAAGTCTAGTTTGTAAGCTGAAGAAGAGCTTGTATGGACTTAAAAAGTCTCCTAGACAATGGTATCAAAATTTTGATGCTTTTATGAAGTTCCAAGGCTATTCTCGGAGCAATGAGGATCATTGTCTCTACACAAAGAGATGCTCTGATGGCAGTTTGACATGCTTGATAATTTACATCGATGATATGTTGATTGTTGGGAAGTCCTCTTATGATTTGTCAATTCTCAAAAAGAAGTTGAGTCAGACATTTGATATGAAGGATTTGGGGGATGCCAAACATACTCTTGGCATGCGCATTACTCGTGATATGAGTAAAAGATGCATATACTTGTCTCAAAGTGAGTACATATCCAAAGTACTTCACCGGTTCAATATGCAGGGTGGAAAGGCATTGAGTACACCTTTACCCACATATGTGAAATTGAGCAAGGATGACTGCCCCAAATCAGATGAGGAAAAGGAATTCATGGCCGAAATTCCCTATCACTCTATTGTTGGTAGTCTCATGTAAGCTATGGTAGCTACGAGACCAGACATTACAGTGGGAGTTCTGAGCAGATATATGTCTAATCCTGGCAAGAAACATTGGGAAGCGGTCAAGATGATTTTGAGATATTTGAGCGGCACTAAGGACAAGTGTCTATGCTTAGGTAGAGGGAAAGCATCCATTATTGGTTACACAAATTCTGACTATGGTGGTTGTGTAGACAATCATAAGTCTACATCAGGGTACATTTTTATTTTTCTGGAGGTGCTATCTCTTGGAGATCTCGTCTTCAAGAATGTACAGTTGGTTCCACCACAGAAGCAGAGTATGTTGCAGTAAGTGAGGCATGTAAGGAGGCATTGTGGCTTTCTCGTCTTGCTTGTGATATGGGATTACCTCAGCATGTACCTCGCTTGCTCACTGATAGTCAGAGTGCCATTACTTTGGCTAAGAATCCGGTCTATCATGCAGAGACCAAGCACATTGAGGTGAGGTATCACTTCATTAGAGATTGCTTAGCCACTAAGAGCATTATTTTTAAGAAGGTTCACACTCGATATAATGCTACATATGCTTTGACTAAAGCTCTACTAGAGGATAGCTTTCGACACTGTTGTCACTTGATGGGGGTTACTTGATTCTTGATCTTATGCAGTCACTTGTATACTGTGTAACATGCCCATCAGGTGGGAGGTATAGTTTGTCTACTTACACATAGGTATTCTTTTTCATTCTTTATTTTTCTCCCATAGTTACTCTGGCCATATTGGCCTTTAGTGGGAGATTGTTACCGTTAGTGTCCATGTGAAAGGCCAAATGGCCACCGGACACTTCTTTGTATATGTTCTTTAATAAAACATATAGTGGCCTGGTCAGTCATAGAGTATAAGTTTGACTGCATTTGTAAGACCTAAGAAGTCTGTCTTTGTGC
>CM035420.1:58405808-58625808 GCA_020310875.1 Ceratopteris richardii | reverse complement strand
CATCACAATTTTTATCACATCATAATCATCATCATATTTTCTCATATGTTTCATCATAATACCAGTAAAAGAAAATCATATTGTTCATCATATTCATCATCATAATCTTCATCATACTTTTTGTCAAATGTGAAAAGAAAAATCATATTTGCACCATATTTTATCATATTTTTTTGTTTAACAAGAAAATAATCTTTTCCATCATAGTTTTAGTAATAGAAAATCATATCTTTTATAATAATTTGCAAACATGTTGCTCATATATTTTCAAACATATTCTTGTTCAAAGGAAATCATAATTCGATCAAAACATATTGTTTTTATATCATAAAGCATCATATTTGTTATTCAACATTTGTTTTGCACTTATCCTATTCACTTTCTCACAATAAACTTTGCATCATATCATGTTTTTGAGAATAAGAAGAGAAAATGTTTGCATCATTGACTATGATTAATCCTTTTAATTATCAAGAGAAAATCATAGTTTTCGTCATAATTATCAAACAAGTATATGTTTCATCATATATGTTTCATATTCATCATAATTTTGGTAAAAGAAAAATCATAATGTATTTTTTGAATGATTAGCACACAAATATTTGAAACCAAAGCTTTTTCATAAACTTTTAATAGATTGATCAAGCATGGAAAAGAAAATTAGGATAATTTCCATTAAAAAATATCAAGCATTAAATAAAAAATAGAGATAAATTCATCACATTTGGGAAAATGTTTTAGGGAAAAGTTTCATAGAAATTCATCAAAATTTGGAAATATTTATCCTCAATCAAAGTTCCAAAAAAATCACAAGAAAATTATTCTCTTAATTTCTTTTCCCTCTCTTTCATAAGTTTAGAAGGTATTTAAGTATTTTGCTCAACGTTCAATATAGCTGCTTGTACCCATTTCCTTTTATCTTTGTAATTATCAAGTTTATTGGGTATATTTTTATCATCATATGATTGAACTTTTAATTCATCAAATTTATCTTGATCACAAACATTGACATTATCTATGAATTTAAGTGCATAATTCGTGTCATATGTATCTTCGTTTTTATCAATTTTTATTGAGTTGTGAACTTCATTTTCATGCATCTTTATGCTTGCATAAACAACTTTATCAATCCTTTTGTTATCCAATGTATTTTTACCATATCTCTTATCAATAAATTTTGTTTGATTATCCATTTTACTCATAAATTTAGGTTTTGGGAGATTTTGATCATTATCAAAGAATGTATTTTTGAGTCTCAAATTTGTTCATAGAATTTAATTCACAAGAATTTGTTTTCTCAGCATAGCTCTTGAGATTAGAATGTGTTGTCTTATCATAGATTTTAGGTCTCCATTGGTTTTTAATTCTTATAAATGATCTTGACTTAGATTTCATTTGATCAAAATATTCTTTAATTCCACCTCTTCCTAAGTTCACGTGCAAAAGTGAATGGACATGGTAATCACAATTTTTTCTTTCTACTGTACTGACCAATTTAATTCACAAGTGCTCTCATATGCAATATAGTCCCAAAACATGTGGCCAAATTGATCACACCAGAAACATCTTTTAGGTCGATTGAATCTTCTATGTGTAGCTCTAGGTGTTGATCTTCTATGGTCAAATGAATATTTTTTATCAAGAATCTTAGTAGACATATTCACACTTGCATGATTGAATTTTTTTAACTTGGTTGAACAAAATCTCAATCTTGTTTTTCAAACTTGAAACTTCATGATCAGTCATCTCTTTTAACATTTTACATAATGTTTTATTATCTTCAAAAAAATCATCTAAGTCTTGACTTAGAGATAATACTTTTTCAACTTTTGATTGGGTAAATATGTTCATCTCTTTAAATTGATCATCATATTCTAAGAATTTCTTTTCAAATAATGCTTGCACATTAGAATCTATGTCTTGTGTGGTGTGTTTTGAAAAATAATTTTTGCCCATTGTTCACTTATATAATGAATGTAAAGTAAAATATGAATACCTGGAATTGACTTAAGGAAGAGGTTCAAAAGTCATGCTTACGTGAATTTTGTTACATTTTTTGTCAATTGATCAAATCCTAAGTACACATTTTGCTAAACATATGATGTTATGTGCAATCACTCAGTTCTTCAATTATCGATGAGAGGGGTGGTGATATCAGGATCGGCTACTTGCCAATCTTCGTGGAGATGCTCCGATAAAAGATTAGCCCTTGACACCTACAAGATTACAAGGTTTCAAGAAACAACCACAGCTCCCAATGATGTCGAGCTTACTGCCACAATTGTTGATTCATATGTATGTATATGCACAGAAAAATGTGAAATGTATTCCTCAATTGTGATGTGGAGCCTTCACATCGGGTTCACCTATGTCGAAAAGATGTGGATGTAAGGTTGGTGGATCAAGTCAACCACCAAATCCAACGGCGCACGTGAGGTGCTTGGAGCAAGCTCAAGTGCCTTATGCTTACTTGAAGAATAAATTAATAGTAGTTTCAAACCACTCTAATTACTTGTTTTTATCTAGGAGCTAATAAAACATCTAAGATCAATTTATGTGAAATGCTTATTTAGTTGTTATTAGCCTAATATAAATTATGACAATAAGGATTGTGCAGCTAGGTATCTAGATAGACAATAGTCATATGATTGAGAGATGAATGATTCACTAGTGATGCAGTCTTTGATAAACTCCTCTACTTCTACTTCTTTATTAGCCTCATTCTCTTTAGGTTGAGTAGTAGTATTTTCAATAGCTGGTGGTAATAATGATTCTAAAATGAAAGATGTAGAATTTATATTTTCATTCACAAATCTACTATGTATAGACTCATCCCTAGATTAAGCACTTCCAGACTCATGCAAAGGCTCAGCATACATCTGAAATGTAGAATGATGAAAATTATCAATTGATTAATAAATGTGTAATGAATAGGTATAAACTGTATAATTGATAATGCTAAAGATTTCTTGAGTGAGAAATTTGCTAATTTGATGCGGAACTATAATGATCCCTATACAAATATTATGATGGAAATAGCTAATACAAAAGTAAGCATAAAATTGGATTTTTAAATATAGATGAAGCAGTGAATAAGCAGCTCCAATCTTTGATCTTAAAAATGCTTGATAAGCTTCGTCAATATTCTTCAATTTTTATCAATGCTCTTTCGGTACTCTTTGTATTCTTCAATGTCTGCAAGAAACATTAGGTCATCTGTCTTCATTTAAGTTTGTGAATCTTCATCAGTACTCTTCAATACTTTTCAATGTTTTCTACAAGAAACATTAGGTCATCTATCTTCATCTAAGTTTGTCAATCTTAATCGCTACTCCTCAATACTTATCAATGTTTTCTGCAAAAAAAACATCAGGAAAAACATAAGTATATCTTATAAAAGATAATACACACATACATATAACACACTCATAGATTCTCATACATACCAACTCACTCTCATATGCATACATGCATTTCTCATGCACATGCATATTTACACTCCCCATTACTTAGGAATGCATTAATCATGCATATGCACACACCAATCATGCACATGTATATTCTCATAGACATGCATTCATACACACTCATGCAAATGCATTACTCATTCCTTTTCATATACATGCATGCTAACATATGCTAATACAACATTCATTCATATGATACACATTCATAAACTTATACTAACTCACTTTCATATCTCTTACATGCACATGCACTTCACATTGTACATGCATTCTCATACACATACATTAACTCATACTACACATACATCATGCTCATTCATTAATCTTACTTACACATGCACTTCATGCATGCTAACTCACACTCTCATGCAAATGCTAATACACATTCACATGCATAGCAATGCATATATTCACACGTATGCTAATTCATTTGCATACATGCATACATACACTCTTTCTTATGCTTATGCATATCCATGCATACATACTAACATGCATTTACATACACATATACATACTCTTATGTATACATACATCTATGCACATGTATTTATATTCGTTTATATGCTCATGCATACATACTAATGCCATCAAGCTCTATCAACTAATTAAGTAATTTAAAGTTTATCTTATATTAATTTCGTATAAAACATTAAAGAAAAAACAACCTAAATCTCTCTCTCTCTCTCTCCCTCCCTCCCCTCTCTCTCTCTCCCTCTCTCTTTCTCTCTCTCTCTCTCTCCCTCTCACTCTCTCTCTCTATCTCTCTCTCTATCTATCTATCTCTCTCTCTCTCCCTCTCTCTCTCTCGCTCTCTCTCTATCTATCTATCTATCTCTCTCTCTCTCTATCTATCTCTCTCTCTCCCTCTCTCTCTCACTCTCTCTCTCTCTCTGTCTCTCTCTCTCTCTCTCTCTCTCTCTCTCTCTCTCTCTTCAGTCGTAGCATGTTGCCATCTTAGAACTGCTAGAGGGCCTTCTCTCTCTCTCTCTCTCTCTCTCTCTCTCTCTCTCTCTCCCTCCCCCTCTCTCTCTATCTCTCTCTCTCTCTCTCTCTCTCTCTCTCTCTCTCTATTCTACGCGTTGCACAGTCAGACCAATCGGGAGGAGGGGGAAAGATTCATTTTCTTTCTTTCTTTCTCTCTAAATACTATATCAGTGCTTGCTACCTTAGTTCTCTCCCTAACGCTTCTCTTGCACGAGCAACAACCAGGTGTCAAAGCAAGTCTCATCATCATTGATCAATTGCCCTCTCTCTGCATCAAGATGAATAGGTGCCACCCAATCCCTGCATATCTCTTTGATCTACTATGATACCATCCGAGTTATCTCTGTCTCCATCTGAGCTATGATCCTTCTCTCTCTAAGCAGTGCCTAGTAGCAGGGAGGAAAAAGAAGAATCATGCAAGCATTCTTTATGCCAACAAGAAGAGAAGGGAAAAAGAAAAATACCTACAAAAAAAACATTAGGAAACAAGAGCAAAACACACACACATATATATAGATATTCATATGCACACATGTACCCGACATACACACTTTTAATATTCACCATTCTTAACACATACACTTACTCACCACACTTTAATTGTTCACTTTAATCACACAATTTACTTAATGCATTCTTTTACCTTGAACTTTTAAACACCACACTTTTAAGACACTTTAATTGCATATCTTGCTTATACCACTCTTTTGACTTGGACACATATCTACTACACTTTTAACAAGTCACGTTAATCACATCTTTCATCCACCCCATTCTTTACTACACATTTGTATACAACTCACATTAAATTATCACTTATTTGTTTTATTTTCTTTCATTTATTATTTATTTTCTTTTTCTTATTTTTATTATTATTATCATTATTTTGTTTATTATTATTATTCTAACCTTTTAATTTAAATTTACTAAAGCATAATGGAATTAAATACTTTGATAATGTAATTACATGCTTCAATATATGCACACATATATTACTTAAATATTCACAGACACACACATATTGTAGTTTAATTAATTAAATTATATATAGTAAGCAAATATATTTATTTTTAATTATTACTAGAACCTTTGGCTTCACACACATCACACACACACACACACACATATATATATATATATATATATATATATATATATATATATATATATATATATATATATATATATATATATATATATATATATATATATATATATATATATATATATATATATATATATATATATATATATATATATATATATATATATATATATATATATGTGTGTGTGTGTGTGTGTGTGTGTGTGTGTGTGTGTGTGTATTGATTTATGCTCTCATGAAACATATATTAATTTATAAAATAGTAAGCTTGTATAGAATATTTATGAGTAGACTCAAACCTTAACACACTCACATAACACAATAGCTTAAATACTCATACATTTAGCTAAACTAATGGGTTCAATGAGACATCTAAATGATATTTAGGGTGAACCCTAATTTGGACACAATAAGCTTCATTAATTTGTACCTACAAGCGATTATAGAGTGATTAGTTCAAATGATAGAAATTTATTAAAATGTTTGAGAGAAACAAAATTGGTTTTATTTTTCCTGAATGTCAATTTTAAGGTGGAAATCTTTTCGACATCCGCTCCCACCAAACCTGCACATCCTCCCGATGGGCCAACCTATAGATCAAGGGAAGCCGCATCTTGATGACCTGAAATCCAATCATATAACAACATCAAATTCTTTTATAAATAATTTTAAAATTTATCAAATGTATCAATATTTTATGCAAAATGCTCATGGAATTTATTTAAGTTCAATCTTGTATTGAGAACATATCAAATCACAAAGTTCAGCTTTCAACCGTTTCGATCTAGAAATCATTAATCTAAGTTCCATTCATTTATAAACTTTGCAAAGTTCATCATGAAACGAAATTCTTCTTCATTCACTCAAAATCAAGTTTCTTCATATATAAGTACTCACATATAAGCAATCAAACATGTCAAAGAAATCAACTAGATCTAATCATACAAAGATCCGCCTTGTTTGCCCAATTTCTAATGACTAGATGAGTTTGCCACAACTGGCTTTTCTTCATTTTCAGCTTCATACAAATTTTATTTGTAATTTTCATAAAGGTGATAATCATAAATACCTTTTTGGGGTGAAAGAAGGTATAACTTTCATTCAATCATATGGAGGAAATTCATAAATACCTTTTGGGGTGAAAGAAGGTATAAACTTCCATTCATCATATATTTTTTATTCTCTATTTTCTGTTTTTTTGCTTTTACATTTGCAACTTTTTGTTTTGAAGGGGAAAGGCTTAACCCCTTAATCCGAGCTAAGGATCTAGATGCTTGTAGGGCAAAGACATAGGATCTCACAGACAAGGGTCATGCATCTATATGCTCATACATATATGCAATTACTTTCGTCATTTGAACTAAACTAGAAAATCCTTCTATTCATTCCAAATCCCCACTCAATTCATAAATTTAGAAATCATAAATCATGTTTGTGTTCCTACTGTTGCTAAATAGAATCACTTCATAATTTGATAAGCCTCATTCCAGATCATAAGATTGTATATTGTTATGAATGCAAATGATATGCATAGATCAAAACATATAGAATTTAGATTATAGAGAAATATAACCTAGAAATTAGCTCCATCTTCAATTAGTTCTTCTTTAGATTCAAAAAAATCCTCAATTTCTTTGCTCAAATCATCAAAATTTCAGTTGGTAATTAGAAACTACAAACTATAAGATAATTAACTGTCATTATTAATCATGTTTCATCATAATTTTTATCACATCATATTTTGTCATATGTTTCATCATAATACCGGTAAAAGAAAATCAAATTGTTCATCATACTCGTCATCATAATTGTCATCATAATTTTTGTCAAATGTGAAAAGAAAAATCATATTTGCATCATTTTTTTTTTTAACAAGAAAATCATATTTTTCATCATAATTTTGTAAATGAAAATCATTTTGTTCATAATAATTTGCGAACATATTGTTCGTATATTTTCAAACATATTCTTGTTGAAAGGAAATCATAATGCGATCAAAACATATTGTTTGTATATATTTTATGAGAGCATATATATATATATATATATATATATATATATATATATATATATATATATATATATATATATATATATATATATATATATATTTATATTTATATTTATATATATATTTATGTGTGTGTGTGTGCGATGTGTGTGAACCCAAAGGTTCTAATAATAATTAAAATAAATATATTTGGTTAATATACATAACTTAATTAACTAAAGTTCACAATATGTGTGTGTATATTTACGTAATAAATGTGTGTATATATTGAAGCATTTAATTACATTATCAAAGTATTTAATTCCCTTATACTTTAGTAAATGTAAATTAAAAGATTAGAATAATAATAAGAAATATAATAATAATAATAATATATGAAAGATAAGGAAAATAAATAATAAATGAAAGAAAATAAAATAAATAAGTGATAATTTAATGTGAGGTATATATGAATGTGTAGTAAAGAATGGGATGGATGAAAGATGTGATTAAAGTGAGTAGTCAAAAGTGTGGTATATATGTGTGTGAGTCAAAAGAGTGGTATAAGTCATTTATGCAATTAAAGTGTGTTAAAAGTGTGTTGTTTAAAAGTTCAAGATAAAAACATGTGTATGTGTGGTACATGTGTGCATATGAATATCTATATATATGTGTGTGGATTGCTCTTGTTTACTAATGTTTTCTTTGCAGATGTTTTTCTTTTTCGCTTCTCTTCTTCTTGGCATAAAGAATGATTGCATGATTCTTCTTTTTTGTCCCTGCTACTAGGCACCACTTAGACTGAGAAGGAAGCTCAAATGGAGAGAGAGATAACTTGGATGGTACCATAGTAGATCAAAGAGATATGCACGGATTGGCAGGCACCTCTTCATCTTGATGCAAAGAGATAGAGAGAGAGGGCAGTTTATTAATGAAGATGAGACTTGCTCCGACACCTAGCCGTTGCTCCTGCAAGAGAAGAGCCAGAGAGAGAACAAAGGTGGCGAGCGCTGATATAGTCATTAGAGAGAGAGAAAGAAAACGACTCTTTCCCCCAATGGCTCTGACTGCACAGTGCACAAAAGAGAGAGAGAGAGAGAGAGAGAGAGAGAGAGAGAGAGACATAGAGACAGAGAGAGAGAGAGAAGGCCCTCTGGAAGTTCTGAGATGGCGATGTGCTACAATGACTGGAGAGAGAGAGAGAGAGAAGGCCCTCTGGCATTTCTGAGATGGAAGCACACTACAATGATTGGAGAGAGAAAGAGGGGAGAGAGAGAGAGGGAGATAGAGAGGGAGAGAGAGAGAGAGAGAGAGACAGAGAGAGAGAGAGAGAGAAAGAGAGAGAGAGAGAGAGAGAGAGAGAGAGAGAGAGAGAGATGATTTTTTAGTCATCTTGATTTTGAAGACTGAATGCGCATGAGATCAAAGAGAGAGAGAGAGAGACAGATTTGAAGACTGTGCACACGTGAGATCAGGGGGAGAGAGAAAGAGAGAGAGAGAGAGAGAGAAAGAAAGATGGAGAGAGAGAGAGGGAGAGAGAAAGAAAGCTCGCTCTCTCTTTCTCTCTCTCTCTCTCTCTCTCTCTCTCTCTCTCTCTCTCTCTCTCTCCCTCCCTCCCTCCCTCCCCCCTACGCACTGCGCAATCAGAGCCGCGAGGGAGAGGGTCGTTTTCTTTCTCTCTCTCTAATGACTATATCAGTGCCCACCACCTTGGTTCTCTCTCCAACTCTTCTCTTGCATGAGCAACGACCAGGTATTAGAGCAAGTTTCATCATCATCATTGATCAATTGCCCTCTCTCCCTCTTCATCAACATGAAAAGGTGCAAGCCAATCCGTGCATATCTCTCTGATCTACCACGATACCATCTGAGTTATCTCTCTCTCCATCTGAGCTATGATTCTTCTCTCTCTAAGTAGTGCCCAACAGCAGGGAGGGAAAAGAAGAATCTGCATGCATTCTTTATGCCAAGAAGAAGAGAAGGGAAAAAGAAAAATACCTACAGAAAAAAACATTAGGAAACAAGAGCAAAACACACACACATATACAGATATTCATATGCAGACATGTACCACACATACACACTTTTAATACTCACCATTCTTTAACACATACACTTACTCACCACACTTTAACTATTCACTTTAATCACACAATTTACTTAATCCATTCTTTTACCTTGCACTTTTAAACACCACACTTTTAACACACTTTATTTGCTTAACTTACTTATACCACTCTTTTGACTTGCACACATATATACCACACTTTTAAATACTCACTTTAATCACATCTTTCATCCACGCCATTCTTTACTACACACTCATATACACCTCGCATTAAATTATCACTTATTTTTTTTATTTTCTTTCATTTATTATTTATTCTCTTTTTCTTTTAATTATTATTATTATTATTATTCTAACCTTTTAATTTAAAAATTTACTAATGTATAATGGAATTAAACACTTTGATAATGTAATTAAATGCTTCAATATATACACACATATATTACTTAAATATTCACACACATATATTGTAATTTAATTCATTAAATTATATATATTAACCATATATATAATTAGAACCTTTAGGTTCACAACATCACACACACACACACACACACACATACATATATATATATATATATATATATATATATATATATATATATATATATATATATATATATATATATATATATATATATATATATATATATATATATATATATATATATATATATATATATATATATATATATATATATATATATATATATATATGCTCTCATGAAACATATATTAATTTGTAAAATAGTAAACATGTATAGAATATTTACGAGTAGAATCAAACCCTAAAACACACTCACATAACACAAGAGTTTAACTACTCATATGTTTAGCTTAACTCTTAGGTTTCTACCCATAACCCCATACAAATGGGTTCGATAAGACATCTAAATGATATTTAGGATAAACCATAATGTGGACACAATAAGCTTCATTAATTTGTACCTACAGGCACTTATAGAGTGATTAGTTCAAATTAAAGAATTTATTAAAATGTTTGAGAACAACAAAATTGTTTTTATTTTTCTTGAATGCCAATTTGAAGGTGGAAATCATTCGGATAGTGCAATCAAAGCATGAGTTGGAGCATCTTTTGCATCCCATCTAAGATGCTTCTATGTAGATGGAGAAGCAAAAACCACTGTACTTGAAGAAGAAGCTCCATCTGTGATAGTAGAGTATGAAGTAGAAGCACCTATGAGTCTTCGATCTACATCTGCCACTATGTTCCAAAGTTGTTTTGCATCAAGAACATGCTTCCTCATATAAGACGACATCGGATAGTTGGTCCCATCAAGCTTATCTTCAGCTTGAAGTATGCCAAACAAGTCATTGCTACCCGCCATTTTAGTACGGAGCAAGAACCTGATAAAATCTTCACTTTGCCAAAAGCTAAAATGAATGCTGAAGTTTCAGCTCACAAACCCTCACTCAGATGACGAGTCTAACTACACAAATGGCTTCGAAATGGGGGTAAAAGCCCAGGGCAAATGTTGGAAATGTTTCTTGGCTACTGAAATTCACTGTTCTATGCTCCGAAGTCAATTTGCACTGTTAAAGGTGCACGTACTCCATGATGCGAAAAACCGAGACTTGAGAAGGAGCTAAACTTGCTCTAATACCACTGTTGGGTGTGTGTAGAAGTGCAAGAGACATATGAGAAGCACACACAAGGAGCACAAACACAGCAAGACACACGGAGAATATGATGGTTGGAATAGCTCTCTCTATTGGCAATGAACTGAACTGAAGTAAGAGCTGAATAATATCCCTAAGTACAAAGTACCACCACATATGAGTGAATCATGTATGTGGTAACATGGGGAGAAAACCTCTAGCCACCACTAGAGTAAAAAGTTCCCATGTATAGGGAAGAGGTTCACATCAAAGCTACTTAAGGAACACATAAGTGTAAGAGTGGTCCCATTAGGTGTGCCAAATTTTTTGGGGGATTCTTTTGTAGAAAGGGACTTGATTATTAGTAGGAGAATGAAGTAGAAGAAGAACTGAAACAGTGGCACCGAAATCTTTTGTAGATTGATTACAAATAGAAAATACAATGATGATGTCTAGAACAAGATCAATTGTTCTCTATGTGGAGTGCTTAATCCCAAAGAGTACCCACACATACAAAGTTACAAGATACCCAAAGTTCCTCATGCCACCAGGATTCTCTGCATCATACCTCCACCCTCTCTAGTAGCTTGCTCTTGTGCACACCCTCCACTCAAGCTTCCAATAGGGTAGGAGGAAGGAACACCTTCAGTGGATGTGCATACCTCCTCAATGGTAACTTGTGCCACCTTGATTGCCTTCCTCAGTGGTTCTCTGCACTCCCTCTCTGCACGCTAGATCACACTTCTTGCACACTTTGCTCTCACTTGCTACTTTGCATCACACTCTTCCAATGTCTCTTGCTCTTCCCTCTAGTGTAGACTATGCTCGCACTTCCCTAGTCTAACTTCAAGAATAATCCTCATTCCTTGTGTGTCAATTCACTTAGGTACATTGCTCCTAATTGATAGTGTATCTTGGTTCTCACTTTGATGTCCCAAGAATTTCTAAAAATGTGTATAGCCAACAACTCCCTATTTTGTGTTGTAGTGTTTTGAGTAGAAAAACAAAATTTTAAATGGGGAGCCATACATACACTTTTGTTCTAGTAAAATGGTGTTCCTAATTCAATTGTATCCCATAAGATGACAGTGAACATGGTAACTAAAAGGGTTATTGGGATGGCATGAATCTATAAATAGAGTCCCTTGGTATTTTCCCACGACTTAATCAGGATACAAAATCAATTATCTTGTAAATGATAGACTAAGTTTGATATCCTTCTTCATAGCGATATGTAGATTACTCAGCTTTTTCACAATAATCACTTCTAAAAACAATTGATTAATACAGAGTTAATTAATTAACACCACTCAATTAATATAATTAATAGACCAAATAGAGGAAAAAGAATAACGACATAGTAATAAAATTGAATTCAAATCTTCGCTCTACATGCTAGAGATCAAACACATAGACACCCGACACTGGCTTCATGGCCTCATGCCATTTGCATGCATGTATGCCTCTCTCTCCGCTACATGCATCAACATTTTTATTAAGATGAAAAGTTACAATCTTTCATCTCTACCTTTTCAATGAGATTTTTTGGCATACACAATTGTACTTTTAACACTGACATGCTCGGAGAACCTGAACGTGATATACAATGGTTAGAAAAAAAATTTAATCTTCATCCATATCATCATCCAAAACATAAAAGGCTTCAACAGTAAAAGAAGAGCGAGCTTTGGCGAAAGTCCACTGAATACTCTAAGAGAACTTGTTTCTCACTCTAAGGTGTCTTCATTTCTCACCCTAGAGCTTAGGATCTCACTATTTTTGTTTTTATATGAATTTACTTTTGTTAGTTTGTTTATTCTTCTAAAGGTTTTTGTAATATATTTAAAGTTTTTGATAACAAAGGTAAAATTAAGTATCAATAAGTAAAACAAGTAGAGAAACTATAGCCTAATGTGCACACAATGAACAAATTTTCTAATGCAAGTGAGATTGTTTCACATGCAAACTACAAACAATCCTTTTATTTGTATATGCATGAATAGATGGAACTTGAAATACGATTACCTCATCTTTTTTTATCTGATTCACTCGTTAAAGAGTGCAATGTGAAAAAATATATTTACATTTTTCAATAGGAAAATCCTAGAAACATGAAACTAGATATGCTTTGTGAAAAATGAATCTTCACTTCTTATTGGTGGGTTGGGGGGGTAGAGGCTCCTCTTAAAAGCTCTCTTAGGCATGCAGTTCCCTAGGGAACAATGCTCAACAACTAGGGAAAAGAATTAGCTACAACAACATCTCGAAGCTCTTCTTAATCTTTGACTATCCTCATTTTCCTACACTTCTACACACAAAAAAAGAAAATATCAAAATTCAATCAGAAACAAACCAAATCCCAAGACCTAAGATAACATATGCCATGTTTCACGTCGGGTTCACTAAACATGTTCAGTTGATTTACACATCGGGTTCATGAACCATCACACTTGTAAAAATGAGACCACCAGGTGGATCAGGTCTGACTTTTCTACAAGTCTCCTTCTGGCTATATGCGGGGTGGTTGTGCAGTGCTTAAGGTGTGATAAGTGAATTCAAAACATATTGAATTGCTACTATGTGCATGAACTACAAGATTCAAGTGATAAACAATTATGTAATTTAACTAAGTTTAGGTTTCTCTTCTCTTCTTCATCTCTCTCTCTCTCTCACTTGCATTGTGCATCTGTGACATAGCTATAGTCAGGAGGGGGGAGCATTTATCTATCTCTCTCTCTCTATGTGTGTGTGCCGTAGTTGGAGTTAATATGGAATTTTCCCCATAATGCGGAGTAGATCTGATGGTTATGCTACAGATTTCAAGCTCTACATGCATGCACATAACATCTATGACTTGTTTTAGTTAGCCACACACTCCAATTAGATGTTTGCAAAAGCTCTTTGGTCAATTCATATGAGGTTGTGAGCTCTGAGTAAAAGGTTGAGCAAGGCTTCTATTCCCAAAATAGAAGCTTTATTCACATTCCTTGCATATGTAAGTCACCTGTTTTGATGCAAAATTTTAAGAATGATGTTCCAAAGAAAATGGTGGTTCCAAATGCATTATTGTGAAGCAAAAGGATTCCATTAAGCATCCTTGGAGTTAATTTGGCAGTTGTAGATCAGGTTTTGTGCAAACACCAGCTCATCCCGGGAGCATACCTATCAATCTCTATGCAGTGGTATCAAACCAAAAACAAATCAACATGGGAGATGGATTTCCTTAATCCATAGACAAATTAGATCAAGGTAATTACTCAACTTGTTCACTTTGAATGGAAGCTTATCTTCAAGGGAGAAACCTCTATGGTTACATTTCTATAAATGAGATGATGTCAATCCTTAGAAGCAAAGGACAACCAACTCAAGAAGAACAAGATATGTTAACCACATCGTGCTCAAAGGATGCTCGAGCAAGGCCATGCATTCTAAGCTCAATATATTATTTTTTTACTTCCACACATCAAGAGTTGAAAGACTTCACAAGAGACTTGGAATGCTCTTGAAGCATTCTTCTCATCAAGTACCAAGGCAAGAAAAAATCAACTATGGATGGAGTTCACCACAGTCAAGAAGATGTACAAGAAAAGTGTGGCTGATTTTGTCACCAAAATGAGGAACATAGCATATCAACTTCATAGCATTGGAGAAACCATTGATGAAAAGCACATAATAAGGCAAGTGATCAATGGAATAAAGGTTGATGACAAACGGAAAGCTTTAACCACAGCCATGGATCTCTACATGGACATGCACGTTCCTTATTTCAACACCCTCATGGCACAATTAATCACACATGAAGCAAATCTTACAAAGAATGCAGACTACTTGAAAGCTAATCAATCTTATGCTCTCTATATAGATAAGAAAAAAAGTAAAGATGTGAAAGACAAAGGTAAAACGTTTGATGATAAGGGCAACACTCTCAAGAAAACATTGTAGGTAGAGGTAGAGGCTCAAGAGAAATAGGCAAAGGAGGAAGACAAGGAAAGGGCAGAACACAAGCTCCTCTCCATGTGCTGCATGTGGCTTAGCTAATCACATTACTAAGAATTATTTTAGGAATCCTGGAAACCAAAGAGGAATAGGTTACAACAAAGGAGGCTATGGAGGCTCAGAAGGTAGATTCAACAACAACAACAATGGTTACAACAAGAACTCATACAACAACAATAACTATCAAGGAGGATACAGAGGAAGGAGAGATTACAACAACTATGCAAATGATCGAACTCAAGAGGAATCATTACTTCTTAACATGACCATGCAGCAAGGTAAAGTAGATGAACATGTATTCTATATAGACCGAGGTTGTTTAAATCATGTAGTAGGGAATGTACCTCTACTCTCAAACTTGAAAAACCCAAGAAATAGACATGAAGTGCAAAAACGAGATGACACAATGCATCAAGTGGAAAAGATAGGCAATGTGAAGACTTTAGATGGTAATATGAACCTATTGAGTGAGGTATTGTATGTGTCAACACTAACCAAAAATCTATTTTACTTGCAAGTTCAAGTCTTTAAAGATATTCTTCAGCCATATAATCTCACATGTGATGATGGCTAAGGCTCTATATTGAGCTTCACTTGAAGATAAGGCTACTGTTGGTTGTATCTTAGAGCTCCATGAGATAGTCTTGCTTCCAATCATGACTATATAGCCACTTGTACTTCTCATATCATCTTTTGAGCCTGCCCAATTTGCATCACAATAGGATTTTACCTGCAAGTCCTCATCATAAGCATAGAGTAAACCTTCATTTATATTGCCCTTGAGATATCCAAGGACTCTCTTGGCCGCTATTAGATGTTGCACTTTGGGATTTTGCATAAACTGTGAGAGAACTCCTACTACATGTTTGATGTGTGGCCTAGTAAGAGTTGCATAGTTCAAAGATCCTACAATGGATCTATAAAAAGTAACATCTTCAATGTCTTCTCCCCCTTTTGCACTCAGCTTTACATTTACCTCTAATGGATTTTCAATTGGCTTGCAATTACGCATGCCATACTTTGTTAGTACATCAAGAATGTACTTTATTTGCATGAGATATATACCTTCCTCCTTGTAAATTACTATCCCTAAGAACTACTTCAACTTTCCAAGATCTGAGATCTTGAATTCTTCTCCAAGCTTGTTCTTGATCTCTCTAATGCTTGCTTCATTATTCCCTATAAGAATAAGATCATCTACATATATGCAAATGTAGAAAACCTTATCACCTTCCTTCTTCATATAATGATGAGTTGATTGCTTATAGCCACATTTGGCCAAATATTCCACTAACCTTTGATTCCATGCTCTACTTGCTTCAGACCATAAAGAGCCTTCTTTAACCTACACACATGATGTGGATACCTCTGATCTTCAAAACCTTTGGGCTGCTCCATGAAAACAATCTCCTTTAGTCATCCTTTCTATAGGGATGAAAGTCTCCTCAAAGTCAATGCCATAGGTTTGTGCAAAACCTTTGGCTACGAGCCTTGATTTATACCTAGAAGTGCTTCCATCTGAATTTCATTTCTCCTTGTATACCTATTTGCTGTCAATAACCTTCATGTCCTTGATTTTAGGCACCAATGACCAAGTGTGGTTCTCCTTGAGTGCCTTTACCTCTTCATTTATGGCTTGGTTCCATTCTTCATACTTGGTTGCATCCTCAAAACAATTATGCTCTTCACATGCAACTACTTGACTCATGTATGCATAATGTTTAGCAATGAAAGAGTCATAAGTTAATCACTGAAGTGGATATCTCTCTCTCGTTGAACTTCTTCTCTGTTAAGGGGTTGCAATGAATATTTTTCTTCTTTCTTTTTATGTCTTTACACTTGGAGTTTCTATTTTTTCAAACTCTCCCTCACTGCATCTATCCATGTCTAGATTGCGCCCATGATCTTTTTTCTCCATGCCTTTGCTTCTTGTAGAACTTTCTTCACTTGAAGTAGGCTTGCTTCTCAACCTCCCTTACCATGGAGATGTGTTCCTACCCTCTGATGTTGTTCTTGAAGTTGAAGGACCATAAACTTCCACACTTTCTTGGTCTCCTACATGTCTCCTTTCAGCATCATGTATGTCTTCAATCTCCAATGAATCTTTTACACCATACCATGGCAAAAATTCATCAAAGATAAAATCTCTAGATACCTTCAGCTTTTTGATTTTAGGATCATAGCATCTAAAACGCTTTTGATATCTTGAATACCCAATAAAAATGCACCATTCAGCTTTTGCTTCAAGTTTCTACCTGAGTTCATAAGGCATGTGAACATAACATACACAATCAAATATCTTGAGGTGAGATGGATCTGGTTTCTTATCGTACCATGCTTCATATGGACTTAAAGCATGTACATCTGAAGTGGGGCATCTATTCATGATGTATATGGTTGTAGTTGTTGCATCTGCTCGATGGTAGTTGGGTACATTCATCTTGTTGAGCATCGATCCTGCCACTTCAACTATGTGTTTATTTTTTCTCTCTACAATCCAATTTTGCTAAGGTCTACACATACATGTATATTTTCTCTTGATGCCATTATGACTTAGAAATTCAAAAAACTTCTTGGGGAAGTATTCTCCCTCTCCATCAGATCTAAGGATCTTTATGTACTTGCCCATTTTATTTTTAACAAGTGCTTTGAAAACTTTAAAGTGACTAAAAACTTTAGCTTTTGACTTCATATGATACAACCATGTCATTTTGGTATGATCATCAAGGAAGATAACAAAGTAGTGATTCACTCCCAATGAGAGTTCTTTGGTCAGTCCCCATACATTGGTGTGGATGAGGTCCAACAGAAATCTCCTTCTTGTATTTTTCTTGAATGGAAGCCTTGCTTGTTTCCCAAATGGACATGCTTCAAACAAGTGTTTCATACTTTGAGACTCAAAATTTCAAAGACCACTTAACCCTCCTCTCCTTTACATATCCTTCAGCTTTTGAAGGTTTATTTGGCCAATCCTCTTGTGCCACAAATCCACCTTAGCTATTCGCTTGCTGCGAACTATCAAATAGACTATATGTGATGAGGGTGGTTTTAACTCCATGGTGAATAGTCTTGCTTCCTTCTTTCCTTTAGCTATCATCTTGTAGCCTTGATTTGGTTATTCCACAAAACATCCTTTGTTGTTGCACTTGACTACATATCCTCTTTCAACCATCTGTCCAACTAATACTAAGTTCTTTCTGATTGTCGATACATGTAACACATCTTTAAGACACTTTGCATTCTAATTTTCATCTAAAGGAACATCACCTATGTGTGTGATCCTATGCTTGGTGGCATCTCCTATTTCTACATGCCCTTGTGTGCTTGGTTCATGCAAATTACAAAACATTTCCCTATTGCAGCTCATGTGATTTGAACATCCGCTATCGATGTACCATGTGGTTTCCATGCCTTCTCTTCTACCATTTCTTTGCATCAGGGCTAAGAGATTATCATTATCTGATGTATTTGAAGTATTTAGATAGTTACCTTGTTTTATTTATGGCCTCCTTGGTTGTTATTTTAGTAAGAGCCCCTTGCAAAGTGGTCTGGCTTGCCACACTTGTACAATTCCTTGTGTGGTCCCTTCCTTGATATCGACCTCCTCTTCCTCTAGCTCTTTCTCTCCCCTTGCACCATAGCTTTGAATCACTCCATCTTGATCATTGCTTGATCTTTCTATACTTCACCTCTCTTTCCTTTGCCTCTACCTGCATCAAAGACTTGGGCTTCTATGGTCTTTGAATGACCATCATTGAGGTTCATTTCCTCAATCACCATGAGTGTGAATAATTGCTCAAAATCTTGTAATGAGTCCCTCACATATAATGACATAGTGAATGGATTCTTTTTTCATCATCCCTTAGCCCATTTAGTGTATGAGCTACCAAACCATTGTCATCGATGGAACTAGCTATTGATCCTAAGGCATCCGCAATTCCTTTTACCTTGATGATATAATCATTGATGATGCTATTTGAAGTATTTCTTAAGTTGCTCAAGTCATTCTTGAGTTGAATCTTTCATGCCTTTGTGGAGGTGGACTATAATCCCTCCAAAGCCTCCCACGCTTTCTTGGATGAGTCCAAGTCCTGGATATGACCAATCGTGCTATTGCTAATGTGTTGAGGTAAGATGAATATGAATTTTCTATTTCTTTAAATCCACTCATCCACTTCCTTTTCCTATGCTTGAATGAGTGGCTCTGCATATTGAGGCTTAGGCTCAACTCCTAACTAATCCCCATAGTCCCTTGCCCATGAGGAAATCACTAACACAAAACCTATAGGGTTGGTAGTTTCCTTTCTCCAACTTCTCTATTTGGGTAGCATACTTAGCCATTGCTTAAGATTCTATACTTACTAACCTTTTTGAGTGTGATGGAGTACACAAACTTCAAAATGATTACCTTGTTATAGCTTTCTCCCTTGGTATGTATTGAGGAACTAGCTGCCAGCTTCAAGGTCCACTTCAAAATACTGATGTAGCTCATTGATCTACTACAAGTCCTTTCCTAAGAGCTTTACTAGCTTTGCATAGTTTCTTTAACTTCCTTCAAGAGTCCCAAATGCTTTGAAGTGCTCTGATACTACTTTTGGGGGAGATTCAACACCCCTATGAAGCTTCGGAATGTTTTAGGCCCTCACAGGTTGTTTTCCACAATGACCTTGAGTCACTTTTTTGCCTCTAATGCAACATCCAGATGTGGAAAACTAGTGAAACTTTTAGAATAAAATAAGACACTATCCACTATCCATAGCAATTTAAAACACTTGATTTGGATACTCTAATAGGGAGAACCAACCTCTACAAGTTAGACTAGTTCTTAGTGTTGATGTCTGCCTATGTGCAGAGACACACCTTCAGTGTTTACAACTTTACTCAGAGCCCACTTGGAGAATAGTCACCTAGTTCACACCAAATTAAAAACAATCTTTGAGAAATCAAATGCAAGTAGAACCACTTGAAATGGATACCTGAAGAAGGAGTTACAATCAAAACAAAATAGTGTTGGAAACTAGCTCACTCCTAAGAGAGGAAGTGAGCAATGGCTAACTATAGAGAAGAATAAGCTATCAAAATGACTAGCTAAGAAATGTGAGCTATGTAAATCAACTTCCTTACACTCTAGAATAACTCTAGGAAGAGAGTAGAGGTCATTGACCTTCTTCATGACTTTGATTCATACATATATAGGCTTTCCAAAAGTGCTCCTACAATTTTGCAAGAATCTATCAATCAACCTCTTTATTTTTTGGTAAGCTATGACTTAGGAAAGTGATTGAGGCTTCTAGATAGCTGAAATTCTTGATATGAAGCCTCTAATTAATAGGTCCCCTTTTCATCTATGCCTCCGAGACTTTAGCTATGATTTAGGAAAATATTCAAAACTCTTGTGGGATGGAACATACTAGATCACTAGACTCTTGGACTACCAAACTACCAAAAAACACTGAAAAGACACCACATTGCAAGATCCCTAAGACTTGTAGACCACCAAACAAATACTGTAAAACCACTAGAAAAATACCAGAATAACCGAAGACTGCATGGTCCTTGAGACTTTTAGGCAATCGACAAAACACAAAAAAAATACTGGAAAAATATCACAAAAATATCACGGTTCAAGGCTTGATTTTTAACAATATGAACTATTGAGCAAGGTGTTGTATGTGCCAACCATCACAAGAAATCTCATAAGTTTAGTTCAAATTGTTGAAAAAGGATTGCAAGTCAGATACACATAGAATGGAGCAAATGTTGAGGATCCACATCAGGGATTCAAGAGGATACCAAGAGGAGAAAAGTCAGGTAGACTATTCCAAGATACTAAAAACATTGCATTATTCAATTATGGTTGTCAAACACTATTAGAGTTGGAAATTTGGTAGAAAAGGATAGCTCATATAGGTGAAAGGGCTCTAAAGAAAATTCATAGAGATTAGAGAGTGCTTGGTCTACCAAATATATCCAAACAACACATGATCTACAAATGTCATGCTTGCCAATTTGGCAAGGCTCACAGACAACCATTTACAAGGAAGTGATACATTCATGGAGAAATATAGGAGCTAGTCCATATTGATGTATGGGGGCCATGCAAGGAGCCATCAATCTCTCAATCCATGTATTATGTGTCATTTATTGATGATTGTGGCAGATGGACAATACTATATTTTATGAATCATAAAGATGAAGTGTTTTCATAATTCAAGAAATATCTAGCACTTGTAGAAAATCAAACGAATAAGAATTTGAAGAGGCTAAGGCTAGATGGAGGGGGAGAATACCTCTACCATGACTATGATTCTTATCTCCAAGAGAAAAGGATCAAAAGAGAGCTTACAACCACATACATTCCACAGCAAAATGGAGTGGTAGAAAGGAGAAATAGAACCAAAGTGCAGGCTGCACAGTCAATGCTAAATTAGAAGAAGTTTCCCAACTACTTGTGGGTAGAAGTTGTGTCCAAAACAACCTCTCTAATTAATAGACTCTCATCAAAATCATTGGACATGATGACCCGATATGAAGCTTGGAAGGGAAGAAGACCTAGCCTTGAACATTGCAAGATCTTTGGGTGCATAGCATATGCACACATACCTTCACAAATTAGAGGTAAATTGGATCCGAAAGCAAAGATATGCCTATTCATTGGCTATGACCTTAATCAGAAAGGTTATAGGCTCTACAACCCAAGCAATAAAGGGTTCATTGTAAGTAGAGATGTTTTTCTTTTAAATTATTCTTGATTTGAAGATGATTGTAGGAAAATCAAAATTCCCTATGACCCAAGAAGAGTTTCCAACATTTTCAAAGAGGAATGAGCTTACACTTGAAGCATCAAGTGATTTTGATGATGACCAGAAGACTGCACGAAGGGAAATCAATTCCTAGAACTCCAAAGGCAAAGGCAAAGTGCAGGAGTTGAGAGATGTAGCAGAATCATCTCAACAAACTATAAGAAGGTCTACTAGAGAGAAAAGGAAGCCATAAAGGTATGGCTATGAAACTTCTTTGATCATCGATTTACATAGCATAGGATGCAAACTCAGAAGAACCATCTACATATGAAGAAGTCAAGAAGAAGGTAGAATGGAGAGATTCCATGGAAGGAGAGATAGAAGCTCTACAAGAGAACCAGACTTGGGAATTAGTTCCCATGAAACCATATATGAAGGCCATTGGCTCAAGATGGATTTACAAGGTAAAGCAAACTTGTGATGGCTCAAATAATAGGTACAAAGCAAGGCTTGTATCCAAAGGATTTGCAAAAACCCAAGGTATTAATTACGAAGAGACATTCTCACTTGTGGCAAAAATGCCTACAATTAGATTACTTATCAGTGTTGCATCTTCCAGGAATTGTAATTTATATCAAATGGAAGTAAAAAGGTCTATTTTCGCAATTGGAAAGCTTCACACAAATTCATAAAGCTTTTATTATAGACTTTAGGTAACCCTAACAGTTACCTCTTCCTCTCCATGTCCTTCAATCTCTGAGTATTCATATGTCCATACTTGTTATAGATCCAATTCAACTACCTTCTTGTTTGCAAATGTGAAAAACCTTGTGTGGTTTAAGTTAAGCTTCACATCCAAGGAGAATAGCCTTATCTCCTTTGTGCCTTCGGCTATCAATCTATACCCATCTTTGGGGTTTTCCACAAAGCATCATTTTCTTGTTGAATTTGACCTATAATGTTATCTCAGCTATTTTCCGCATAGAGAGTGAATTCTTTGTGATTATAAAGACATGTAGAAAATCTTTAAAGCACTTGGCGTTGTGAGAACTTTGAACCATAACATCTCCTATATTCGCAATAGCATGATTATCATCACCTACTTCCACATGCCCTTTGGTTGATGGCACAAGCACGTTTGAGAAAAAGTCCTTTTTGCAAATCATGCATTTGCTACATCCACTATCAATGTACCATGTGCTTGATCCTTATGTCTTGTAGTCACTCATCTTCATCATAGCTAGCATACACTCATTTTCATTTGAACTAGATGCATAATCAACTTCAACTTTGTAGGTTGAATTTGTCTTGTCCCTTCCATAGCAATCCATTGCATAGTGGTCATACATGCGATAAATGAAACAATCCTTTGAGCTTTGGTTGTTTCTATTCTAGATGGACCCTCCTCCTCTACCTTTGAACTTTCATCTCCCTCTTGATGAATAGTATTTTCCTCCCTAGTCTTGATAAAGATCACCATTTCATCCTCTCCTTTGTCTACCTTCATTTCTTCCTCTTCCTCTGCCTTTATCTGCATAAAAAGCATAGGCTTCATTATCCTTTATCTTTGAGCCTCCAATATTCATCTCCTCAATGACCATGAAGGCCACCAAATGATCAAATTGAGGAAGAGTGTCTCTCACATACACAAACATTGTAAAAGCCTTACACTTCTCATCATCCCTAAGCCCTTTAAAGGTGTATGCAACTAGTTCATCACCATCTATGTGACAATGTATGGAGCCCAATGCATCAATGATCTCTTTGATATTCAAAATATAGTCATTTATATTCCAACTTGGTGTCTTTGTCAAGTTGTTAACTTCGGTCTTCAATTCAATCTTTCTAGCTTTGGTGGAAGTGGAGTAAATCCTTTCTAGGGTTTCCCATACCTTCATGGGAGTGTCTAGATCTTAGGTATGCCCTATCGTCACATTGCTAATATGTTGAGATAATTTAAATACTGCTTTCTTATCTTTCTCATTCCTCTCTCTAAAGGCTCTTAATTTATTACAAGTTGGACTATCTCCTAATCTAAGTCTAGCATGTGTGCCAGTATTGAAACCCCATAAACCTTTCTGCATAAGATAACGACTTATTCTAAACTTCTATGGATGATACTTATTCTTTTCCAACTTCTAAATTGGGTGCTATATTTTGATGTGCTGACTCCTAATGCACTCTTCTAGATCCCTATGATGCAGAGGAAGTGAGAAATAATAATAGCTTTTACATCTATTGCTCAAAATTGTCCCCTTTGGTTGGTGTGTGATTTTGAACTTCATCCAATAGCTCTCCTTCCTTCACATTCCTTCAATAGCATCTCCTTTTCCTTCTTGATTTCTTTTGTATGTCAAAAAGCTCCAATACCACTGATGGGAGACCAACCAATCTCTGTATGCGGCCTTGAAGCATAGATAGCCTCACACTCATACTCACAAAACCACTCTTCATGCAAAAAAATTGATTCTTTGCGCTCTTGAGGACTAAACCCAAGCACCTTTGCACACATAAACTAAACTTAGAGAACTTGTTAATGCAAGTTATTTCAATTCAAATGGTTACTCCTACTCGGAGAAGTGATGCCTTCAAGACAAAATAGTTATATACTTTACTGGGCATAAAATGATAGACCACTATGCAATTGTAGAACTAGTTCTCTCAAAATATGCAAAGATATGAGGAGCTTCAAGGAAGCTTTAGAGGACAAGAATAACTTTCTAAAAAACCAAGAACTACAAGAAATGAGTGTGATATGACAAGATAAGTCTACTCACCACTCAAAGCAATCTACAACAAATAGACTGAATTCTATGTGGTAGATATTGCTACTCAAACTCTACTCAAAACACTTAAGCAAGAATGATGGATACTTTCTTAGCTTAGGGGCCTACTCGCTTGCTTCCCACACTCTAGGAGAGCACACACATTTGGGGGATATACAAATTAAAACTGCAATATGTGTTCATATAGACTTGAGAAAGATTTCCTAGAAGTTACAAATTACTTTACCTAGACTATAGATCTTATCACATCTAAGTGTGATAGGTGGAATTTTGTTGTTGTAAGAGACATTTGAATTTGAAATTCAAATATGAGTTCTCATGGCTAAATCTATTTTTCTCATTGATCCACATGGCATTCATTTGAGGGTTCCAAGAGTGCTAAGGTTGAAGATTGGTTTTCAACCACAAAATGACTATGACACACAACAAAAGTGTAGATTAAACTCAAAGGGCTCAAAACAATTCCTCTAGGGAACCAACACAAAGACAAAAAATAATTAACAAATCTACCTTAACTCAAAACATTCAAACTCAAATCACTTCTTGCATTATCCTACTCCCTTTAGACAAAGTTTGAAATTTTAATAAAGGAGACAAAAAAAAAATTATTCCATATGAATAAAACGGTGTGACCCATAAATCCATCATGGATCTGGGAATTGGCATAGGCATATGATGCATAGAGCAATGGAGGAAATGAGGCAAAAAACTTTAGGACCCCCTCGAATGAAAATACAACTAGGAGATGAACATAGGGAAAGGTTGATTGGTCGTCTTGAGGTGATGATTGTTGAGGGTACAGAATTTTGAAGACAAGTAGTTAATCAAATTTCTAAGTGTTTGTTGAATCGGATGCTACTCAATCGAAATGTTGTTGTATCCGAATGTTAGTGATTTGGAGTTTTAATAGGTAGTTATAATCTGGTTATGCTAATGTCATGGGAATATAGTTTGTTGTATTCTTGTTTTAAGTGGGGACTTTCATCTAAGAGACACGTGTATGTCTGATGAGAAGAAGAAGGACAGAGAATCATAAATTGTATTGTGCAGACTGAATCCATTTACTGTTGTTCCAATATTGCCATTTTGAAGAATGTGATCTCCTCTATCTTGTAATATCTGGTTATCAAAGAACATTAATGAAGTATTTTTGCCTAACCTATTATGCGCATATTGATTTTATGTTTGTCTCAAAAAATTTAGTCTGACATTGTGTTGACGCAACAAGAAACTGGTGAGTCTGAAGTATTGTTTCTGAGTATTCTCTTCTGTGTGAGTAAGGATTAATGTTGAGATTAATTTCCTAAGAGTTTGTGATGAAGTCAGTAGTTATGTATTGCTCAACCCCAACTACTAAGAATCACACAGCTCAGAGGCACATGAAAGAAATATGCATCCCCAAGTCCCAAATTTTATGTGAAGAGGGAGCTACATTCTTTTGGAGGCCTCAAAAATAGTAATCCGAATCAGCTAGGACCAAGCTTTGAAAAGAGCATCAATGACACAGGCCAGAACAAAAAAAGGAGGCTTCACCTCAAAAGAGAACATTTAAGTGGCGATCCAAGGCAAATTCACCCTCCACCAAATAATGCACTCAATAACACAATCGTAATCGATGGGTATGATTTGTTAAGTGAAGGCGAGGTCATTGGTTGCGTTACTACCTTGTGGAACACCATCAGGGGAGAAGATCTATCGGACATATGAAAAGAAATATGTGCGACCAATTTTGACAAACCTCCATAACAATGGTCAACTGTTAGTCTCGTTGCCCTGCTTGGCAAAAAAAATCATAATTGTGAGAAATTCCCTCCCTTCAGATACCATAGATCTTCATCTTGGAAAGTAACAAGATCAAAAGTTTCATCTTGGAAAGTAACAAGATCAAAAGTAAATGGATGGCCCATGAAAGGGATGGAAACATCATTGATCTTATCTATAACTTGATCTAAGTTCATGTTGCTCCCCGTGCCACTCGCTCTTTGCCTTTGGCTTTGTGGGTACTATTCAGGCTACAATTCTTCCCTTGCTTTGTGGATACGGGGGTTCCCATGGTTGCCTTGCCCTTTCACTGTATTTTTGAGTTCTTTTATTAATTAGCACATGGGAGATTAGGCATCTACTGAATTTTCTTTTGGAAAAAAAAAGAAAGATGTAAAAAAGTATTTACATGGTGGGCTAGCTCAAACCTAGATGCCTAGGAGTTTTTATAGAGTTATAAAAGCTAGGATTATTTCATAAAAATTTTTAACAAGTTCTATGTTTGCCTAAAGAACTCTTTTATAAACCTTCATATTCTCCCTTCAATTGCTCTGAGACTTAGCAATGGTGAGTGCCCATTAGACCTACTCCATGTTCATGAGTTTGTAGAAAATCAAAAGATACTTTGCCACATGCAATGAATAAGTTCCACGTATTAAAATCAATTGGTTATGCTGCTACAACCTGCAGGTAAGTAGCCATGCTTTTAACCTAAGTGTCAATGTACTCTGCACCACCATTACAAAGTTCGTATCCTCTATCTCCAAGTGGAAAAATGCAAACCTTGTACCTCCGAGTCTCATTCGGATTGGGCGAGTCTCTCGACAGAGACATCATAGCCACAATTTCCACCCCGAACCCTTCTGCATATCTGGCTATGCCATTGTTCTGTAAACATCTTGTGCGAGATCATGTAGTAACTTGCGTAGAACTCCCTCGTAGCCGGGGCTTGTATATGACCTCCCCACCCTCCTGTCCAGAGGTCGTTTCCTTTTCATGAAAGTCACCACCATCTCTCAGAGCTTTTTTCGCTCTTCTTGTAAGGACAACAGTTTGAGGATCGAGATTTTAGCATCCCCTTCTTGGAAGATCTTGAGGATTACGGGATCGGCCAGGCCTGCGAACTCAGTCCCTCACACTGTTTCCTTCATAACTGTTCGGCGCGGTAGACATCATCGTCCTCACCATCACCACTATTACATCAACACACCTTGCCCATCAAAATGGAGCTTCGACCACAAGTCTTTGCATTCCCAAGTGGTTTTGCTCGCTCTGATATCAACTGAAGTGGATAACATAGGGAAAATATGGCTAACCATGCGCAGATAAGAAGAAAAAGAGTGTTCGTATATTCTTATTGAAATAAGATCATCTAGATATAGAATAGAGATGGCTTTGGGCATTAATATGGTCAAGATAGATTGGTGATAAAGTGCCTTGAATAAGGTCACTACCAAGGAGAAGGCTGTTATCTGACAGAAATATAATTCTAATACTTTGTGAAAGGAGGTTACAAAGTGATCAACTCCTACTTTCTCCCTCAGCTTCTTGTCTTTTCATTCTTGATTTAGATCTGTACCCTCATAAACTTCAGTAATTGTATGCTACTCTCTAATGTGCAGCTTTCTTCCATCTCAGAATTATCAGTTTTTACCTGCTCAAACTTTTTGTGTATAGTCAATGTGTTTTATGAAATAGATCTGCAAGATCAAAAGATTAACAACACATAATAAGGCTAAAGAATCAGAGGGTGAGATAATAGAGGTCTTTTGAAGCTCCATCTTAGATCAACATACTGTTTCATTAGATATAGTGCTTAACTCACACCTACAACATCAACAGGTATACTCATCAATTCTTCAACCTTAAAAACGAAGGGGGTGATTTAGTTCTTGCACATACTTTAACATACGAACTATAGGTTTTTTCTTCGGTACTATGCATATTTTAATGCTGATTGATTTTACATATTATTAACCATCTATTTAGGATTATTAGAAATTGGAAGATGCGGGACTTTTTGTGTTACAAATGGTGCTACCAGTTTGCATCTTGCATGAGTTCTGCATGCAAGGTTTTGCTTCATCATCAAGTTTTTTTAATTTTTTTGTTTGATATCACATACATTCACACCAAAGGAGCCTATCTCGGATCATTTGAGAGAGTGGACACTTGAGTATCTACTCAGGCCGCCTTGCTCATAAGGATTTTCCCCTCTTTTCTTCATGTTTTTGTTTTTTATTCTTTCTTTCCAAACGTTTGCCTTCCTAATGAGTCCAAAGGTATGCTCATTCGATGAGATCTACCACTAGGCCAGATAGTAAAGGAAATGGTGAAGCTGCAATTTCTACCCTACTTAAAAATATATTTCGTTATATGTATTTCTTCTTTGATATGAAAGAGGACATGGACTTAGTTATGCCTCACGGCCAATGGTTCTTCAAGGTTTCTTCTATCCTCTCCTTTAAATGGTATAGTTTGTTTGACCCTACCAAGGAAAACCTTCCAAAGTGCCGATCTTGTTAGATTTCCCACGGTTGCCTCCTTGTTGGAACCGTTGCCTTGAAGGTATTCAAGAAGTGATTAGAAACAGTCTAGAGGAATTCATAAAGATTCTATAGCTCCTCATACTCTAGTACAAAATAGTGTAGCTCAAAGGATGAATATGTCTATTCAGGATAGAGTAGTTTATATGCTCCATCATGCAAACCTTTCACAAGAAGCAGTATTGATTGTAGTTCATGTGATTTACCTTTCACTTAGTACTACCAAAGGTGTGAAAGTGGCACAAGAGTTATGGACAGAGAGGCCACCATATTATGATCATTCTTGAGTTTTTGGGTGTGAAGCATATGTTCATATACCCAAGAATCTTAGACAAAATTTAGACCATAAGTCAAAGCAATGCATTTTTCTTGGATATGGTCGAACAGGAAAATTTGGATATTGCTTATGGGATCCTGAAACACCATTAGTGATCAAAAGTAGCGATGTCATTTTCAATGACTCTAAGATGCATAAATAGCCCATTACGGAGGTTGAAGTGAGAAGAGTGGTGTTTTAGGATACTAATCCTCCAATGAGCATGCATAAAAATGTTGCACATAGGGATGTTCAAGAGAATGTCCGATTAGTTCATTCTCTAAATGTTCCTCTTCAGCAACCATTGAGACACTCTACATGTGTCTCACATCCACGTGATAGATATGTTCTATGTTTGAATTTTGTTATGCGAAAAAACTCTCATGAGCCTTGTTGCTACAAAGAGGCCATGCAGACAAAGGATCATGTCAAGTGGGAGCATGCCATGAAGAGTGAGTTGGATTCTATTGACAAGAATGGTACTTGGTATTTAGTACCTTTGTCAAAGGGTAGGACCACTTTACCATGTAAATGGGTATATAAGCTGAAATTTACATCACATAATGGTGTTGATTTCAAGGAAATCTTCTCTCAAGTGGTCAAAATGACTACTCTTTGAATGTTGTTTGGATTCAATGCAATGGAGGACATGGAGCTATTCCAAATGGATGTGAAGACTACTTTCTTGCATGAAAATCTTACAGATCAAATCTATATGGAACAACTAGAGGTTTATCTAGTTTGTGGCAAAGAAAGTCTAGTTTCTAAGCTGAAGAAGAGCTTAAATGGACTTAAACATTCCCTTACACAATGGTACCAAATGTTTGATGAATTTATGAAGCCTCAACACTATTCACAAAGCAATGAGGATAATTCTCTCTACACAAACAGATGCTTAGATGAAATCTTGATATGCTTGATACTTTCTATCAATGATATGTTGAATTCTAGGAAGTCCTCTTATGCCTTCCCAATTCTCAAATAGGAATTGAGTCAGACATTTGATATGAAGGATTTGGGGGATGCCAAACATGTTCTTGGCATGCACATTACTTGTGATATGAGTAAAAGATGCATATCCTTGTCTCAAAGCGAGTACATATCCAAAGTACTTCACAGGTTCAATATGCAGGGTGGAAATGCATTGAGTACATCTTTACCCATATATGTGAAATTGAGCAAGGATGATTGCCCCAAATCAGATGAGGAAAAGAAAATCATGATGGAAATTTCTTATTACTCTATTATTGGTAGTCTCATGTATGCTATGGTAGCTACAAGACTAGACATTGCAATTGGAGTAGGATTCATGAGCATATATATGACTAATCGTGGCCAGAAGCAGTGGGAAGCAATCAAGATGATTTTGTGATCTTTGAGTGGCACTAAGGACAAGTGTGTATGCTTCGATAGAGAGAAAGCATCCATTATCGATTACACAGATTTTCATTATGTTGGTTGTGAAGACAATTGTAAGTCTACATCTTAGTACATTTTTTATTTTGTTGGAGGTGCTAGCTCTTGGCGATCATGTCTTCAAGAATGTACAATTATTTCCACTATAGAATCAGAGTATATTGAAATACATGAGGCATGTAAGGAAGAGTTCTAGCTTTCACATCTTGCTTTTGATATAGGTCAGCCTCAACATGTACCTTGTTTGCTCAGTGATAGTCAGAGTGCCATTGCATTGGCTAAGAATTTGGTCTATCATGAAAAGACCAAGCACATCGAGGTGTGGAATCACTTCATAAGATACTACTTAGCCATTGAGTGCATTATTCTTGAGAAGTTTCATACTTGAGATAATGTTGCAGATGCTTTGACCAAAGCTCTATCATTGGATAGCTTTCAACATTGTCGTCACTTTATGGGGGTTACTTAATCCATGATCCTTACTTGTATATTGTGTAACATGCCTATCCACTGGGAGGTATAGTTTGTATACTTACACTCAGGTATTCTTTATCATTCTTTATATTTCTCAGGCCTTAAATGGGAGGTTGTTACTATTAGTATCCATATCAAAGGCCAAATGGCTATTGGACCCTATTGTGTATGTTCATAAATAAAACATATAATGGCCTAGTCAACCATAGACTATAATTTTTACTGCATTTGTAACACCCAAGAAGCCTATGTCCATGCTCTTTGTGTACTATGTTTTTTGTGTACTCTATAGACTCTTTAAGTATTGTAAGTATTGTGTATGGTGTCTGGATCTAGGTTTTATATGTCAAGGGTATTGTATTGGAGCTCTCAAGAAGGAGAGTCCATTGAGGTGTATCACTATCAAAATACTTCACAATGCTCTTAAAGTATTGCATATGTGACTCTCACATTAGTGACACTTCAATTAACATCGCTAACAACCTTGGAAATAGCATCGATTAGTGCATTGCTTAAATGAAAAGAATCTACTTGATGCTTAGTGTGACAAAATGTGCAATCCTATAGTGACAAAAGTGTTTTTGGTCGATCATTGCTATGCCCCCATCTTCCTTGTAGTGAATAGAGTCTCCAATATATGAGTCAACCTCTCCACATTATAACACTTAGATGAACATATGTAATAGGAAGCATTGTTGTTTCTAATCGAGAGAACAGTATGAAAATTATAACCTTTTAAGATCCTTAGAACATGAAGAAAAGAGAAGCCTATAAAGGGAATGAAAGATAGTTTGATAGAGTTTCCAAAAGAGGTTCTCACGAGCATACTAGGGAAAGTAATATCACCAAGGAAATAAGTGACTATACTTTTTCCTATAACCCCATCTACTAGAAGGACCAACAAAAAGTGTATCTAAATGATAAGCTCCATAAGGATCTAAACTCGAACCTACCTTATGATGTTGAGGATTAAGAAAACTTGTGAACAACACATAGAGTGAATTGTGGAAGCAAAAATTCTTAGCTAACAATCGAGACTGTCAACAACATGTTGATGACTTGCCTCCCTTCCTTTGAAAGCACCTCGAGTACTATCCCAATCTAGATGCAGAAATCATTATGAGCTCATTTGCTTTCAGAAAGATACGCTTTTAATTGGAAACTTTCTAAACTATCCCCTGCCACCTTCAACTTATAACGATAAGATATTCCACCCATACATGTTCAAAGTAATTAGGTACATCCACAAGATGCAATATACACTAGATCTATCCATAATGTATGCCCAAAAAACACTCAATACGTTACAAGGATGCCTCATAGGATTGCAGAACCTACAATTGGTAGAAAATTAAGCAATTGACTTCCAAAACAGTCATGAATACTTAGTACTGAGTCTATCCACAACACGTAATTTAGATTTTGTACTTGCATATTATTTGCAATAGATGTGTTGACTTCACACTATATGTAAAGAGTTGGGGATGTGTTCACGAATCTAATTTTTAGAAGCATTCATCTATTTCTACATCCATACCATTGGCACTTAATGCCACTAGGTTGGCATCTCATCCGATATTGATGGAGATTGAGCAAAAATGGGTGTTATAAGAAATATGGAGGTACATGGATAGGCTCAACATGTGAGACAGCACCATACGAAGTATTGTAGAGAATCTTCATTTCGATGTCAATATCGAACTTCATACTTAAGGACAAGGTTGAAAAAATAGTGGAAGCACCCAAATCAGACACGCTTGAAAGAAATTTATACTTATAGTGCACATTATGAGGGGGGATAAAAGGCATAAACTTTTAGAGATACATATAAGCTCATGGACTTTTGTATTTGTAAAACTTTTTAGTTTAATACTTTCACCACTTGTATCGTCAGCTTATTTGTCACACAAAAAAAGAAAAAACGAGGGAGAGAGATAGAGAGAGAGAGATAGAGAGAGAGAGAGACAGAAGTGTATTGTCTAGTACTCGCAAGTTAACATCAAATGTGATAGTGAGATGCAAAAATTCACAAACTCACTTGAGAAAGGAAATTTAATGCAAACTTCACCAGAAACGATGATAAATTTTCTAGAGAGAAATACTTGAATGATAGAAAGCAAGTAAATATCTAGATTAAAAACATGATAGGATGACCTTTCCAAGAAGTTTTCTGTAGAATGAAAAGATCTCGAAGGGGGTGTGTGACATAATGGGAAAAGTGATACATATATTTTTGCACTTACTCCTATGAGTGATGTAGGCATGAGGAGTCATATATATTTCCCAATAATGTACTAGATATGTTGTATGAAAATCCCACAAGATCTCTAGAGAGCAACAATCGTGTAATTCATTTGTATTTACAGGAATTTTTATTGTTAAAAAGAAGTGGTCTTCAGGGAGCCACTATAGAGGGCCAAGCTCCTCACTTGTAAAACTCGTTTCTGAAGTATAGTGAGCTTCCTCTTCTTGCGGACTTGTCACTTTAAATTTCATCACATTATGAGTTTTTTTTTTGTTTTACTTTAGGTGCAGGATACTTTCTGGACATCTATTTATGTGTTATCTATCTTATTCATGATCTTTTCAAGCTATTTTGCATAACTAAACATTTGCTTAAGTGATTCATGTGAGTGGAAACGATATCTCTATAGAGTTGTGAGGTCTGAATAGAGCTCTTAAGAATATTCTTTGGATTTTCTACTCTTACATCTTTTAGTAATTGAAAGCTTTAGAACGAGCTATTGCATTCAATACATGGATAAGTATTGACTCGGATATGATTATTTTCATGAACAGTGTTTCCTTTCAAGCGTTAAACGAGAACGTGACTTGGCTTGGGATAGAAGCCTTGTTTGATGAACTTTAAAGAGCTACTTGGCTATCTAACCATCTCTAGTTTGTACTAATATTAAATCTTACAAAATTTGTGGGCTCCCGCCATGGTGTAAGCATTGCCTCAATGGTAGAGAAAGCATGGGTCACCTCTTCTTTTCATTCCCAACGAACTTGATGAACTCATAGGCCATGGGAAGACTTTTGGCTTTACAGAGTCAAGTGAACTGGAAACAATCTTTACTTGGAGAAGTGATCTATTGCTCTCCTTTCTTTTGGAACGTAAATAGGGTAGAAAAATCTGTGGGAGATACTAGAAAGATGCACAGCGAACTTCAACAACCCTCCAAAAGAGTGATCGAAGAAAAACCGTTTGGCCTTTTATGCAAAAGAATTTGTAATTGTGAAAAGCCGCCTCCCAAACACCATAGGTTGTTTGTTTCTGAGAAAAACAAGATCCAAAGTAAATGGTTCCCTCATAAGGGGGAGGAAAATGTTACTGACTTTCTTTGTAACACTCTCTAATGATTTTTTTATTAATTGTATGTAAGGCCATCTAGGTACCTCTTAACCCTAGATTTCTTACGACTTTCGGGTTGTCACCATTGTATCGCCTCCAGCCCATCCTGCCCTTTATTTGCGAAATACAATATGTCACATGGGCATTATGCACCGTCACTTCTACAGCTGTTCTTTCAATTAATTCATCAAGGAGGAAGAAAGCTCGGCGGAACTTCCATAAAAAAAAAATCACTATTAAATATGTACCTCGATGAATATTTGTGTAATTAGCTGTGAAATGATCCTTGAAGTTAGTGAGAGCGTCAATAAAACTTAGCTGAAACGATACTTAGGATTCGTGATGCTTTCAATGAATGACAACTCAACACGCAATACGTTTTGAAGAATCGTGATACATGTTTTCGGTAATATATGATTTTGTCATGCACTAAAAAAGATTTCTCGATTAATGGCGATAATCAAATGCGAAACTTTGTCACAATTCAACGTATTGGGCGTGGGGAATTCCTTTTAACCACAGCATACTTGAGGGATATATGTTTCTGAGACGTCATATTGAGAAAATGTGACACTTGAAGCTCGAAAATTTCTGAAATCATATGGCGCTGAAAGCTTGACTGTTCATTAATCACTCTAGGCTTTCACTGCGTGTTCAAACGGTTAAGAAAAATAAAACAATCAAGAATACAGTTCATAAGTTTATAAAATAATCTGGGCCTTCACTCAGGATACATCTTCATTGCTCATTATCATGATTGTTTGCAAAGGAGGACGATGGTTGAGGTGTCGACAACGTCGTACTCATAAGCACATATCCTTCCATTCTGCATCTCTTTTACTTGAAAAGCAGCATAATATCTCTTGAGGAAAAGTAGTACATTCATTTTTTATGATCATAAGCGAGGGAAGACCTGCAATACAAAGTGAATACTAATAAGAACGAGCTATATCTGTTTTATATATGTATGTATGTATGTGTTTATCTGTCTGTATGTGTATGGGGCTGCGTGATATTGCAAAGACGCTCAAGGAATGCATTATGTTTATCTACACAGTATGTTCCGTCGTAACCTACTTTCAATCTCTCGTGGGAGACGTCTTAAGCGTCTACAATAGCCAATATCCAATCGCTTCAAATTCGTGAAACTGCCACTCCCAAAATCCAGAGCTTCTAATTGTCTGCTTCCGAGAGATCGTATCACTGAGGCAGTCATATGGCGATGTGGTATCTGGTCCCTCCCCTCTTGAGGTCTGCTCAGGGGAACGTGTGAAGCACGAGCCGATGGGTGCAATATAGCAGACGAAAAAATACACTGCTATCTCCTCTAATAGATGGAGGTGTATCCACATGAAACGTGCCTCTGGGTCTCTGGCTACCACCTGTACCCTGTGTTGTAACATCTGTCTGTAGAGCACGGCTACTCCTCTTGATCCTCGTGTGGTATGTTGTCTCATCTGTCAACGGTGAGCTGACTCCCACATATAGCCCTCAATCCTCAGTAGGATCCTCCCCGGGTTCTCGTGTGTCTCTGTCAAGAAGATCATGTCTCTGCACTCCATCACCTCCTCGAGGCGCCCTGGATGTGTCCACAAAGATCCATTGCAATTCCAAACTACAATGTGCACCTCCGGTTGTGCTATCTCATAGGCTGCGAATCCCTACTCAGTGGGCCATCCATCAATGATGACATGATCGTCTCTGTATAGGGCACGATGTCCCTCCCGTCGATCCTGGAGGACATGCAACATGCATGCACGCCTGTGCTCTACCTGCATCCGTGTGAGGTCGTCATCCAAATAGATGGGGATGCCCGGTGTAGTGCATAGTACCACCCGTCATCCGAGGAAGTCTCTCCTCCCGGTCTCATCTGAGAACTGAATAATAAGTGCTCTACTCCGTGTGGTGTCCCGTCCTGCTCTCCGGGCTCTAGTGAAAGGAAGATGCTCATCCGCGTGGTGTCCATGTACTGTGCACAAGTGATGCCCATCCTTCTCTGGTGATCCATCTGTCTCTGTGACGCCGGAGATGCAAACATTGAGCCTACGAGCATGTCGCATCTGCTCCTCCTTAATGGTGGTGTGTACTATGTGGATCTCCTCATGGTGGTTGTTCTTCTTTGCCTCCTGTCAAAGGTTCTTTTTCACAACCTCGACCCATCCGTCTCTCTTAGTCTCAAGCTGGCTCTGGACCCCCTCCATGCACTCCTTTTTGATAGTCACCCAAATCTCCTTTAACTATGGGGCAATCTCCCCCTCCTCGCGTATGCTATCTAGTTTCGTTCTCATATCAGTAAGCTTGGTGTGCAACTCCTCCTGGTCTCGTGAGTGGTACTTGCGGATAGCAAGAAGCTCTTCCAGAAGGGATTCATTTTCTTTCTCCAAGGTTGCCACCTTGGTTTCAAGCGACGACTCTGCGGGTAACCCCGTTCAGTCCACAATCTCCTTCTTTATTATGTTTTCCTATCAACTCTCGGAGGGTATGCTCTAAGGTGGCTCGAAGAGAGAGAGAGAGAGAGAGAACATGCAACTCTTGGTTCTTATTTCTCTCATAAGCAACAAAAAGGAAAAAAAACTTAATATATCTAGAGAGAGAGAGGAAACGGTGGAACCACCGGGGATGTTTAGGAGATACGAAAGCGCGACATCGTACTAAGCGATGAAAAAAGTGATTGTGTCTTGGTTATTTTAATCAGAAAGAACAAAGAAAAGTGATTGTGTCTTGGTTATTTTAATCATCTTGAGGATGTATACACGGCTGAAAATGAGTCCATTGATGTGTGTATGATACACATCAAGGACTTCAAAAAGCAATTAGCAAACATAAATGAGATTATTCTTGATGCATCACTCATCTCTATATTTTTGAAAGGATTGCCAAAGTCATTTTGAAGCTTTTCGACTCCACTCTATTTGGTTGCAAAAGCGAATCCAAATATGTATGCATTTGATGACTTCAATCTAGAGTGAATAAGAGTGGTTTGATTGAGAGATGTCAAGCACTTGCTATCTCACAAAAGAGGGAAAAGCAAGTATGGTTCAACTTTGGATTCATCAAAACCAAAGCCTCAACCTTCCTCTACTAGTTATTCCTCTAATGATGCTAATTTTTAGAAGATAGGAGATGCAAAATTAGCATAATCTTGATCATATTATTGATAATGATAGATAGTTTCTAAGTGCAATGGAAAGAAGAAGAAGTCAGACATGGCTAAAAATGCTTCAAATAGGAAGAATGATAAAGCCAACATGGCTCAACATTTTTGGGCATGTGCTGTTACATGTCAATATGATGCATCATTGCATTCTTAATACATGTTTTTTGTGTGAATCTTATCCACATTGGTTCTTTGATAGTGGCGCTTCATAAAACATAACTTCATGCAAAAGCTATGGCCACTAACTATATTTCCTTATGCATAAAAATGACTTTATCTTAGAAAGTAAACATAACAACCCTCTCAAGCTTTGCCAAACCTCTAGCAAAATTTGAGGCAATTGTATTGGGGAACCCAAACATGTATATACATTTCACACAAAAGGATAAAATATCTTGCACAAGTAAAGACACTCTAGATGAAGTGGAAACCTGCCCCAATACCAATTGTTGGAGTTTAATGTCTAGGAAAGCACACAAACAAGACAATGAAGAAGAAGTTTGGATCACAACACAATAGTAAATGAGTTGCCAAGTGAATTTACAAAGATAAGTAATGTGTTAGGGTTATAGGCATTTATACAAGCCATGGGAAAAAAGTTTCCTAGGATTCCTAAGTCTGTTCACACAGATCACTACTAAAATATATCAACACGATCGTAGAAGAAACATTTTCTCAAAATAAGCTTTTTTCTATATGCATAGATCATGTTGTATACACCTCAGTAAAATGGTGTTGTAGAGCATAAAAATAGAACACTCCTTGAAATGGCATGATGTATTGTTAAAGAAAAGAACCTTCCTCCTAAGTTTTGGATGCATGCAATCATCTGTGCAAACTATGTGTTGAATCGCTACCCTACAAAAGCATTGACAATCATCACTCCCTTATGAGGCTTAGAATGTACATAAACCTATGGTTAGTCATATGTGTGTGTGTTTGCTTCTTTCACATATGCTCTTGCCCCATTGCAACAATGTCACAAACTTGATGACAAGGCAAAGAACTATATATTTATTGCTTATAGTGCCAAAAGGATTATCATTTGCACCATCCATTGATGACAAAGCAAAGAAATTTATATTTTTTGGTAATAATTTTGAAAGTAAAGGACATTTTTTGCACCATCCATTGTGAGTTGAGAAGTGGTATTTGATGAAAACTTTTCACTTTTTCATGTACTTAAATACAAATAAATAGCCAATTGTTAGCTCACAAGATATGTTTGATACACTCATCGCTTTGTTCCAAAGCGGTGCACTTCACATTCAACATATACACTACCCAAGTCAAGTTTAAAGGGCTAAAACGTTCAAGTAGAATAGAGCTAAAGATGCAAAGAATGTCAAGCCAAACATGGCTGAAGGTTTCTAGCCAAACATAGTTTCATAGCCAAACATGTTTGAAACTACTAGACATTTCAACCCACATATAGCTGAATATTTTTTTCAAAATATGTCTAAAAATGATCATGCAATTTCTTCAATGGATAATATTCATGTGGATGATGTATAGAATAATGAAGGAATGTCTATCAAGAGTGCACAAACTATGCCAAAGTGGCTGAAATAGACTTTGTAGGGCAACAAATTGGGTGCACTTTTAACTAGAAGAACAAGATCATGGCCAATCGCACTTCTCTTAGGAATACGAAAGTGTCCCCCTCTAGAGAATATTTATTATTACGACATCTTTAGTGTTGATATATTTTGGTAATGATGTGTGTGAACTAACTACAACCACCATGCAATTTTTTTTACCTCTTTAGGAGGTTTTCTCCCTTGCTTGTAGATTCATCCAAAGGTGGTCTTCTTTCTTGTGTAGTTCATGTGCTTCTACACACCTCAAAATCCAACAATTGGTATTAGAGTAGGTTTTTGCTTCATCTAGGGTGTTATCAACACCCCCTCCCTCCCCATCATAGTCTTAGAAAGGCTTTGGTGATCATACTTAGGGCAATTAAGATTTCAAAATAGATTTGCTATGTGGTGTCAAAATCATGATCTTAGCTTCTTTTGACCACAAATTGCATTATCCCATTGACTCTACAGACAATTTTCTTCTTTTGTGCCAAACATATGTACAGGTTTTGATTCATGAGTACAAGCACTCAAAGTCTGCTACAAATCTAGTAGGGCTCAAGATGATAGTTCTGTTCAACTTTTTGAGACACAATTATTTTTCTATATTAGGGTATCTTAGTTAGTGGCAACTATTGCAAGTAATGATGTATTCTATATGTTGCCTATTGAGGATAGATTTAATGGTACTAATTACCCATTATGGGCACATATGATGCATCATGTATTGGTTGCAAAAGCATAATGAAATATTGTGTAGGTTGTTGAAAAATAACTTACTCCACCTACAAATATAGTAACAAAAGGTGATGCAAATGGCATTGAAGATGATGATCTTCAAATTCATGTTCATGCTATGGTTCTTGTTGCACCTACTATAGAGCAACTTGGTTGGGATGGTAGAGATGCTCTAACACATGCATTGATAGCTTTATCTATCAAACGTGTGATTATCCCTCACATTCCCTCTTACAAAGTAGCTAAGGATGCTTGAAATACACTTACCAATTTATACGAGTCAAGAAATGAGGCTCATGTTGCTTATCTCTGAAAATAATTGGAGAGTGAGCATATGAATGGTGAGATTCCATCGAGATTTTTTTGACAAAGAAGACTTAAAAGTGCAATTCATTTTTTATGATGAAGTCTTGCTAGATAGTTCACTTGTGTAGACTCTTCTGAATGGTCTTCCATATTCATATTAGATTTTTGTTTCTACTCTTCGGTTGGTGATCAAAAGCAATCAAATAACTTAAAATTTATGGATTTAGTATTCTTTTTGTTGCAGGAAGATAAGTCTAGGCAAAATAGGTCCATCATGCATGTAGGAGATCAAGCTTTCTTAGCTAGTCAGAAAGGAAAAGGTAAATGGAGCTCATCTACTCGTATGTAGAAATCTGCTAACTTTGCACAGTGGAAAAAGGACGACAAAGATGAGAAGATATAAGAAATAAAAAAATTATTTTACAAATACTGTAAAGGAAATGATCATGTCATAAAGAGTTGAGAGTTGTCCAAAATTGGCTGCAAAAGAGGCAAAGAAAAAGGTGGCTATAATTGTTGTTGTACATGCCTCTACGCCGAAAACAAAGTTTGCTAATCTTCTAGAGAATGAAGAATGTGCATTTACTGTTGTTTGCAATTATGATCCATCTTCTCATGAATAGTGTATATATTTAGTAGACTCAAATGTTTGGTACTTTAGCAATTGGGCAACAAAACATATTACCCTCGAGCACGGTTTCTTTAGCTCACTTGAGCTTTCCCCTACAGGGAATACTTTCACATGTACTAACAACTCATATTATCCTATAACGGGAGTTGGTAAGATGATTCAAACTACTAGTGATGATAGTTCTTTCACATTGTGAGATGTTTTGAATATGTCAAGGATCTAGACAAATCTATTATGAGTTTCAACACTAGCCAAGATCAGCTTGTTTGTAAAATTTGTCGATGAAAAACATACAATTCATGATCTATCAAATGGTGATGTTATTATTGCTTCTAGCATTTTATATGGTGGGCTCTATAAAATCATAGGTTATTCAAAATTTGTGAATGGTTCAGCATGTGTAGTTGAAGATTCTCAGGCTATGTCAGATGAAAAGTTTTGACATGCATGCTTTGATCATCTGATTTATGCTAGTTAAGTACCCATGCAGAGATCTAAAATGATGTCCTCTCTGTCCAAACTTGCAGCACCTTGTAAAAATGACTCTGAAGGCTCTATTTTGAGAAAATATAATGATCCTCCTCATAACATGGTTTAGTTCAGGCTACTAAAACATTGCAGCTTGTTCACACTCATGTGTGTGGTCCTATGCAAACCTTAGCATACACACCATAAGACTCAAAAGGAAGATGAGTGAGATATAGAGAGATAATAGAGAGGGTTTCAAGCATAATAGTAAGCTATGAGGCTCATCTAGACTAACTATATTCAAATGTCAAATTACAATTTGTGTATATGATACAAACTGACAATATCTATATCTAAGCAAAAATAGGAACTTAATACAAGAGATTGTGTGCCTAAGAGGTATGAAGAGTGTGTGTGTGTGTGTGAATATAGAGAATAAGAATAGTTTATAATTTTTGTATAGCAAACCTGAAATCTGATCAACCTAAATCAGAAACAAGTGAATTAGCAAGTAATAACAAAATTAGACTTGCTACTCATAGTAAATCAACAATAGATGTTGATGATAAGCTGGCAAAATCGCCTCTAGATAATCACCAAGAGGTAAAGCACAACTCCTCCAAGAGTGTGAGAACTCGTCCTCCAAGATGGCCTCCAATATCTCCTCCTAGCTTTAGAAGATTGATCATCTCCTCCAAATGTGTGAGACTCCTCCTTGATCTCCTTGAGAGGATTGATTGTGTGATGATGAACAATAGGTCAAAGCCTTCCTTATATAGCTTTGAGTGCTCCTATTGAAAAGCGCTTTATAAAAAGCTAGAATCACTATGATCAGGGGGAGAATCTATGATCAGTAAATATTAAATCGAATCCACTCTAGCTTTTGCAATCGAAAAAAACAAAATTAACTCAAAATATTTGTGCTATGCCAAGAGCCAAACATACTCCAAGAAAACAATTCTCGAGTTTTTAGGTGATTTGTGGGGTTTGAACTTGGGTTGGCATTGTGGGAGGCACTTGCCTTAGCCAAGGTGCCTCACCACAATTCTTTGAAATTATACCTATAAGATATGAAAACCATGTTGTAAATTTTGAGATTTTTTGGACCAATATGAGAATTGTTTCCAACAAGAAATTGGATGATAAAGTAGTGTATTGTATTTTTGTTGGATTGAGTTTTGAAAAAAGGCTATCATATGTATAATCCATAGACTAAACTCATTTTAATTATCAGTGATATGTTTTTGTGGAAGATGCAATTCAGCCATTACTTTCATATACTATGGGGATATCAACTAGATCCAAAGATGTTTATGACACTTTGATGCCTCTTTTTAGAGGTGGAGAGTCTAATGCTGGTTTGAATGAGGCAATTTCTCAGCCTTTACAAGTTTCATATGATGATGATGCACATCATTCCATTTTTTTGTGTAGATTTACATGATGCACTTGTTGATGAGAGGGCTAACATAGAGGAGGGAAAAAACTATGCCAGTATGGTAGGCATAGACTTTGTGGGATAGAAAATTAGATTGAACTTTTTCATATTGTACTTGTTTAGGATCTCATAGTGCTCCTTTTGCATCAAATCACTATGCTATTGCTTCCTTTAGTCTCTATGATTAGAACAAAACTATTTCTTTTGATGAAGCACACAATTGAGTAAATTTGATGGTTGTTATGCAATCGGAATATGATGTTATTATGAACAATGGTACTTGATGTTTATGTGGTTGGCCTCTTGGCAAAACAGACATTTGGAGTAAATGGTGTACAAGATGAAACATAAACCTGATGGAACAGTTGACACATACAAAGCTAGGCTTGTTGCAAAATGTTATGCTCAAGAAAGAGGCATTTTGATGAAATCTTTGCACCCACATGTTGAATGACTATCGTTCATAGCTTTTGTGCACTTGGATCCCAGCATGGTTGGAATCTACATCAATTAGATATTAAAACTGCATTTTTGAATGGTGATGTACATGAGGAAGTGTATGTTTCTCAGCCATGTGGTTTTATGTAGAAAGAGCATGAAAACAAAGTCTGAAGGTTCATTATATGGTTTGAAGCAAGCAGCACCTCCTTAGTATGAAGACATACATGCCTACTTGATTGCACATGGCTTTGAGAATAGTCCAACTGAGAGCACCTTATATGTTAAGCATGCAATGTTGTGTTTTTTATCATTGTTATCTATGTTCATGACATGTTACTAGTCCTAATGAGAAGCATATTGCTAATTTTAAGGCTGATTTACTTGCCTCATTTGAGATGTCAGATTTGAGGCATTTGCATCTTTATTTTGGCATTCAATTTATGCAAGTTGTTGGTGGAATAGCTACATCGAAAAAAAATATATTGACACATTATTCAAGATTTTTTCCTTGGAAGATTGCAAACATATTACCACTTCTATGGAAAGAGTTTTATAGTTGACTCTTCATGATGCTAGAGATGCATTTATCTCTATCAATAGGTTGTTGGATGCTTGATTTAACTATGCATAACTCGACTAGATATTGAATAGTTTTATGCATTACCCAGGTGTCAAGCATTGGCATGCGGTTAAGCGCATCTTTCCAAACTTGAGTGGCATGTGGCTACTTGGATTCTTTTATCCCAATGGGAGATCACTACCACCTGATTTACATGCTTTTTTTTTTACTCTGACGAGGCTAGTTGCTATGACACTCGTGTCCATAAGTAGTTTTCACTCCATGCTTGGTAGCTCATGCATATCTTGGTTGCACAAGAAGCATCCTATTGTCATCACATCTACTTGTGAGGCTGAGCACTTATGGTTTCTACAAGTAGTAATGAATGATATACAATGAAGATGACTCCTACCCATATCATCTACTGAAGTGCTTGGGGTGCTAAACATAAGGAATCTATAAAGATTTATAAGAAAGAGTGTTGCTTCTTGGATAACAAGGAATTCGCACTCATCATACCTAGTGTTGAACAAAACAATGTGCCATGTTATCATAAAACATGGAACAGATATCGAAGTTATACAATGATTGGAGCAAGCTATACAAGGAGTGTGATGAGAATTCGAAGGAAGGACTAAAAGAAGAACCAACTCATGGAGAAAGCTCACAAGCACGAACAATGGCTTCTGCTAAGATCACATGGAAGAAGAAAACTGAGTTGGATGTTAAAGAAAAGATGAGAGAGATGCATGAAGCTCTTATTCCTTACGGACAGTTCTAGCATGGTCCTCTCATCTCATTCCTATTTCTGCATCTACTCTTATAATGCATTCCCAATATTTTTTTCTCAATGGCAAGAATGCCAAAAGTGAAAGAAATGAGTGTAAATGACAACAAAAGGTCGAAGAACTTGAAGAAGAGTTTATGGATGTGAAGCAAATAGGGAAGCAAAGAGAATAGCCAGTTCACAGAGGTAAGAGATAACTAGATCAAGTTAAAGTTGAGAGATCTATGCAACTAGGGTCAATCGCAAAGCAACATGCAAGTTCAATTGTTGCACAAGCTGTGTATGAGCACTTGAAAATGCTTCTCGAAGCATAGGAACGAAACAACTGCAACTACACATAAATTGGAATAGCATGAAAAATGTTATCCCCAAGGTGACTCAGCAGGAAAAAAACGAAATTCCATGTGGAAAAAGGTTATTCAAGCTCCCAAAACTTACTAGAATGAATTATATCAGAGTCTTTGAATTCCTAGAACCCTAAGAAAGTAAAAACAAGGGTGAGAGTATTCTAGGATACAAGAGTCAAGTAAACCTCCATAGTACTTCCATCGCCAAAGACTTTCCCCTTCAAGACCGTAATTTTTTGACCACTTAGGCTTGAAGTGCATAAAAACAAGACTTAACCACTCTCAACCAAGGCAGCTAAGAGAGTCCCAAGAGATTACATTGGCCACCTCAAAAGTGTTATAAAACGCCTACCTCCAAAAAACGCTGTCTGATTAGTCGTAAGCCATTCCTCTAGTCCATCACATCTCTCCAAAACTAATTCTCGCATGGAAGCGCCAAGTTCCGTTGGAAGTGCCTTCAGGTTATGGCATTTTGCTACATAGAGTTCCTCTAAGTTTGGTAGCGAGGCCTGCAGAGAATCGAGAAATAACTTTCCATCAGCAAATATCAATGTAAAAGCGCAAAGTATGACGATATGTGAATGTAAAAGTACAACGAATGAAACAGTAATGTCAAAAACACTTGCTCCGTACTGACGTTCACAGTGTGGAGGTTGCTGCAACCGTTCAACCAGAGTTTTTGGAGAGTTGTAGAGAGGAACGAAAGAGTGTCCAAAGATGTACATTCCCGAAGGTCGAGAATCTCCAGGGAAGAAAGTCCTGTCGACAAATTAATAAATAACAATGAATCACGAAATTTCTGTGGAAATTACATTAAAGACTATACACTCTCCTCTCAAAATAAAAGACCCTGTTCTCCTCTTAAACCACGAAAGTTGTGTTGACAATTAAAGACTATATATTCTCCTTTTAAAGAAACACAACTCGACAGTTTTGTTAACAGTACATTAAATACTATGTATTTTCCTCTTAAGAAACATAACTCGAGAGAGAAAATGATGTGGCTTTAAATAAAGCAAAGTGTGGGAGAAAATGAAGATTCAAAGGTCGTTCAGGAACAAGTTCCTCTCACTTCTCTCTGACACAAATATCTTGCATACTTTGGAAAAAGGAGGTCAATCTCTTAGACTACGCGGGTGAAACAAATCAACAACTGATTGATGAGGAAACCACAAAAAAAGTGTTCCACAAGAAAATAAGGCAATCAAGAAGGACACAACAAAGAAACTAATAGTGATAGCAAAAGTTCAATTATTGGATCATCGATTCCCCATGAGCTTTTCAAATCATTTGTGACGGTGGTTTCTCTGAAAAGAAAACACCATCTGGGTTTCTCGTGGAAGAGGCCCCCTTAAAAGCTGTCTTGTGTGTGACAAACCCTCATCTTCAATAAGAGAGAATGAAAACAAAAAAAAAAGGGAAGGACAAGTCCATGACCAAGAAACATCTTACCCTTCATAAATGGTTGCTGTTTCATTTAACACTGGAGGGATGTTAGACACCTCAATAGAAGCACTATTAACACTGGAGGGATGTTAGACACCTCAATAGAAGCACTATTCATAAATGGTTTCATTTAACACTGGAGGGATGTTAGACACCTCAATAGAAGCACTATTTGGTCAATGGCTTCAAGATAAAAATGTCAAAGCAAACTTCATCTTTCTTCAAGCAATCAAAATCAATAGCGTGAAACTTCAAAGAGATTCAAGAGCACTTTGCATTCTCATTTTTAGTTCACCACAAAATAGTTACGAGGGAGCAATGGTGTGGCTTTAGGATCTAAGCCCATTTGGCATAAGTTCTTGGACCTGAAGACCATGGGATATCAAAACTATTTGTGGGTTGCTGCATCTTTTTAGGGCCCTCTCTAGCTCACCAATTTTGCAGTGTACGCATCAAATCTAGACATGAAAGGATCGACTTCATGGCATTCTTGGGACTCCCTCCCCTTTGAGGCCATTCTATGTCATGACTTCAATATGGTGGAAGTTCTTTCTGATAGATGTTACAAAAACGGATCAATTATTGAAAGTCATAAGAAAGAAGTACGGCACTAGGTTAAGCTCCAACATGATCTGACAGAATTCAAACATCGGCATGGATTCTCTTAGCCGAACCTCGAGTTGGGGATTAATTTCCATAAATTTAGAGTTGTTAGAAGCTATATTACACAGAATATCATTGATAGATTGGGTCCCAAATCCTACTCTCGACATGAGGACTTAGTTTTTCCAAACCATTATTAAGTGGCTCTCACCTTCAAGGCACAATTAAGGCATAGGAAAGCTCCTTTCTTTCTTTTTGATCCTTCAAGTCTCTCCCTTCCTTTGGTTCAACAGATGATCTCCTCGACCTAAATTAAGGATTTAACATCCAGGATTTAAATTGGAACTTGCCCATCAAGTAGTCGTTATATTTAATTACAAAGGATCAAACACATTCAGAGAGGACTTGGCTTGCGATAAGAGAATTTTTTGGTGGTAGGATCCAATGTCTCGAGGTTGAAGTGAATAAAGGAATTTCTCTCATCCATATCAGGCTCCTGAAAATAAGAAGCAAACTTAGATATGAAGAGGACATTTAAACAAAGAATCGGTAGGGAAATCGGATACGTTGACCTAAAAGATGTGTAAATTCCAAAAGAAAATTCACAAAGAAGAGATAACAATCATGATCGATAACCACATCGTGGAATGAACTACCAATGAAGAGAATATGGAACTAGTTTTCAACCACTTCACTAAACTCCAAGGGATGTCCACTCCATTCTCTTCTTAAAGGTACAATTTCATTGCTACCATATAAATTAGAACCAAAACATTTCCACAAAATATGTTGCATTTGTTGGAGGCCCTATCACTAATAGAGACATTATTGATGCTATTTATTCTTGTCCAAATGGTAAAAACCTTGGACTAGATGCTCTCACCAGTGAGTTATGAAATGAGTAAAACATGTTATACCTAGTCTGGCAAGAAGCCCTACCCTTTCATGTTTTTCCTATCTCTCACAATGAAAAAATTGTTAAGCTAACTCATAAAAAAGATAGAAAACAAGATTGAAAACATTGGGCCTCTTACAATGCATCAAGCAAGCTATAAGACCTTCACAAAGGTCCTTGCTAATTGTATTGCCTTCCATCTTTGCTCATGGATCAATGAGAATAAAAGAGGATTCATAATGGGTAGATCCATCTTGCAGACCATTATCGATGTGTTGGAAGACCTTGAATTTTCTAATGAGTCTTCTCAAAAAGTCCTCCTCATCAACATTGATTTTAACGAAGCTTACTATCCCCTTCAGTGGGCTTCATTCTCCAATCCCTAAAAGATCTTGTATGAGGATCTAAATTGATCAGGATGACCACAACACTTATGGGACATTCCTTAACTCGGATTAGTATCATTAGCCAACTCTCTCATGTAATCCAATTGAAGTGCTCTATTAGACATAGAGGTATTGGTTGTGGACCTAAATTCACCAAGATGAGCACAACACTTATGGGAAATTCCTAAGCTTGAATTAATATCAATAGCCAACTCTCTAAGGTGATCATATTAAAGTAGTCTATTAGATATGGTTGCTCCATGGCTCCACTTTTCTTCGCTAATGCCACCGATGGCCTTAGGTACCAAGTTACCCATCAAGCCCATCTTGGGCATATCCATGGGTTGCTACTTCTTCACATCCAGAACGCGATGAGAATGATACTCCTCATTGATGATACAAATGCTTTGGTGCATAATGATATTAACAGTACCACCACATTTTGCAAATGTTTTAACACTATCTAAATTGCTTCCAGATCTACATGAAACCACTTCAAAATAGCACACTAGGGTGGGTACTTATGGCCCCCCTCTATAGTTTTTGGTTAACTAGGGTTGGAAGGAGCTTTCTAGTGGACAAATTTTATGTTTACTTAGAATTACATTTGGATTTGATGTTTCCATGTGTAAGAGGTACAATTATGTTCCCCAACCTTGATAATATTTTTTGTTACTAGAAATGCATGAAATGCAATATGATGGGCCTGCAATGGTGATCAACACCTTCCTTCTTTCAGTGATTGTCTATCTCTTGGCATGATGGAGGCCAAAAGAAAAAGGTTGAGTGAAATTCGAAATTACTTGTAGAAATCTCCTCTAGAGATGAGATCCGAACCAGAGAGGTATGCCCAAGATCATATGGGCCATTTTAGCAATGTACAAATATTTTGATGGCCTGAGGATTATTATGGGGATGGTAGATAGGATGGCTATGAAGTGGCTAATGAAAGCATGGTGGAACTCAAAATCTTCATAGGAAAAATTGATTCTCACTAAGAAATCTTCTATTATTCTTGTAGGGCTTGCTAGGTGTAAGGACATCATTTACTCACTTTGATATTTTTTCTTTTTTGAATGACTCCCAATATTTTGGACTTAGTCTAAAACTTATGAAAGAGATTGAACTACATGAAGCCATACATCAAGGCTAATGAGGAATGTTGGGGAATATGCAAAGATAGACCAAAGAGATTTCAAGCTCAATATACACAAGGATAAGGAGAACTTGATATGAAGATCATATTCAAAAGAGAGCTTACAATGAGAGCTCCAAAATGAGCTATCTTGTGTATGAAATAGACAACTACACACACAGATATGGATAAAACAAAAACTTAGCCAAAGTGAAAACTTTAGCAAGCAGGGGGCTAGCTTAGCTAAGCTTAGACCTGGAGTATGCACTCGCAATGAGATCCTAAAGGTGCACAAATGAACCTTGAGGAGGCCATGAATTTCTTCCAAGCTATTGTTTATATAATGCTCTAAATGTTGGTGTAGAATATGAATTCAAATCATGCCTCGGAAATCCCCCACTTTTCTCAATGGAGGTAGATAGAATCTTGAGCTAAAAACATCTCGTGGGAAAGTGGTTGTTGACTTTACCAAAAAGTGAAATGATGTGGAACTTCAGTCAAGCCATGGTTCACACACATTTGAGCTTGTACATTTCTAATACTCCCCCTCAAGCTCAAGTGTTAGTCTCTATTGATCTCCTTTATGTTGAGGTTGATCTTGAACTTCTCAAACTTGCTTGCATCCATGAATTTGGTCATGCTATTTGCAAGTTGCTCCTTTTTGTTGATGTACTTTATGTCCACTTCCTTTGCTAGTACCTTCTCTCTGATGCAGAGATAATGTATCTCTATGTGCTTGCTTCTTGCATGGAGCATAAGGTTGCTTACTAGATGAATGCTTGACATGTTATCTCCAAAAAGAGTGAACTCTTTGACCTCCACATCCAACTCTTTGAAGAGTTGAGCCACATGATCTTACATGTAGCAAGTGCTAAAGCTCTCTACATAGCCTAAGCATATGACAATGCATATGTAGGTTTCTTCTTGGACATCCATGAAATGACTCTTGACCTAGCATGATGACATAGCTAGATGTGCTCCTTCTATCCTCCTTTGAACCATCCCAATTAGCATCACTAAAGCCTTGAGGTTGTAATCCATCTCCATAATGATAGTACAACCCTTGGTTGATAGTGTACTTGATGTACCTAAGCCCTCTCTTGACTACATTCATATGAACATTAGTTGGTGAATTTGGAAATTGTGAAAGAATTCCTACAACATAAGACAAGTCTCATCTTGTGATCGTAGAATAATTAAGGCTTCCAATTATGCTTCTATATGCTGAAATATCTTCAAGAGGTTGTCCCTTACCCACACACAACTTAGTGTTTGGATCCAGAGGTTGTGTGAGTGGCTTACATCCACTCATACCATACTTATAAAGTACATCTTACAAGTATTTCTTTTGAGAAAGGTAAATAACATTTTCCGCATAAATAACCTCAATCCCAAGAAAATATTTAAGAACTCCAAGATCTAGAATCTTGTGATACTTCCATCATCACCTCCTGGTATAATCAAATCATCCACATATATGCATACATAGACCATCAGTCCTCCTTCCTTCTTGAGGTATAAGGAAGGATCTTCATCACTTGGCTTGTATCCACACCTGCACAAATACTCCACAAGCCTTTGATTCCATTTCCTACGTGCTTGCTTAAGACCATACAATGCTTTTCTAAGTTTACAAACAAAATATGAATAATTAGGGCTCTCAAACCCTAATGGTTGAGTCATGTAGGTTGTCTCCTGCAAATCACCATTAAGAAAAGCATTCTTTACATCCAATTGATATATTGGCCACCTCCTAGATGATGCAATCCCAATGATTTCCCTAATTTTGTTCATATTTGCAAATGCAGAATGTTTCTTCATAGTCAGTCCCATAGGATTGAGCAAATCCTTTTGCCACAAGCCTTGCTTTGTACCTAGCAATTGAACCATCAGAATTTCACTTTACTTTTTCGACCCATTTGTTGATAATTACGTTCATCCCTTTTTTTCTTGGAACTAGACTCCATTTGTTGTTGTCTTCAAGGGCTTTCTACTCTTCTTCCATAGCTTGCCCCCACTCTTTGGTGTCTTTGGCCTCTTCATTTGTAGAAGCTTCATGGTCTTTGATAGCCTTAGTCATGAAATCATAATGCCTAGCAATATAATATCATAAAAAAGCCTTGAGATTGGATGTTTTACCCTTGTTGACCTCCTTTCTTCTCCTTTTGGTGGAATGAACCTTCTTTGCCTTGGTACCTTGATCCCTACTTTTGATGTAGCTCCCCATTCTAAAATAGGTTCTTCAAAGTCTTCACTCATGTCCATCATCATGAAGCTCAACCAGTCTTTCCTTTCCTTTATTCACTGATTCATGGGTTGAGTCCATGCTTGAACTCCTTTGTATGCAGGACCACTGATTTCCAAGCTATCATGAAACCTAGCTTCATCTCTCCTCTCCACCTCTTCAATTTCGTCATCTCAAATATAACTTTGGAAGCATACCATGCTTTGAGTTCATCAAACACGACAACTCTAGATACCTTTAAATTCTTTGTATTAGGGTTATAGCACCTATAACCTTTTTGCCCCAAAGCATAACAAATAAACATACATTTTTCAGCTCTTGCATCCATCTTACCTCTCAATTCTTGTGGCAAATGTGTGTAGTATACAGACACAAAGATTCTAATGTGTGAAAGAGCTGAAATCCTTCCACTTCATGCCTCCTTAGGTGTCATGTCATGTAGCAGGAACAACCAAACTTCAAGTTCTCCAAACCAAATTCAAGTGAATCAAGAATTCTAAAAGTCTTGCAAGGGATAGGAACCCCGCCTTAGTTACTAAGTCCATGCACTAGTCATGCCCAGAATTGGACTAGTAATCCACCTAGTTCATATATTTATGCCCAAATCGCACCTAGTAAAAACTATGACTTGGCTAGGGATGTTTTTAGATCCACCCTTATTATTCATTCAGTACTTTGCACTTTGACTAGTTTATCAAAATATAAAGAGAGATAGTGGTTTGAATCATTTGGGCACGGATGCCACCAGAGAGATCAGACATGTTCTTTCAGTTCTAGAACATGACCATGTTCGGTAGAGTATAACCTTCCTAAACACTCCCAAACCTTCTTAGATGTATCTAGGTCCTGGATATGACCTATCATGGAGTTGCTTATGAGTTGAGATAGAATGAAGATCACTCTCATATCCTTTTCTTCCCACTCTCTAATGGCTTTCCTTTGATTCTCTGTAACTGTATGTGCGTCTATGTATGATTTCACCTCAGTACCACTAACCAACCCCCAAAGACCCTTTCCCATGAGGAAGTTAGAGATTCTAAACTTCCAAGGTTGGTAATTGCTCTTTTCAAGCTTCTCAATGTGAGGATTATAGTTTTCCATTATGTATGAAACTATAAAGTGACTCCTTATCCCTCCTTCTATTGTGATAGATATGAGAAAGAAAGATATGTTACCTTCCCATAAGAGTCTCCACTTGTGATGAACTTTCAATGATGATAGGAGCTCCCCCTTGCTTCAAATCATTCTTCAAATGTTGCTCATATTTGCTTCAATCCTTGGCTCTCAAGCAACTTCAAGTCCTCCCCTTGATGTCCTCAATGCTCAATGATGAGCTCTGATACTAGTGATGGAGTATATCCACTCCTAATTGTGGCACAAGAATGATAGGCCCTTCCTAGGACCAAATATTTCACTACCATAGGCCACCAAAAATTGAATTTCTCTCTAAGCGTGAAGGCTAAACATATGAAGTTTTTCATAGTGAAAATAAACTTGCTAAGCTTTAGAACAAGTCATATATCACTCACGTTGGAGAATTTGACGTATGTCAAGCTCCTTGCACAAGAGAAACCAAAATCTACCCAAATAGATAGCTTACACTTACGTATACCTCTTCACACATATATATTGGGGAATATGAAGAGATAGACCAGAGAGCTTTTGAGCTCAATATAAATCTTAGAACACTTGATACTAAGATTATTTTCAAAATAAATCTTAGAACAAGCGAGCTTTAGGACAAGCTATCTTGCACATGAAATAGACAACTATGCAAAGAGATATACATGAAAACAAATCTCAACCAAAGTGAAAAATTTAGCAAGCAACGGGCTATTTTATCTAGGGGGTAGCGTAGACCTGGCATATGCACTCCTAGTGAGAGCCTAAAAGTTCACAAATGAAGCTCTCAAGGACAAGAATTCCTTTCAAGCTATCACTTATATAATGCTCTAAAAGTTGGTCTAGAATTTGAATTCAAATCATGCCTCCAAGATCCCCCACTTTTCGCATTCAAGGTAGATGGAATCAGGAGCTAAAAAAGTTGTGGAAACGTGGTTGTAGACTTTACTAAATGAGAAATGTTGTGGCACTTGAGTTAAGCCTTGGTTCATACACATTTGAGCTTGTACATTTATAATACTAAAAAACAAATTGGCTAGTGCACCCATCCAAGTTTTAGAGAATTGAGAAGCTACCTTTTAGTTTCATTTAAACACAAGTTTATAGGAAATATGGGTATTGTTGGCTCAAGAAATTAAAGAAAAAAATATTGATATGCCCTTGTATTATGGTAGTAGGTTAGTTACTGCCCTATATAAAAAACTATAGCAATGCTAGTAGGTTAGTTACTTCCCTATATAAAAAACTATAGCACCATGAAAACAGAGGCACTCACTTATTTTTTCCTTAATGAAACTTTATCATTTAATGCTAGGCATTCCCATTGTCATTATTAGTGACCATGAACCCTTAGATAGTTAATAAACAAACCATAGGTCATAGGGAGAACATGGAGCTGGTCATTTCACTTCATCATTTCAATTTTTAGCGAGTAGTTTTGCCTAGATGGAGCCATGTCATGGTAGATCACCTATCTTGGTCTCTTGCAAGGATTTTAAGGAGAGAGATCGGGTTAAAAGATGATTTCATTTTGCAAGCTTTTTTGTCGAGCACTTCCCAAATTGTATAGCGCCATGTATGATTTCCTCAAAGAGGTTGAGTTTCCACAACACTTTAACTCCCTCAAGAAAAGAAGATTGAGGCTCAAGAGGATAGATTTTTGCATCCTCGATAACAATCTATATAAGACTAGGTTGGATGGAATCCTTTGGAAATGCTTCATGTGTACACGAAATCTTGAAAGAAGCTCTTGAAGTCAATGGACCAAGACATTTTCCTTTCAATAATATGGCTCAAAAGATCTTGGATAGTGGACCCTAGTGGTTCTTCTTATTCAAGATGTTACTCAACACATTGAAAACTATAATGGATGTCAAAGGTACACTTGCAATTCCACAAAGCAGTGCAAGTTTCCCTTTATAGTTTCCATTGTTTGGCAATCAGTTGAGTGGTGGGGAATGGATTTATTCGGGATTTTATATAAAATGGCCTCTATAGTATGCCACTAAATGGACCGAAGTAGTTCCCACCAATGATTGCTCCACCCATATCGTCGCCACCTTCTCTATGAGAAAATCTCTTGTCATTTTGGATGCTCACTTGAAATTACCACTCTTTAGGGAACACACTTCGTCGATGAATCCCTGAATGAAATATTCATGAATTTTGGCATCTTCCATAGGTAATCTAGATCGTACCACCCCATAAGCATTTTAGTTAGAAGTACCAATCAGGTCTTATTTTCTCTGCATTGAAGAGAATGGATAATGTTGCCAAGCTCTTGGGCGTAAGCTTGCATAGGCACATTATGGGCCTACAAAACATCCTTAAAGGCAACTAGAACCAGAATTCCATTGCATTTAGTGTATGGAATCAAACTTCTCACTCGCATTGGTTTCCTCAAAGTATCAACCACAGTATGTGATAACAATAGAGAAGGTTGATTCGTTATGATAAGAACTCACATGTTGGATTTAAAAGTGTTGAAGGAAGGATAAGCAGGATCGAACACTCTCACATGAAAACATTAAGATAAGGTCTCTAATCCTTATTTATCATCAAAATTAAGGACATTCATGCTTGTGGGAAGTCTCATCGTATTTGGGAAGGTGCATGTAAGGTAGCAATTGTATCTAACCAAGGCAGTGCACAGATTGTCACATTGGAGGGCCATACCTTGCCTCTAGTCAGCTTATCTCAACTTAACCATATCATGCCAGCATAAGGGCACCAAATAAGCTCCCTTCTTTTGTAGAACTACATAGTGTGGGTCCATAACTTCATTTTATTCTTGTGAGGCTATGTTAAGGGCAGTACATTAGTGAATAGTGATTTTAAGTTATCTCCCTTACTTTGGTCATATTACAAGACTAAAACACAACGGAGATGCTAAGTGCACATGAAAATTGTATAGTTATCTTAGGAATGTCACTTGATCTCAAACCCTTGCTTTTCCATGATATAGTCATTTCCATTTTGCAATAGTCAACTTTGGCTTATGAAAGTGAGTGTACTATGATTGATGATGAACGTATAGGGTAGGTGAAGAGGGAGCAAAGTCGTGCACATGGGATACCAATGGAAGATGATCATTATTGTGAATTGATCTTGACACAGAAAGTCATGAACTCCTCTCAAGCTCTTAATTGAGCCTCCATGGCTCTGATACAAATGCTAAGATCTAGACTGGAAAGAATACCATAAGCTAAATACATCACTCTCCTCAAAACTTTATGACTCTATATATAGCTGTCTCCAAGGGATTGACCTCTTTGGAAGGTGGATACTAACTAAGTGTTGGTCATGTAACTACATGTGATCCAAGTATCAAGAGTTAACTCACGTTGATGCGTATAGAACGGTCTAGAGCTCTTGGGGCAAAACGTTCTCACATGACTCCTATAGGAGTTAAACTCAAGAACTTCTCCTTCCCATTCAATGGACTTAAGCACTAGTCCAATCTACTTGCTTGTTTTAGAAAGCACATGCACCTATGCTTAAGTATACTCTTAAGACTCTCACCTTATGCGAAAGTGACCAACCGGCGCTTGTCAACTATTTAGATGCCAATGTCGTAACTTGACTATCTAATAGAAATCACCCTAAAAATTTAGACACCAACATCAAAGTTTCATGCATGAATATAAATTATAAATACAAATCATTCGGAAATGAAATAAAGAATGAAGTTACTAAGTTGGGAGTATACCTTAGTTGGAATAGGAGGAAAAATGTTAACCCTAGTGTAACTGAGAGAAGAAATGTTAGTCATGTGTGAACAAATGAATCAAGTTTCGCAAAATGTCCTAAAGAGGATCACATATCTAACTCCATAACACTCTTTCAATTTCCGACAACCTTCTAGAATGACACAACGGCATATTTGGATGAGGAAGAGAGAGACCATTGACTATTCGAGGATTCAAGAAAAACTCTATACGCTTTCCTCGAGCTAAGGATTTCCACTCGAAGACCTCAATTTTTATCTGCTAGGATTGAAGTACATCAAAGCTTCCTGAGACTTGGCCACTCCCAACCTAGAGAGCAAAGAGAGTCCCAAAAAAATAGAATGGACTCTTGACCTAACAAAGATCAAGGAACAAGGAACACTATGATGCATGTGGTGATCCGCATGATCATGTATCCAAATTCATTTAAGTCATAAGAGCAAAACAAAGGAAGTATTATTCTACGTAGTGCAAATCCTTTCCATTAGCGGTAAAACAAAATACAATTAGCGCTCTTGTGAGAACAAAAGACAACAAAGGACGTATTATTCTACATAGTACCAATCCTTTGCATTAGCGGTAAAATAAAATAAAATTAGCGCTTCTGTGAGAACAAAAGAACTAACTATGAAACTTTGATACCAAATAGGAAACCATGATACTTCGATATGAAATAGGAAACTCTTCTTTTTTTTAATATAAAGGAAGTTCGGCGTTAGCCTACTCTCTTGGACTTGAATTAAATAAAAAAAAGTACAAGAGAGGGGGACTAGTGCCCATGGAACCCCCCAAATCTCACAAAACAGGGGAAGCTTCTACAGAGCTTAGACGGCATTACAAAGAAGGTTAATCACCCTCTCATCACCCTCATGTGGGGTCCACTTGGGTTTAAGCTTGTTATTGATCAAAAGAAGTACTTGATGATGCCTGAAGGGGGGGGGGGGGTTTCTTACAGTTAACAATCCTTTTGCCAACGAGGAACAATGATTTCTCAATTGACCACTCTTTGGGGGAGTCACCGAAGTTGAAAGCACATCTTTCCTGCCAAATTTTCCATAGGACCTCCCCTCTGATGGCGTTCGAGAGAGTCGCGAAGCACCCGATCGCTTCTCCCAGCAGCGCTTGTTGCCAACTGAGATGTTTCTGAAGTCTAATTTTCTTTCCAACTGTTTGCTAGAGTCTGTTGGAGTTGGGGCAGGTAAATAAGATGTTTGAAACATCTTCGATAGATTTGTAGCAACGTTTGCACCAGGTAGGAATCCCACAAATTTTGATAGCCTTAAGGTTGGTCCAGATTCCATGATGAAGAATTTGCCATAAGAGGACAAACTTTTTGATTTCTATGAGGGGGTGCCACATACCCATGAACTTCATGTCCCATCGAAGCCATGTCCATGACAAGCACCACTTCTTGTTGAGGTTAACCTGATAGTCAATCATTTCTTTGATGTTCAAGATTTTTGATAGGCTATTTCCATTGTGCCATTTGAGACCAAGCAAGCTAGATGTGTCGTGTCCTATGAGAAAGTGAACTTTGTGTCGGTCTCAAACGAGACATCTGCTTCGCAAGGTGTTCCATTCTTCATACGAAATGTTGATGCAAGGGTCAATATCCTCGAAGTTGATCCAGCGGTTGGTGTCTTGTTTCTAGAGATGTTTCCATTTTTTGAAGCCTTTGTTCCATAGCTTCTTGGCATTTTGAATGTTCCAAGATTCCACACTCCGGATGCCATGGATCGAAAACCAGATAGAATCCTTTTGTCTGATACCGGCTGCCCACTTCCAGTCTTCACTTATTCTTGTGTAGCTTTTGACTTTATTCCAACTCTTCCATAGGGAGCACACGAGATTAGAGCCTTTCGGGAAGACGGGGATCGTGAAAAACAACAAGGTCAAGATGTCAAGATTCTTCCAATTTGGGAAACCCATGAGAGCCAACTCATTCTTATTTCTGAAGATCAACTTGGCCCACGAGGCCTCCCCGTTGCACCAAGCCTTAATCATCCATTTGGCCGCTAGTTTGTTAGCCATGCATCCAATGTCCAGGATACCAAGACCCCCCCTATCTCTATGGTTGGTGCAGATTGACCATTTGATTTTAGCCACACTTTCCTATTGTGGTCGCCCGTCCAAAGGAAGTTTCGACAAATACTATCCAGTTTGGACAGATCTGGCTCTTTTGGTCTCCAACAAGAAAGGAAATAAATGATAGATGATAAGAGGAACGTGTTGATAACCATAGCACAACCAGCAAGATTGATTTGCATATGTCTCCAATAGTTAAGCTTGTTTTCGAGTTTGGCAAGCACCCAGTTCCACCGTTGTTCCATAGAGATGCCAAACCCCAAGGGAATCCCAAGAAGTCAAAAAGTTTGGCCCTGTGAAATGATTTGATAGCCATGATCAATGAGAAGGTCGGGCTATGATCCAACAATAGCTCTAAAGGCGGTCTTAGAGTGGTTGATTGTGGATCCAGAGGCTTCACAAAAAGTAGCCAAACACTTCCAGAATGTCTCCAAGCTTGTTTCATGGTGATCTGACTGTGGTCATGAGGCAAACGGAGGCCTTTGATATTACCAGCTTCCACCTGATGCTCCACCAGCCTGCTAAGCCCTTCCGTGGCAATGGCAAAGAGAAGGGGACCCAATGGGTACCCTTCTCTGATAGATCTTCTAAGTTTGATCACCTTCGAAAGTTTGCCATTAATGTTAATTTGAGTCAATGCGTTTCCGAGAAGGGTCGCGATCATCTTGGTGAATTTCTGACTACATCCAAGATCTTGGAGCGACTGCAGAATATAGTACCATTCCACGCTATCATAGGCTGTATCAAAGTCGATCTTGAGGAAGACCACGTCTTGTTTAGACTCATTTTCAAATTCAAAACCTTCCCAGATATCTATAATGGTTTCCAAAATTGACTTGGCTTGGATGAAACCTTTTTGGTCCTCGCTTAACCACGCTCTCAAGTGGCAAGAGATTCTGTTGACAATGACTTTGGCCAACTCTTGCGTTTCAAAGCTTTTTTCTTATCAACGTATATTCTGATAAGAAAATAATCTTCTGATAGAAACTTTAGAGCTGAACTTTTTTTTTTTTTTTTTAGAATGTAGTATGAAAGGATTACCTCCAAAAAACGATGCCTGATTGGTGGCAAGCAATTTTGCTACTCCATCACATCCGAACAACAATAGTTCTCGCATGGAAGCGCCAAGTTCCGTTGGAAGTTCTTTCAAGCTTGTAATGTTGAGCATAGAGTTGTTGCAAGTTTGGTAGCGAGGCCTGCAGAGAGCATCAACAAATAACTTTTCGTCTGCGAATCTCATTGTAAAAGCGCAAACTTTGAATGCAAGCGCACGAAAAAAATAAAGTAAAACATTAAAATCCAAAAAAACTTGATCGGTACTTACGTTTACAGTCAGGAGGCTGCTGCAACCGTTCATGTACAGTTTCTGAAGAGTTGTGGGGAGGAACGAAAGAGTCTCCAAAGATGTGCATTGTTGAAGGTCGAGAACCTCCAAGGATGAAATTGCTGCGGGGAAATACAAAATTCAAGACGAAGTTTGGTGATGAAAGTTTCTGTTGCAGCAGAACGAACTGGAATAGTGATTTTGTGAAAGTGCTACATTATTTTCGAATGCGAATTGGAGTGTGCGCCACCAAAATGTCTAAGATACATCTCAACAAAATTACTGTGTGATTTAGAACCGTACATATAAACATGCACGCACTAGCTATATCCTTGGACACAAATCACTTCCGAAACATTTGATGATTCCCTTCCCATCCTTGTAATGAATGTCAACTCTTGATCCACATAGTTTATATATAACCATGAATGTACGTGTCTCTCGAGGCAAAATGTGCACGTGCATCCTCTCTCTCTCTCTCTCTCTCAAAACCATGGGTAATGACCCAGAATGTTCACTTAAGTTTTGTTTGAAGCCATATTTTTCCATATTTCCACTACTTTTCAAAGGAATGAATGATTTTGGTGTGTTTTATATCCCTACACTCAAAAGAAATTTCTTACTTTTTTGTTCCTTAACGGATCATTCTCTCCAAGTATCTTTCAAGAACAATGGTGTAGAGATCTTGTACGAAACAAGAAATTCTGTACGTTTCAAGAACTTCAAATTTTTTTCCATTAACGCATATCGCATGGAGTCAAATCTTCTATTTAATCGATTCTGGTTCCAACTTTCAATTCCCATCTCCCATGTCCGAGCACGTTGTCGTAGACATTATCTAAACTACTTTCATTGGATCTAAACTCTTACCCAAAAAAACTGCATATATGAATCTATTTATGCAATTAGCACTAATCATCACAAATCAGTTATAATCTTACATGTGGCAGATGAAGCTTTGAGACCATTGCTGCAATAAGTACGTACGAAGCTATACTCAAGCTTAAATACAATTTTTTTTTATGTGTTTCTTGAGAGCACAACAGCTTGTAGAGCACAACAGCTTGTATATTGAATCAGAAATATAGAAGCTCATTTAATTCCAGATTTGGCAACCTTGAAAGCAAAACTCACAATGTCGAAGGCATGCATCACCTTTTGTTTTGATCCTCAGCAAGTTGGTACATTGAGCACGATAATAATTACCATACATTTGGGAAAAGTTCAAGTTATAGGAGATTGAAGAACAGAACTAGACGATGGCAATCATACAGAATATTTAGCATGTGTTATAAGATGTCCACATCGAAATGTGTATCCTAGAAGGGTTTAGGCGAAACTCTTTTATGTATATAAGGTTGAGTTAAGATTCCTTCCTGCAAAAGCAAGAAATTGGGTTTATTTTTGCCTGAATTAAAGTGTTCATCTCCGATAGCTTTCAGAAACGTAAATCAATAATGTTATTTTAGAAGCATTTTTTGGGGGCGATTGTTGGAGCCATTTTGGAGTACTTTCATGCATACTTCTCTTTACATAGGTTCAAGAAATCAAGAAGAGTTACCTTTGTACTTTTTCCACAATGAATATTCACCTTTAGGGCCGTATTTTCAACTTTACTACTAAGTCTACAGGTTTCTTGAAAGGTCTTAGTTGTGGTAAGACCTACCACCACAAGTCTATGCAAGTTTTTTAAGCTGAAAGAACAAAGTTGATGCATTTGAGCCACTACTTTCATGTACCAAGGAGACGTCCATTAGCTTCAAGAATAGATAGTGTTACTACTCATCTGAATGAGTTTGATGCTATATTCTCTTAGTTATAGGCTCAAAAAATAAAGATGGAAAATGAAATGAAAGCAGTCTTGTTGTTATGCACCTTGCCATCATCATGGAATACATTTGACATAGCTATTAGAAATAGTGCACCTGATGGTAAGTTGGTATGTGATGACATATGTGGAGAAATCTTGAGTGAGGAGATTCATAGAAAATCTATGGTTGTCACTTAAACTCGAGATGCATATAATGTTCATGATGTTAGTTGGTCAACTTGTTGACCTTGGTTACAAGGTAGTCTTCGATCCTCAGTCTTTCTACATATCAAAAGGGCAATATGGTTATTGCATGAAGCAAAGTTGGCTCACTTTATCCTTTATTTGTATCATTGAAAGAACACTTGTCAGCTATTACTAAAAGGAAGCAAAGTTGGCTCACTTTATCCTTTATTTCTATCACAAAAAGAACACTTGAAGTATTCCCTATTCTTAAAAAAAGGCTTGCCTTATTTGATACCAAAAAAGGAACTAAGCTTAAGGCTTTATGTTTAGATAATGGGGATGAGTACCTCACATGAATTTAGCCTTTTTGTCAGCCTAGAGGAATTTTATGAGTTTAGAGCTCCTTATATGCTAGTACAAAATGGTGTAGCTAAAAGGATGAATCAAACTATTCAGGATTGAGTAATTTCTATGATCCATCATGCAAACCTTTCACATGGCTTTTGGGTAGAAGCAATATTCACAATAGTTCATGTGATTAACCTTTCACCTAGTATTGCAAAACGTGTGAAAGTAGCACAAGAGTTATGGAGAGAAAAGCCACCATAATATGACCATCTTCAAGTTTCTAGGTTTGAAGAAAATGTTCATATACCCAAGAATCTTAGAAAAAAGCTAGATTGTAAGTCAAGAAATGCATTTTTATTGGATATGGTCTAGAAGGCCAATTTGGATATCGCTTATGGGATCCTGGGATACAGTCAGTGATCAAAAGAAATGACCTTATTTTCAATGAGTCTAAGATGCACAAGCAACCCATTAGGGAGGTTGAAGTAAGAAGCAGTTGTATTTGACGATATTGTTCCTTTAGTTAGCATGTATAAAAATGATGCACATAGTGATGTTCAAGAGAATGTCTGATCATATCAATATGCAAATGTTCGTGTTTGGCAACCATTAAGACACTCTACACATGTCTAACATCCACTTGATAGATATGTTCCAAGCTTGGATTTTGTTATGGTAATGGATGATGGTGAGCCTTCTTCCCATAAAGAGGCTATGTAGATAAAGGCTCATGTCAAGTGGGAGCATGCCATGAAGAGTGAGTTGGACTCTATTCACAAGATTGGTACTTGGGATTTAGTACCTTTTCCAAAGAGCAAGAAAGCTTTAGCATGTAAATGGGTATACAAGTTGAAATTTACATCACATAGTGCTTCTCCAAAGTATAAAGCATGTCTTGTTGCAAAGGGGTTTAAGCAACAACATGGTATTGATTTCGAGAAAATCTCCTCTCTAGTGGTCAACCCTACGAATGTTGCTTGGATTCATTGAAATGGAGGACTTAGAGCTATTTCAAATGGATGTGAAAATTTCTTTCTTGTATGTGGATGTTATAGATGAGATCTATATGGAAAAACTAGATAGTTATGTGGTGTGCAAATAACATCTAGATTTTTTCAACTATGTCGAGCCTTTAGAATAACTAATGAATCACCTAACAAAGAAATTATATTTTGTAAGTCGAAGAAGAGATTATATGCAGTTAAATAGTCCACTAGACAATGGTATCAAAATACGTTTATGGAGACATAAGGCTATTCTCAAAGCAATGAGGATCATTGTCTCTAAACAAAGACATATTTAGATGGAAGCTTGATATGCTTGATATTTTATGTCGATGATATGTTGGTTTTTGGAAATTCCTCTTATCACTTGTCAATTCTCAAAACGATGATGAGTTAGACATTTGATATGAAGGATTTAGGGGATGCAAAAACATATTTTTGGCATATGTATTACTCGTAATAGGAGTAAAAGATGCATATACTTGTCTCAAAGTGAGTACATATCCAAAGTACTTCACAAGTTCAATATGGACGATGGAAAGGCATTGAGTACACCTTTACCCACATATGTGAAGTTGAGCAAGAATGATTGCCCCAAAGTAGATGAGGAAAAAGAATCCATGATCAAAATTGCTTATCAGTCTACTATTGGTCTCATGTATTCTACGATAGGTAGGAGACAAGACAATGCATTTGCAATAGGCATTGTGAGCAGATATGTCTAATCCGGATAAGAAGCATTGGGAAGCGCTCGAGATTATTTTGAGATATGAGAGTGGCACTAAGGACAAGTTTCTATGCTTGAGTACAGGGAAAGCATCCATTATTGGTGAGATAGATTCTAATTATGATGGTTGTGTAGACAATCATAAGTTTAGATCAGGGTACATTTTTCCTTTTGCTAGAGGTGCTATCTGTTGGATATCTCATCTCCATGGATGTACAATAGTTTCCACTATAGAAGCACAGTGTATCACAAAAAGTGAGGCATGCAATGAAGCATTTTGGATTTTTCCTCTTGCTTGTGATATGGTCTACCTCAGAATGTATCTTGTTCACTAAGTGATAGTTAGAGTGCCATTGCATTCGCTAAGAATCTAGTCTATCATGCAAAGATCAAGCACATTTGGATGTGAAATCACTTCATAAGAGACTGCTTAGGAATTGAGCACATTATTCTTGAGAAGGTTCATACTCAAGATGATGATGCAGATGCTTTCACTAAAGCTCTACCATGGGATAGATCTGGAGAGTGTTCTTAGTTGATGAGGGTTACTTGATTCATGATCTTACATAGTTACTTGTATACTGTGTAACATGCCCATCAGGTGGGAGATAGATTTTGTATAATCAAACTCAATTATTCTTTATTATGCTTTATTTTTCTCCCAAAGTCACTTTCACAATATTGGGCTTTGGTGAGAGATTATGATTGTTAGTGTCCATGTGAAAGGCCAAATGGCCATTAAAAACTTTTTTATATGTTCTTTAATAAAACATATAGTGACCTGGTCACCTAGAGACTCTAAGTTGAAACACATTTGTAACACCCTAGAAATTTGTGTTCGTGCTCTCAGTGTATTTTATAGGTAGTACGAGGTACCATGTGTGAAATTTCAAGCTCAATTTTCTATTGGGAGGGTACCATCGTGGAGCTCTTGATAAGGAGATTCCACTCCACTGCATAGCCATCAAAATACTTCAAAAATAACTATTCTTTTGCTTAAGCTATTTATAACTTTAATTTTTTTCTTGATAAAAAATCCAAAAAACTATATTAGGGATTGGCAAAGATATAATCTATGCATTACATCAATGGGATGACTTTGAAGGACATACATGAAAATGAATGAGCACTATGAAACAAGCACAAATTTCATCAAAGTGAAACCCTCTGGAAAATATGGAAGGAAAGGTGCGTGATAAACTTTCACACATCCCCTAAAGAATGAACAATAGAAAGAGGTTTTTACAACCTTGGTAGAAGACTTAGCGATAGTAAAAGCTCCTTTCCCTTTAAACATCATAGAATATTATTCGTGGAAAACAACAAGTAGAGAATCAAAATGGTGCACCCATGAAGGGGGAAAAAAGTCCATCAGTTGTCTTTGTATCGCTCTCTTCTCCATTTGTATTGCTCCTCCTTCTTATGATTTAAAAGCTCTTTTGTAAAAAAAAAAAAGAAAATTTAAAAGAGATAAAGAAAAGATAAAATATGGGAAATGCACATTACACGTGACTTTCTAGAAGGACTTAGTGAAATTGTCCAAGTAGTCAATCTACATAATATGAGCCTTCTACAAGGACCTTATGATCTTTTCAAATAGTTAATGAACGTTATTTTCCTAACACGAGCCAACTTCGATTGCAAGGGTTCAACCATAGATTTGGGAGAGTTTTCAGGAGGAACGAAAGACTCTTCAAGGATGTGCAATCTTGAGGGTCGAGAAGCTTTAAGGATGGAGGTCATTTGGACAAATACATGAACCACGATAAGCTTCACTCAGGATAATTTTCTCTCAAAGTAGGATCTTAAATTGAATTAAAGATTATATATTCACTTTTTACATTAAATTAAAAATTCTATATTCATCCTCGTTATTTCATCTTCATGCTCCAATTTTTAACTAAAAAACATGATGCAACGAAGGTTTAGAGAGAGAATATAAAAATTGACATCCCTAGATTTTATTTATATTCATATATACATAAAGCGACATAATTTTTTTACGACGTCAACACTCATTCGAAACATTATCTACACAATGTGTTACAAAAGTTCGAAAGAAACATTTCACTGTCTATATGCTCATTACAAAAAATGTGGGAGGGATACATTCCTAAGAAAAATTATTAACGTTTTTTAGTTTCTTTAAGGAATAATTTTTTTCTGAGTATGAACTATGTAACATGATTGTTAAATTTCAAGAGCATCCTTATTCTTGCTTAGCCAATCGTTTAGAAACAAGATTATCCTCCTCTAGAGTGTGTTAAGAGGAGAGAATCCCCAAATTAAAAAAAACAAAGTCCCCTATTCTTATTAATTCAAAACCGAGTTTGGATTACTATTGAAACAATGTAGTCCTCAATTCATCCAAACTCACATCTTGCTCATTTAGGCCTCTCATATCACCCATCATAGAATACATTCAATCTCATTGGTATGACAAAGTTTGCTCTTATGAATGGTTGATCTACACACATCAATGAGAGGGATAAGACTTTTCAAGGAAAATAAAATAGAGGAGCCGCCACATATGCTACAAGAGGGGACATTTGGTTCTCGACAAACTCACCCTAAACAAAAATAGTTTTGTGGATATAGGAATCACACTATTTTTGAAATGGAAATGCACAAACTAAAAACACGAGGGATTGTGAAATCGATTTTGGGTTCAAGATATCAATCTTGTAGCAAACATTCTCAATCTGAGCTATACAAGGACTCCAAAAGGAAGAATACCTTAGTAATCATAGAATGGTGATAAAGAGCTTGTCTCAAAATTTGAATTTTTTTGGAAATGAATGCTATGATCATACACTGAATGAAAAGGAAAAAAAATTGCTCCTAAAGAAAGAAAATATATCTTTTTAGGTTATAGTGATGATTAAATTCTTGAACAAGAGTTACAAAAGACCATACATAGCTGTGATCTGATGTTCAAGGGGGAGCCACTTAAAATGGAACATACAAAGCCAATTCTTTGGATTTATCATCAAACAAATGGTTCTAGACTTGTTAAACCTAATACCCACCATCTTTACAAAATGAGAGGGAATGTCACTAACCTAACATCACCTAAATGGAAAATCCATTGCTCAAGGAAAACTTTAGAGGAGGGTGTTCAAGACAATTTAAGCTTTACTATGGTTCCAGACATTTTAAACTATATGGAACATTGTGGTTCCATAAATTTGGGTATTGCCTCTCATTGGGCTCAAGAAAATTCTCTTGGATCAATAAGATGTAACCAATAGTGATAGTGTCACTACCATCTGCTAAACAAGAGCAGATGGAAACATGTTTTTCTTACTTTGAAGCAATAAGATTAACAAGGATCCTTGAATATACTCGACTAAAATACAAATAGTGGGCAATGATAAAAGGTTATAAAGGAGGTGGATATCTTCACCAAATTACTTATGAAGGATCTATTTCACACATAAAGATATGGCATTAGGCCAAGGACTTATTTCACCTATCAATGCATATTAAATGGATTATTACATATGTTCAAGGCTTGTTCTTGTAGTAACGTACATATGATCCATGATGTTTGGAGTTGTAAAGTCCCATTATGCCAAGCCATGTTGTGAACCATAATACTTTTCTTGTGTCGTAAATTGACAAGCAGATGAAGTCTATGTGGAAAAGTGGGAAATATCAAACTTTCTTTCGTTCTAGTATTTGTATTAAATAGAGGAATCATTTTCATATATGGTTGATATATACTATAGAAAAATTTTGTTACAAAGATTTCCTACTTTGAGATCCACGGCTTCATTACTCATTAAGGAAGGCATATTTGATAGCTTGGTTGAGCCAAGCTAAGTTTGCTAGCGAAACCTAAGTTTATTACCACTTTAAGGTGATTAGAGGATAACTTGAAGCTTGTAGATCTGTTGGGGGATTCTTAGACAAGAAGGAGTTTGAGGGTTTGTAGGAGAAAAGGAAAAGACCAAAAGAGGAAATACACCTTGGAAACCTCTACCGATTGATTACAGTAAGAAAATTACAATGTTTGGAGCACAATACAAGCCAATACTTCTGTGCACAATCCCACAGAGTGCTCAATTACAAATACCAAATACCCCAAAGTCTTCTTGCCGCCGGCCTCCTCTGCACCAAACCTCCACCTGCTTCAAGCTTATCCTTGTGCACACCTTGCACCAAGCTTCCACTAAGGGGGAGGAATGAATACCTTCTGTCAGCACGCACACACTGCAAGGAGACCTTGAGATCCTTGGGGGACTAGCTTAGCACTCTCTGCAACCCGTTGCGATTAATCTACATAAGGTCTTCCTTATCTAGTTTGCAGCCAATGGATGCCAATTGCTCCCTCAACTCCTTCACCCTCAAGGTGTAGTCAACAATAGATTGACGAATACCCTTCTTCAAATATTGGAGTTTATTCTTGAGCTTCATCTTTCTGCTTCTTGTGGAAGTGGCATACATATTCTCTAAGGCCTCCCAAACATCTCTAGCATGATCAAACTCTGATACATGACCACTCATAGTGTTAGAGATTACCTCTGATATGTAGAAGATAGCTCTCCTATTCCTTTCCTCCCAATCCTTCAACATATTCAATTCTTGATTGTTGACCTTTGGATCTTTGGGATCCACATCGGGCTTATCTTCATCCCCAAACACAATAGGCCATAAACCTTTTCTCATGTGGTAGTTCATGACTTTGAACCTCCATGGTTGATGGTTATCTTTGTCAAGCAAGTCCACTTTTTGACCTAGATCTGCCATAATGAATGGGAAATTAGGGTTACAATGAAATGTACCTCTGACATTGATACCAACTGATGGAATCAAGTCCGTTAGATTTGCACACTAGAAGTGAAATGAACCCAATACCTAGGTCCCATCATACACCTTTTTGCTACCTTTCAACAAAACTCTGATTCACTTACCTTACACTGATCCAAATAACTTGAGGTTGTTGAAACTTTTAATGTGGTTCATATGGTTTCCAACAAGCTAAAAAACACTTCAAATGGATATGCTTAGATCACTTAACAACTTTGTACAAAACAAACTATGTAGAGATGAAGGATATGCAAACATTAGGATCACAAAAATACACCAATTTCTTTGCACATAAAACCAATGTCAAGAAGCCCTACTAGGGAAAGTAAGACGCATAGATAAGCTACTCAATGCTGTTTAAATCTTGTGAATTGGATATGTACAGAAAGAGTTACAACTCTTACAAGTAGACTATGTCTATACCTACAAGAGACTAGAGGGGGTGTGGCCTTGATAGCTCCTCATTACTCATCCTCTATGCATATAATGCCCTCCTCTATGTTTTCCTAGCTTGAACAACTATGCTTCCGCTCCTTGAGCCTTGGATGAATCTCTCCTTTATCCTCCTTGAGTATATATCTCTTGGTCTTCAATGACATACAAGACTTCCATAATTTCCATGCAAAGGGGACCATCCTTGTAAGGTCCTCCAAGCCTAAGTCGGCCTACCCATGTTCTAGGGTTGTGGTAGCTTGATCCATGCCCAAACTAATCTCCACAATTGATCTAAGGAGTAAATTGGACAGTAGAAAGGTAGGATCAACCACCATTTGTTTGTAACCCTTGATCTTGCTTAATCCACACTTAGGATCAAGTCTAGATCCAATGGTGCACATCAAATATACCCTTCCCCAAGTTAAGAAAGCTACTTTTTGTTTCTAGACCTTAATTGAGGGTTGATCCGCACATAGAATTAATCCCAAATCCAATGGCTTAGAAGTAACCTTCCTATCTATTCATCTATGGTCTACTCTATACCTCATCTGACCTCAAGGTCAGGAACCTACCAATGTCCAACATGCTCACATGGCTTCTCTTCATAATGAGAGCCTTAAAAAATAGAGTGTTATTGAACAATGGTGTTATAACATAAGGGTGAGGGATTGAGCATATCTAGTATCCCCCTCAATGTCCACATAGAGCTTGCATAATTCACACTTTCAACAGTATCCAATGGAAAGACAAATATATATACTTTTGAGGACCAGAGATTTGAAGCATTGACTTTTGTCAAATGTTTTCTCTACCTTGCACTTTGATTTTGTTTTACACCATGAAAACTTTTGAGCCGTAATATTGCATGTATTTTTCTTCATGGTTTCAACTAAAATTGTGTTTTGCACTACGTTTTGATTGATGATACTTTTTACAAAGGTATACGCATTTTCTTGATCAATTAAGCTTGACGTGTAGTGAGCTAACAAAAAAAAGAACCAAATACAAGTTTCATTCAAGAGTTGCTTTCTAACTTCAATGATTGAAAGAATTGATTTTCATTATTCGAACTTGCTTTGAGTTTGAAATCATCGGATTGAGTTTATGAAGAGTTCAAACTTTTAAATATTTCTATGCATTCCAATGGAATTGAATGATGATACACATGACGAATTATTTTCCCAATTTGGGATATGAAGAGATACCTGCAACAAAATGGATCTTAGCTCAAACCCTCTCATATATATGGATTCGTAGAAATCAATGGCTCTTCAAAAGTGGGAAGAGGGACTATTTTTATACTTTGAAAAAAAGAGACTAAAAGGTTTGGTGATAGTATTCCAAATTCTAGGAATGAGTGATCTTCTACAAGCAGTCCTCTTCCGAAATTTCTTACAGATATTCAACCTAGAAAATGGAAAGATTCCGTGCTTTCTATTTATTCAGACAAGATCTTGCCACTCTAGTATCTTTCCACTGATGGGGTGATATAATTTTAGATGGGATCATGTAACATTCGTGCTATAATTTCCTTAGAAATCGAGAAAAAAGTTGGTATTCTTAGGGCTAATATAGTTTCAAACAATGCTCCCACTAGAATTACCCCTAAAAAACCTTGAAAGAAAAACAACAAGTTCAGGTCTTGAGGAGTTTAAAGAGAATGAGGACCCAAACTTGACAAACGATAACAACATGGCAAAAAATTCAAGGAATATGTGGCCCCATGCAAAACCTCAGGGTGATGTCAAGAATGAGTGGACAATGGTGAGCAATAAAAGGAATGGTTTTACCTTTGTGCATCACACTAAACAATTACTAAATGGTTTCAAAACCTCAGCAGCGTCTCAGAAAGTCTTTTAACATGAGTTTAATAATGTTGCTCAATAGAGGATGGATAAAGTGGCTCAAGCAGAGTCCTCCAAAGAAGATGTGGCTATGTCTCAAGTAGGTGTCCCCAAATTTTTAGGGTTAAACACAAAAAGGAAAGGAAAGAGGTCATAAGAGCCTCTCGAGCTCTCATTAAACCTAACAAGTCTAGCAAAACGTAAGCTAGGTATTGTGACTCTCGAAAGTCTGGTTGGTTTGCTTCTTTTCCCTCTTGCTCTTAGTTATGGGATCACTCAATATCAGTTATATCAACAGACATTACTGATGGGATGCGACCTAAAAACATCAATCATTAGCTGAACACTTTGAATGGTTTTCGAGGATTTCTTCTTCTTCAAGAAGTTAAGCTTGGCAACACTAAGTTAATGGTGAATTTGGATTTTTTTTTTCTTCTGATTATGACTCGGTAGTGATAGGCATGTCTTCCTCCCTTGGTCACTTGGTTACTGAAGTGTCCTACACGACCTCCAACCAATGGATGGAGCTTTCCATTAAGCATCCATTTAATTTTGCTATTGTTTATACTTATGCCTCTAATTATAATGCCATTAGAAGAAACTATTGGGATGAGCTTTCTGCCCTTGATCGCCCCCTTATGCTGATTGGTAGATTTAGAATATTTTCCTACTCTAAGGATAGACTTGACTATAAAGCTAGAACTATTTCGAGAAGGGAGAGGTCTGCTTGATATAATTTGTGTAATTTTCATGACCCTATAGACATTACTAATGAATCGGGATCTAGTTGTAACCATATGAAAAAAGGGGATAACTTTGTTCCTCCTAGATTAGATAGGTGTTATTCCAAGTCCTACTTGTTAGAAAGCTTTTGGGACATCAAACTGAGCGTGATCAAACGCTTTTGCATTCTGACCATAAACCCTTATTAGATAGACTTAAGAAACGCTCCCTCTCTATAGATCTAGTTGGCCCCATTTGGATGCCAATCTTCTCAACGTCCCTTGTGTGTTGAATAAAGTCAAAGAGATTATAACCAGTTAGTTTTCCTTCGGAAATTCTTCCACAAGAAGTTGGGAGAAGTCTTATGAAAGAGATTCAAATCCTCTTTACCCACTATAAGAACCTCGCAAGGATGATCAAAGCTAAAAGAAGAGAGGAGATAAAAAACGAGTTGGCTAGTCTTGATGAGGGTAGGCCTAATCAAAGATTCATTAAGCTGCAAAACAAATTGAGATATGAGATGTACCTGGAGGCCAATGTGGCTCTTCCTTCCTGAGGAGAATTATGAGCTAGGAAGATTTACATACCTAATAATATTATGTTCTCTTTAATGAAAAAAAAAGAAAATTAAGGATTACATCCCCTTATTGAGTAAGAGGATGGTGGGACTATTATCAACATTGAGGAGAGTTTGCAGGAGGTGAAAAACTTCTTTACTGATGTTTTCTCTGGTACTCCCAAGTGGGGGGGATACCTAGAGAGCTAGAGCTACAACTATGCTTAAAAAACAAAGATTCCTATAAGCTTGCCCTCTATCTTAGACTTGCCCCTCATTCCTGACAAGATTAAAGAAACTATCTTTAAATTGAAACCCTATAAATCTTCTCTTATTGATGGGATTCCTAATTACTTCTTGCATCTTAAAAAAATCTTGACTCCTTATATTCTCTTGATCTACGAAGAGTCTTCTAGAAAAGGTTTTCTCCCTATCTAAGTGATCACTGGAGTTAGTTGATTGATTCACAAGAGAGGCACTAAAGAAGATATTTAACAATTGGAGAATTATTACCTTCTCGACTACCATTCATAGGATTTTCTCCTCTACTCTTGCCATAACACTTAGTCCTCTTATGAACTAGTCTATTCTTGCAGAAGGAAAAAGATTCACTAAAGATCAGTCTATTCTTCTATTTGAAAATGGCTTGAGTGTGCTTGTCACCAAAAGCAAAATTGTTTCCTCTTTAAAGTGGACTATGTCAAAGATTCTGATAGAATATACTGGGATTTTATTCTTCATACACTTCATGATGTGGGTTTTTGTAGGAAATTCATCAGATATGTGAGTACCCTCTTTAAATGCCTACTCTAGGGTCTTCTTGAATGGTAGGCTATTTGACTCTTTTAAACTCTACAGATCTATAAGATAAGGATGCCATCTAGCTCCTCTCATGTTCGCCATAGCCAATGATGCTTCGGATTGACAAGGTAAAGATGTTTTAATTGTGGGGTTTGACAAGGGTATAAGATTCCTAATTTGCCTAATCAACTAGGTCTTTAGAGGATTGCTAATGATATTAACATGTGTTGTAATGCAAAAGCCTCCTCTGTTGCCACTTTCCTAGAATGTTTCAACATCTTTTTTATGGATAATGGTTGTAAAATAAATCATACTAAGACTAGTTTCAAAGCTTCTTAAAATGTTGTACTTAATTATGTTTCTAGAATTGATTGTCATATTTTGAAGGAAGGTGAAATTTTCAATTTTTTAGGACTGGGTGTTAGATAATTTTAGGGAAAAATTACTCAAATGGTATAGCTGTCATAGTTCTTGTGCAAACAAAATTTTTGTTTTGAATCATTATCTTCTGGTTTGGATTACTTACTTCTTGGCTTATTGGCTTCCTTCAAAAAAGCAGTTTAATTAATTCAATGCTCTTGCAAGAAGATTTCTATGGGATGTTTCCTCTCAAGCGAATAAAGTGCCAAAGGCGGCTTGGAGCACTTGTTGTTTGCCAAAAAAAGAAGGAGGGCTGGGTATTTTATATCTTTTGAAAATGGAAGAGAATCTGGAATCCAAGTGGGTGGTCAGGAGATTGGTTTCTACTTATATTTGGGTTGTCTTGATTAAAAGAAATGTTTAGTTGTTTTCAACTATTAATTATAAAGCTTGGATCAATCATAACTTGTGAGATGTCAATGTTTCTCCGCATATTTATTCTCCTATGGGTAGTCCTCTAATTAGTAAAATATCGAAAGCATGGATGAAAGTGAAAATGTTTTACGATCCCAATAATGGAAGTGTTGGGAATTTAAACTTTTTTTTGTAGGAATCTCCATGGCATGGATGCCAGATTGCTTTATGGAACAATTGCAATACTTTTTATTAAAGAGCATAAATGTTTGAGAGAAGGCCTTAGATCCTAAAAGAATTTTATCAAGGGGCTGAATTGGCCAATGAGAACCGGGTGACAAGGAAGAGAAAGATTAGCAAAGGATATGAAAAATTCTTTTGTAGGTGATGAGAACCTAGTGACAAGAAGGAACAATATTGGCAAAGGATCTCAAAAATTATTGTAGAGTCAAGAAGTTGGATATCCATGAAGTTGCTAAGGATATGTGGAAGAAATTTAAGGCTCATAGAGGTTCTGTCTCCAAAGTTTCTGGCAATTTGAACAAGAGGTGGAGCCTTTGATGGACCAATAGTCAGTGGAGATATATATTCTCATGTATAGGGGCAACTACATCTAGTATCAAATACTCTATTCTTCTTTGCAATGTTGGCATGCCAATAAATTTTGGCAAATTTTGGAACCTTATGAAAAATCCAAAGGTAACCCTTAGATTGGTCCTCAACAGATCCTTCTGGGTTGCTACTAGAAGATAGACCAAGTTCTCTAGAACATCTGGAGAAGTCTTATCCTATGGCATATCTGGTTGGGTAGAAACCAAAATGTTTCCCAATTAGGAAAAAGATGTTTCCCCCACTAGCTTCCTAAGTCTGGAGACTATTTTTGATGCTACAAGTAATAATGGTGAGGTCCTCAATTTGTTGCTGAGAAGTCATCCTAATAGATGGAGAAATTTGTCATTATCTCTCTACTTTGAAGACATATTTTATATGGTCACCTCAATTGTGTAAATTCCTTTGTATCCTTCCCTTCTCCATGGTTGAGGAGGATTTTCTGTAGACGTATTCATCTTGAAAATTGCCTACTGGTTGTTCTACTTGTATGGGACCTTCTTGTATTGGAAGTGCCATTGTTACAAGGATGGCTCAATGTAAGGCCCTTTATAACCCTTGTGAGGCCAGGACCCTTTATAACCCTTGTAATCAGGATTCCTGCCCTTGCACTTTTTTTTTTGAAGAAACAGGAAAATATAAATTGATAGAGGAAAGTTACATCAGTGTGGAGGGCAGGAACACCTCAGAAGAACACTGTTACAATGAGTACAACATGGCAAAACTATGCCCAAAATATATTTGAGCTAACAGATACTTCCAACAGGAATACTTGTTTCCATACAAGATAGAGCTAATACACTGAGGTGACTGAGATGGCTTAGATATGCTTTTTATACAGTGAATAGCCACTTTCTTAAGGGTCTTGGGGAGGGAAATGAGGAAGTTCCTCCTCACATGACCAAAAATCCTATTATTTTTGCTAAGCTAGATGGACCACAGGATGTGACCTCTCCACTTGTTCCATAATAAAATGTCCATATTTCTGCAACACCCGAGAAGAACCTCCAACTTTTGAAGTTTGGGGGCTTGAATATTATGCAAGTATTTTTCAACAGGGAATCAGAAGGGCTTAGCATGGGTGCATTCAAAGAAGAGGTGACAAATATCCTCCACACTGCCACAACATGTACATTTGCCTCCATCAGTAAACATTTTCTTGACTCTGGGGCCCACCCAAAGACCTTGATGAATAATCAGCCATTAGAGAAAAGAATGCTTGCTGCAGTCAGGGTAAGCCCACAAAGATTTAAATCTGAAGGACCATTGAAAAGGGGACCAGTTGACACTCCAGAGCCTGTTTAGCTTAGGGACAATGAGGTTCATAGAGCCCTTTTTCCATTTGAATTTGCAGTAAATCATATCAGCAACATAATTGAGCCTGAGCCTATCCCTTCTGCTATGAGACAACTGCACTTCAAACATGGCTTTATGCTGGAGCAAAACCTGCAGGCAGGATAGAGAGATATTAGGCAAGTTAATCAGGGCCTGATCTTCTAAAATACCTCCATTGGTCATAAAATCTCCACAGGATTCAAATGAGAGCTTATGGCACTTATGCTCTTTAATTGCTATGTTGTAGTTGTTCCAATGGGCCAACCAGCCAAGCCACGGGGACTCCTGCACATAAAAATCAGATATAAGACTAAGATTAGCTGGGGGGGACAAACAAAGATTTAGCTTTAAACCAAGCCTTTCAGATCCTGCAAACCAAAGGGCTACCAATGGGAGAAATGGGATGGGGACACCATATTATATCTCAAAGATTTATGTTTTGCCAAGACCTGTAGTTAGACAGATAAAATTTAGAAACATTTCTATGGATGAGAATAGACCAAATATCATTACACATGAGACTTCTAAGAACCCATTTGGCAGCCATGTTGTCAGCCATTTTGGCAGGACAAAGTATCCCCAGACCTCCTTTTTCTTTAGGCAGACAACAAACTTCCCAAGAAACTTTAGCAATTTTTTTCTTGTTATCAGAGCCAGCCCACAGGAACCTTTTAGCCAAGGATAAAACCTGGCTCAACTGCTTTTTAGAGGGAGACCAGCACGACAGGAAATAGACCAACTTGGGAAGCACAAAATGATTCAGAATGAACGATCTGTGGGGTAAAGAACTGTTAGCATCATACCAAAGAGACATATTTTTCTTGAATTTTTCAACCACCCAATCCCACTTTTGAGCAAAGGAAACATTAAACCCCATAGGGATACCTAATAATCTAAAAACTTCCCCATCCTTTATAAGATTGCACCCCAATTCGATAATTTTTTTTGGAATGATATTATTAGAAGCCTTAAAACCAGTCTTGTTATGATTGACTTTAGAACCACTGGCCAGACAAAAGATATCCAAACATTCTAGGAATTTTTCCAGAGATTTATCATTAGCTTTGAGCACAGCATTGGTATCATCAGCATACATTTGAAGACATAGAGGGGAGGGGGAGTTAGGGATGACAATACCATCCAAAAGATTTTTAGAAATAGCATCCTTAACTAACCAACCCAAAGCATCACTAGCTATAGCAAACAACAGGGGAGCTAGGGGACAGCCTTGTCTTATAGATGTGACAAGTTTAAAGGGTTCAGAGACTTGACCATTAACAGACACTCTAGAGTAAGCATTTCCAAATAAAGAACTAACATATTTAATGAATCTTCTTCCAAGACCCATGTCCTGAAGAGGCTGAAGAATGAAGTCCCATCAATCCTATCATAGGCCTTATCAAAGTCAATTTTGAAAAAGAAATAGTCTTGACCCGACTCACTAGCAAAGTCCATCCCTTCCAACAAAGATATGATATTATCTAAGATGAATCTACCTTTGATAAAACCTTTATGCTCTAGAAGAATGAACTGGGACATCATAGGACTGAGTCTTCTAGCAAGAGTAGAAGCAAAGATTTTATAGATGGTATTCAAATAGGTAATAGGCCTCCAGTTGTTAAGATCCTCTTTGGGACCTCTCTTATGAACAAGTTTAATAACCCCAATGTTAATGTTGCGAGGAAGAAATCCTTTGCTAACAACCTCTTCCCATATCAAAAGAATGAAAGGAGTGAGAAAATCCTTTAAGATGATAAAAAATTCATTTGGCAAACCATCCAGTCCAGGAGACTTACAGGGTTTCAATTTATTGATGGTTTCTTTGATCTCACCAGCAGTGAGGGGTAGGTCCAAAATAGGAACCAGGCTCTGAGGAATCATTTTTTTCCTTTTCATGGAAATGGTAGCTCTGGCCCTCTGGATGTCCTCCCCCCAGTTGGGAGACACAGAGAAAACATCCATAAAGAAATTTTTGACCTCCTGTAGAGTCTCTTTAGTATTCATGGTGTAACCACCCCCCTCCTTCTTAATCAAAGGCACAAAATCCCTAATTTTCCTTTTCTTCATGAGAGTAAACATATGTTTGTTATTTCTGTCCATATTCTCACTCCAAAATTCCCTGGATATAGAGAGAGAGTTCCTAGCTTCAAGATAACTCTCCTTACGCAACCTCAAGGAGCAGTCAATGTACTCCCGAGAATTAACAGCAAGAGAATTCAACTTCTTCATAAAGGAGTTCCTTCTTTTAGTTCTCAACTCCAAGGCCATCTTCCTATGAATGGTAAAAAGCTTTTGGATATCATTAACCGAACGCTCCCAAGCAAGGGTAGAGGAAGTATTATTACCAAAATGATAAGAGATAATGTCCTTAGTTTTAGTCATTATACAGGGCAACCTAAGAAGGCTGTAGTCCAAGTGAGGCCATCCATACTTGTAAGAGGGACTACCCTTTTTGAAAGACAAGCAAAGGGGCTTATGGTCAGAAACAAGGAGGGAAAGATCAATCTTGGCACTAGTGTTCCAACAACTCTGAATGAAATTCATTGTAGCATAGCACCTATCCAATCTAGCCGCCCTGTAATTATTACCTGTCTGCTTGTTGGACCATGAGAAACCAATGTTTTGAGATATGTCAGCCAAGTCATGGTGGTTACATAGATTAAACCAAGACACTTTTTCAGAACCACTAATACAGTTGCCTTTACCCTCCCAGCGATCCTTAATCCTAGTAACCATATTAAAATCACCTGTAAAAATAACCGGACTATTAATGGAACAGAGATCATCCCAACACACTTTTCTATCACAGCTTAAGTTAGAAGCATAGATATACACTATGGAACAGTTATAAGGAGCATCCAACTTAACACCACACCATTGGTGAGTCTGGCTATAAAAGACAGAACAAAGAGAGTGAGCAATAGAGTTCGATATACCAATCACAGCACCCCCTTTACCACTGCTGTGGTTGGTAAAGTACCAAGCATAGTTGGAAGCTAGGATATTAAGATGCATCAAGAGAGAGGCACCACCCAACTTAACTTCCTATAAGCAAACAATCTCAGGATAATTAAGCAATAACTTAAACCAATTATGGATCATTTTAGGTCTAACCACATCAGTTAGGTCCTTAACATTTGAAGAAATAATATTGATGTCAACCATGGAAAACACGAGACAGTTACTTCCTGCTGCTCTTAGTGGGCTTCAGAACTGAGATGGACGACCTAATTGTCTCTTTCCTTTTAGGTTTAGAGGATTTGGTATGCTCAATTGTATTTTTCATGTCTTGCGACATGGGAACAAAGTCACACTGGTCCCCTTCACTATCCATATTTTCTGTAGTATCCTGATCCATAACATCAAGCGCTTGATCAAAATTTTCCAAAATAGGGGGGGTCACGTTATTTACCTGCTAAGAAAAGCAAGGATTATCTTGATGCCTGGCAGCCTCTTGAACAACCTTGTTTTTCTTACCAACAGTTTTCCAGTCCCTATTCAGGATACTATTCTCAGAAGTGTTAGCCCTGGAGGTCGAGGAAGACAAACCTGTAAAGGACTTGTTAGGGTTATCATTTTCTGTCTGCTCATCAAGCTTGGAGGAATCTTCTGCAATTTTTTTGTCTTCAAAAGGGTTAGAGATGTCTTCCAACAATATGTCAAAAGGATTTTTAGACTTAAAACTTTTATTTTTATTTTTTTGAGCCTACTTCTTACCTGCCAGACTAGGTTTATTATTAATTACAGAGGGGGCTAAATTTTTTTCCAGGTCACCGGACTCCACTTGAGGATGAAGGATGGGGCAATCTCTGATAATGTGGCTCTGCTTATAGCAGTGGTAGCAAGCATTTGGTAGATTTTTGTAGACTAACTTTTGGGTATGCAACTTTAAACCTTGAGAATCCTTTATCACAATTTGGGTCTTTATTTCTCTGGACACATCTACTTCAGTCAACACTCGAGGGTTAATGATACTATTCCTAGATCTCTGGCCTAAGACTCTACCCACCATATTGCCTAAATGTTCGATTCATGGGTAAAAATCAATAGGCAGCTCGGGAAACTCTACCCATACCAGAAACTTAGTAGGTTTGGGTCCCTTCGGGTCAAAGCCAATATACCATTTAAAGAAGGATAAAGGAGTATTCCTGATTAACCATTGCCCCTCGCTTATAACATGCAAGGCACTATTCACTTCCTCAAAAAAGAACAGATAAAAGTGGTAAAAGTTATTAGGACAGTACTGAATATGTTTAACAAAAAGTCCCCTAGTCTCTGAGTGGTTCTTAATCCACGATTTTAGCACTTCATGAGTGCTCTAGGTCCATGACAAAGCCCTTGCAGTTTTTGCAACATACTCCATTAATATAAATTTTTTTGCTTGTTCACTCAAAAAAAAAAGAAGAATCTGATGGAGAATTCGTTCTCAGTGTATCATTTTCTCTTATGATGTCTTTTCAAAAAAGAGGATGAGAGAATTGATGATGAAGAGAGAGGTGCGCGGGGTTGAACGTGGAGGAGTGGAGGAGTGAATGTACCTAGGGTTTTGTGCCTTTGAAGGCGCGCCTTCTCTCCCCCCGCGGCGGGGAGAGTTCTTCGTCTTTGTTTTCGTTGTCCCCCTCGTAGAGAGGGGGACCTTCTGCAGTCCTGCTCTCTCGTTCTGCGCTATTGTCGAGTGTCTCCTCTGGAGTGTGCTAGTTATCAGAGGGTTAGCATGGCTTTACATGAGGCTCTACCTGACGGCTTGCTTTGCTCTAAACTTGGAGGTAATGTTAGTCGTCTTAATACTATGACTAATCCTGTTTTCGAAGGTTGTGTAGGATCTGCTGCTACGTTGGGAACTATGAAGAAGCTCGAGGAGATTGATGGTGCGCAGACAGGGAAAGACGTGTATAATCGACATACCGTGCATGGTATCGAGTCCTACGCTAATGTGTTACAGAGTCGGCAGCAAGGGTATTTTTCTATGTTCTCTAATCAAGAGGCAACAGGTAATCTTTTTCCGCAATCTTTGCTCAATGATTCTAAAGGTAAAGGAAAGGTCTTGGAAGGCATTGGGATAAGTAGTTCCTCTCCTGATAAGGGATGTGTGCATACCCTTGATTTAGATCAGGATTTAAGTGATCAAGATGATAGTACCCTGATCATAGAAAGCTCTGCTCTTAACAAATGGAATGTTCATCTAGAAGATAAGGTTGTGATTGCTCATTGCCATGGGCCTCGGCCATCGCAGGAATTGCTTAAAAATTGGATGAGAGTTAATTGGGAAGGTAAAGGGCTTTTTGCCAAACATGTCCAATTCCTGCCTAATAATTTCTTTCTGTTCTTTTTTGATGATGTGAATAGTGCTCTGAAAGTCATTACTGAGGGTCATTGGATTATAAAAAATACTCCTATCTCCTTTTATAAGTGGTATCCTGGCTTTAATCCTAGAAGTAATAAACCGACTAAAGTTCCTGTGTGGGTTGAATTTCCGGATTTTCCTGTGGAATTTTATCCTTGGCTTGAGAAACTTGGAGCTCTCATTGGGAAGGTTTTAGGTCAAAAACAAAAAAAAGAGTTTAATCCCAAATGGGAACCTCAGTTACTTATTGAGGTGGACATCTCCAAAAGTATTAAAACTGAGTTGATTATCAAAAATTCTGAGGGGTTAAAACTGCATGTTCAAAAAATTTTTTACAGGAATCTGCCAAATGCGTGTTTTAATTGTTATAGACAAGGACACTTAATTAAGGATTGTCCCTTGCTTGGAAATAAGCAGTCTGTTAATAATACTGAAGGTGAAGGGGTCTCAAAAGTTGCAGATACTAATAATAGTACTCCTTCCAAAGAAGATCAAGGATTCAAAAAGGTTCCTGTTAAAAAGAAAAAAACCCCTAACTCGGGTATCAGATCGGAACCTTTATATAAAGGTGTTTTTAACCCGTATCAGATTCTAGATGTCACCAGCGAAGATGGCCATTTTCCCTCGACTTCTGATGGAAATTTAATTAATAAGAAGCAGGGAAGTATGGAAGGCAACCCACACAGTTCAAGCACTGGAGTTATGGAGAAGCTAAACTCTCAGGTAAGTAATTCTAACTTGGAACTTCATAAACACTTAGGAAGTAGTGGAGTCAATGATAAGGTTTCGATTAGTAAAACCAATATGGAATCCGCGCCTATTGAGGTATTTTCTGAAGAGGACTCTCTAAGTAACTGTGATGACATGTTTTTGGATCAAATAAATAAAATTGATGAGATTAACACTGAGCAGGTGGGTTCTGGTCCCTCCTCTGACCAAGATGTGCTTATGACAAATGTGATGTCTCCTAACACCAAAGGTAAGAATAAGACTAAAAGGAAAGATATGGTCAGGAACTCGGTTTCGGCAGTGAAACCTGGTAAGAACCTAAAAAAGTGAGTCTTCCTCCTTTCTTTTGTCAATGGATTGTATTAAGTTGATCTCTCTTAACACTAAAGGGCTCTCTGATCCTGTCAGGAGCAAGTCTATTAAGGACTGGTTCAGAGATTCTTCTCTTGTTCCTAACTTTATCTGTTTGCAGGAGCTGAAGTTGGGAGGTTCCTCCCTTTTGTCGAATCTGAAAATAGTTTCGAACTCTCACCATTGGGTGCATACTGATCACAGTGGTAAAGGTGGTGCCGCCATTGGGGTGTCTAATGGTTTGTCTCATCTTATTCAAGAGGTGTATAAGAGTACTACTAACCAATGGGTTGCTGTTAAGTGTAAAGAGCCTCTTAACTTTACTGTTGTCTGTGTTTATGCTGCTAATCAGGCTTCTCAAAGATCCAAGTGCTGGGAAGAGCTTAATAAAATTAATGATGATATTCTTTTGGCAGGTGACTTCAATATGGTCACTAACCTTGGTGACAGAATTGGTAATTGTGATAATATTGTCTCTGGTGGTGAGAGGCATAGTTGGTACAATTTGGTCAACAATCACAATCTGTTGGACCTCTCTGTTAATACAGGCCACACTTGGAACAACAGAAGTCATAATAATTTTCTTTCTGCCAGATTAGACAGATTTTACATACCTGCTGGTAGGAGTAAAAATTTGTGGAACTATGATTGTTCTATTGATCACTCCTTTGTTTTATCTGATCACTTGCCTTTGATTGTGAATCTTTACAATAACAATCCTTCGTATCGTGCTGGATGGCCTCATTTGGACTCCTCCCTGTTTAAAATTCCTATTGTGAAGGAAAAAGTTTCTGTTATTCTGAACTTTCATTTCAATAAGGGAAAGTCTCCTTCTGTGGCTTGGGAAGATGCTGTTAGAGAAATTCAAAATACTCTTAAGTACTTCAAGAATAAGGCTAAGAATATTAGGTATGAGAGAAGAATGATGTTTTTGCAGGAAATAAATAATATTGAGACCTCTAAGATTGATTTAAATTCCAAAAGGCTTAAAATCCTTGAGTTGCAAGAAAAGGTTAAGAAAGTTGATTACCTGCTTGCTAGAGGTGCCCTTGCCACGTCTCGGGAATTCTGGGCTGGTAAAGTTGACAAACCTAATAAACACATGTTTGATCTCATGAGGAAAAAGAAGGCTAGGGATTTCATCCCCTTGCTCAAAGACAATAATGGTTTCTTGGCTTCTAATATGAAAGATAACCTGGAGATTGCTCATAGGTTCTTTGCCAATGTATTCTCTATGCCTCCCAAGAGGGGGGAGGTTGTTTGGAGTGCAAGAGCTGCCATTGCCCTTTGTAGGAAGAAAATGGTTCCTCAGGGAATGGACTCCCTCCTAGACATGCCCCTCTCTGAGGGTGAGGTGAGAGAATCCATTAACAAATTGAAACCTGGTAAATCTCCTGGTCATGATGGTTTGCCTTATGAATTTTTTCAGGAGTTCAAGGAATTGTTGGTGCCCATTATTCTCAAGATCTGGCAAGAAGCCTCTAGAAGGGGATTCCTTTCTCCTTTTATCAACACGGGGGTGATTAAGCTGTTACACAAGAAGGGTCCCAAAGATGACCTAAACAATTGGAGGCCTATATCCTGTCTGACTTCTCTTTACAAAATTTTCGCTTCTATTTTGGCTAGTAGGCTGAGTCCTTTAATGAACAGTATAATTCTGCCTGAGCAAAAAGGTTTCATTAAAGGGAGATTTATCTTGGACAACATCATCACCATTTGGGAAAGTCTTGAGTATTATAAAGAGCTTAATATTGACACCTACTTCTTCAAGATTGACTTTGATAAAGCCTATGACAGGATTGAATGGGATTTCATTCTCCAGTCCCTTCATGACATTGGGTTAGGCAAAAAGTTCATTAGTTTTGTCAGTATATTGTTTGGGAATGCTTTTTCTAAAGTTGCTATTAATGGCCATCTTTCTAACCCTTTCAAGTTGTGCAGGTCTATTAGACAAGGTTGTCCTTTGGCTCCCCTTCTTTTTGCTATTGCTAGTGATGCTTTGGGCTGGCTTGTCAAGACTAGCTTCAACCAAGGGACCATCTCTGGCTTGGTCATCCCTCAAGCTAGCTCTCCCCTTGGTTTGCAGATGTTCGCAGATGACACAAATATGATGATGATTGCTGAAGAAAATTCTGCTTGCCATTTTCTTAAATGTCTTGACCTTTTTTGTTTTGCTAGTGGCTCTGTGGTCAACCATCAGAAAACTGGTTTTTTTGCCACTGATAATAAGATTCCTGAATGTGTTGTTGCTGCAGGTTGTGAGATCATCAAAAGAGGGAGTATTTTTAGACTTTTGGGCATACCCATGGGCTTTGACATATCATATGAACAAAGGTGGAATTGGGTGCTTGATAAATTTAGGGCCAAGATTTTTAAGTGGTCTGATGTGCAGTCTAGTATTTCTCAGAGATCTTTTTTGTTAAAGCATTATATCCTTCCTTCCCTTACTTATTTTCTGTCTTGCTGGCAGCCTTCTAAAAAGCAGCTTGGCCAGGCCATCTCCCTTGCTAGAAAATTTTTGTGGGGTGGCTCTAAAATTCCCAAAGTTGCTTGGGATATTTGTTGTATGAGAAAAACTGAAGGTGGGCTAGGTCTCATATGTCCTTCCAGAATGGCCACTCAAATGGCTGCTAAATGGATTTACAGATCTGTTTCTTCTACTGATTTTTGGGCCTGTCTTATTAAAAGGAATGTGTGTAAATTTAACATCAAGTTAAATAAAAGTTGGGCCAACTGCTCTCTTTGGGATGTTATTGTTTCTCCTGTGGACTTTGTTCCTAAAGGTAGCCTGCTTATTTGCTCCTTATGGAAAGCCTGGATGACTGTGAAAGCTAGTTATAAACTGCCTATTTTCTTTGCTCACAACCTGTCGTTTATAGCTCAGGACTCCATTTGGTATGGGTGGTTTAATTCTGTTCCCTACTCTTCCCTTCCGATTAGATGGAATAAGTGCAGGAAAAAGGGATTCGTTCACTGGCAGGACTTGCTGATAGCAGGTAATGTTATTTCTGAGAATGCTATTTCTGAAATTGACGGCCTTTCTGTCCAATGTAAACAGGTTATCAATTGTCAAAAAGAAATATTGAAGAAAAAGATTGAAGTGAACCTGTGGAGGAAGGAGATCTCCCTTCAAGATGTGGCCGAGGATATTCTTAAGTCTTACAAAATGAAGGGCAGAAGTATCAAAGAGATAACTTGGAAACTCAATAAAAAGTGGGATCTTCAATGGTCCTCCTTACAGTGGAAGTACAGGTTTCAGTGTGCTTGGGCCTTCCCCTTCTCAAATAAGCAGGCCTGCCTGAATTGGCTCATTCTTCACAAAGGAATTTGGACAGGAAGTACTGCAAGGAAATATAAAATTGATTCTGGTAATTGTAAGCTCTGTGGTAAGGAGGAGAACCTGGACCATTTGTTTGTCAATTGTAAATGGTCTACCAGATTTTGGGTTGGTATTAGGTGCTTCTGTCAAAGTCTTGGACATTCTGCTCCTAACTGCAAAGATATTCTGCTGGGAGAAGCGGGTGGAATGGACATTCTGCTATGGCAGTTATTCAGAATACACGCCTTGTGGTTTATTTGGAAAACCAGAAACAGTGCCATTTTCAATAAGAATAGAAAAGATTACTTCTTTTCCTTTCTGTTGGGACTGAAAAAAATTTTCAATATCTGTGTTTCCTACAGTTGTAATACTTGCTCGGAAGAAAAAAATTCCCTTGTAATAATTAGGAATTATCACTACAAAAAGTGGAAGAATAAGCTCCTACAGCTGTACTCTAAACCTAGGTTACAGATGATCACAATGCTTGCTGATTACTTTAACCTTGTAAAGCTTTGAGCCCAACAGTCTTTTGGACTCTTGCTATCCCTATCCTGATTCAGTTTCAGGGATAGTCTGATTTTCTGATTGTATCTTCTTCCTTTTCCAGCTTTAATTTAATCTTTCCTGTTTTCTCAAAAAAAAAAAAAAAAAAAAAAAAAAAAAAAAAAGAAGAATCTGCTTAATGTCATGATATTTTGAGCGCGCAGAAATCGCAAACTGCGGACTGGTTTGTGTAAAATTTAAGAAACCTTTTGTGCAACCTCCGAGTCTACGGACTTTCGTTGATGAGGTCCGTTCGTTGCATTGACTCATGTATTCTCGATCTTCGTCCCCAGTCTAATGTTGTTTCTTGCTCATTTCTGCAATCACCGAAATACATCGCACTAACTGCGTTTCAGAACTCTGCTCCGTGTTTGCTGTTGCCTGCGCATCAGAAGTTAGAACTCAGAGGCGTGTTTGCTCAGGTGCCTTTACGTGATTTTCAGGTAAAGTTTTATCCGCCTTCGCTATCTAAAGTTGGAAAAGGACAGTCTGCATGTAGGACACTTGATGCGTTATGAATGTGCATATGATAGTTGTCTGCTACAAATGGTATGTATGTGTAACAGAGATGAAAATTAATGTGTGCGTTCATTCGATATAGAACAGTTATTTACAGGACGTCCCGTGCATCTGAGAAGATGTAAGATAACTATGCAGTATCTTATATAATCCAAAACAAAGAACTTTTGTAATTTGTTCTGAGATCAATCTTGTCTTCCGTTTCAATACATACTCGTGTAATTATAAAAATGCAATTTATCTGCAACGCTGGAAACATGAAATTTTCATTTCAGGACGTATATTACTCTTGTATATAATAATCAGATTAAGTTCTGAATTTAAGTATTACCATCTGACAGTTCGATATGTGTGTGCATGTATTCTAACAGATCTCTGTAATCAGTCATTCTATGAACGGTGGCCATCTCAGAGATTTGATTCTACTATAGAAAAACAGAAGAGGGAAAAGCAGAGAGCGGCTGCAAGTAGAAGATCATTGAAATTCTTTTTCCTCGTTCATAATAGCTTATTTCAAAACCTCTGAAATAACTGAATGCTCAAGGGTTTGTGTGCGGGACGACGGGCATAATTATCATCTTGCTCAAGGTCATAGTCATTGGAAAAGATAGACGTATAGTTAAAGTGAACATATCATGGTGTGTTCAGATTACAATGTGTTCATTTCCCACAGGGGCCCTGACACAAAGCACAACATTGTTAGTGTATTTCACGGCATGCTGCGTTTGAAGGGCATTAGATGCTTCGTAGATTATAAGATGCATGAAGGAAGTGATTTAAGTTCTGCCATAAAGAAGGCCATAGAAAGCTCCCTGGTGCATATCGTTATTTTAAGTAAAGACTTCCGAAGTTCTGCTTGGTGTCTGAATGAAGTGATCGGAATCATGCATATGCAAGAAGCCGCGGCGGCATCCAGAAAACCCTTCAAAGTAATACCTGTCTTTTACAATGTGAAATTTGATAATGAGAACTCATTTTTGAATGAAAACGAGCCAAACGTGAGAAGAAGCACCAAGGAGGAAAGGGAAAACTGGACTAAAGCTCTGAAAGGCCTCCTAAAACACACGGGTTTCGAATACGACAGCAAGACCACGTACGTTACGGGAGCTTTTTAAATTTCTCTATTCCAGTTTTCTTACTGTGAGAAATTCATCTAACAGTGTACCTTTACATCTTCTCTCTCTGATGTATTACTGTCCATTAACTCACTACAGGTATGAATGGAGGAACTAGATAATATCGTGGTCGAAGTGGAAGCTTTCTTAATTTCAAATAACATTTTACCTCAGAAAAGCCATCATCGTGAAAAAGAAAGTACCTGGGAGCTTGACATGCGTCGACATTATAATTCGGTCTTCATTTGCCATAATAAAGAGGACACGCAGCGTAATGCTGTTAGTGTTCTTCGCGGTATGCTCCGATCCGGCGGCATCACATGCTTCGTTGCTGGTTATGATAAGGAAGAAACTGAAATGAAATTCGACATGATCGAAGCCATAAGAAAGTCTCGGGTACACGTTATATTTTTGAGCCCAACTTTTGTAAGATCTAAACAATGTCTAGAGCAGATTGTAGAAATCATGAGCGTAGCCGACTCGTCTGCAAGGCAAGGCGAAGTCAAAGTTTTGCCTGTTTTCTATGATGTGGAACCCTATATGGTTCGCTACCAAATAAAACATTACGACTTATGCAATGTGGAAGGAAGCAGTAAAGAACGTTGGGCAAATGCACTGACAAGCCTCTCGCATTTGAAGGGTCTTGAATACGTTACGTCGGCTGAGTAAGTCTACTCTTTGTGTAGCTTTTTCAATTGATAAGCTTCGCAATGTGAATTACTTATTTTTCTTACTGTGAAAAAGGGATAAACGATTTCAACACTTTCAATGGGAGACACTGCATAAGATTGCCAGAAAAGTGGAAGCATGTTTTAGAAAGGATGTCATTTCATGTAATAATGGAGGAAGACATGAAAATATTTATAAAGAGAAATTAAATCAAGTTTTCGAAGCATGGAAATCAGAAGACTCCAAATCCAAGGATGTTTTCGTCGTTGGGGTTTATGAGCGAAAGAAGTCCCAGTTTACGAAGCTGATGGTGGAAGAATTTGCTTCTCGTCGTTTTGATGCAATTTGCATTTTATCTAATGTCATGGAGAAACTCAGTCATCCAGACGGGCCCTCACATCTCGTCTGGAAACTGTATTCAGATCTCACTGGAAAGCTTAAGGAAGAACAGCCCTCACTAGATGACATAACAATTTTTAGGCGTCACTATGACCAGCTTTTGCGAAATAAGAGGTGTTTCGTAGTCTTGAGTGACTTAGGAAACGACATTGACAATCTCAAGCCATTACTTGAAATAGTAATAGAGAATCTTAAAAACAGGAGTCTCGTAGTTCTCACCAGTCGATTTCAGCGCGTATTACAGAAAGATGTGAAACTTGATAAATTCATCAGCTTCTCCTCCTTGTACGATAACAAGGGAATCCTTACAATATATTATGGCAACAAAGGTGATATACACGAAGCATTTCTTGATCAGTTGCAAGAAACATTTTCTATGCTCGGACTAGATATCCATCTTGAGAGCAAGGAGGGATTGTCAGAGAGTACAGTTTTTCAGAATTCAGAAGTGGTCCTCTGCATTGTTTCACAAAGTTTGAGTATTGACGAGTTTGAGGGAATGCTTTCAAATGCAGCGCTTCATCGTCCCAGGTTCTGTACGTTTTGTACGGAGCTCATTCTACAGACGAGAGGACTTCAAAGCCCTGCAACTTCAAATTTAAAGTCGATTTCCAAGAATCGGAGTAAGTACAGTTTAACAAGATTTTAGAAACGCTTTTCTCTCTTTACGATGAGATTTGCATTGAAGACCATTGCTTTGTTTTGACGGTTGATGCACAAATTTACAGGCTAAACAAGAAGGAATTTAAAATGATGGTGAACGAAGTGTTGCAGACCCTGAAGGAAGGGCGTGAGGAGATAAAGGAGGCAGCAGATTTCCCCGTCAGCCTTACGGAACGTGTTAATGAGATGTGGGCACAAATGTCCAGTTCTTTGTCGAGTAGCAATAACGCATTGCAATGTTTCGGACTCCTGGGAATGGGGGGTTCCGGTAAAACAACGACTGCCATGTCAATTTACAATAAAATTCACAAGCAATTTGAGGGTTCGTTTTTTAGTTTGAACACGAGAGCGAGGGTGGCTGCAGACGCATCGAGCTTGATATCTTTGCAAAGGAAAATTCTGCAAAGCTTGCTGTCCAAAATACAATATGACGATGGGCGAACAGAAAACGCAGCACATGGAAAAGCACTCTTACCGTCTTCTACTCTGGATTTCACCGAAGATGAAGTGCATGTGAAGGCACTCTTGTCTCGGAGGCTGATGCATTAGTTGTGTTGGATGATGTGGACTCTATTTTACAACTAGAGGCCCTATATAATCCACTTTGCTCTGCATTGGGACCCAACAGTGTAGTAATAATAACAAGCCGTGATCATGACATTCTACAGCATGCACAAGTAACACAAATTTTTTATATGCAGGCACTCAGTACAGAAAGTTCTCGAAGATTATTTAACTGGCATGCATTTTTGAGACCAGAAGCACCTCCCCACCTTCAAGAAGTTTCAGAAAGCGTGATTTCTGCATGCAAAGGGCTTCCATTATCATTAAAAATCATGGGCGCTCATTTGTATCATCAGAATGACGAGCGTTACTGGCATGAAAGCTTAAATTACCTTAGGAAAAACGAGAAACTCATCATGAATGTATTGAAAAGGAGCTTGGATGGCCTTGAGGGTGACCAAATAGCTACCTTCCTGGACATATCTTGTTTCTTTGTTGGAGAAAGTGACCTGGTTTCTTTGGCGTATCTGGAAGGGGTCTATGGAGAGGCGCTCACACATCTAAAGTTCTTCAATAGTAGATGTCTGTTAACTTTTGAGAGAGAAGAAGGAATGTGGTGGAAAGGATTCTGTGATACAAAGGGCAGGACCATAGGAATGCATGATATTCTCCGTGAGATGGGCAGACAAGTCGTTCGAAGAGAAGAGAAAAACCGTGCATGGGATGAATAGAGCGCTAAGGACTTGCTTAAGGTGCTATATCTTTCTTTCTTTCCAAAATATGAATGTCTGTGTGGTGGATCATAACTCGTTTGTCTTCTTGGTGGAACCATGTCAAAGCATGAGAGCGCACGCTCTGCACTGTGCGGCCTTTCAATAAACAGTTCCATGGCTCTTCCATATGAGGCTGCCAAGTGTGAGTCGCTTCCTGAGCTGAAACTTCTTCGGCTGATCGGTGATTCTCGTGATGGAGAGAGGTGAGCATGTGAACTTGTTTAGCCTCGAACAATTCTTTAATTCTTCAATTCATATCCTCGAAGCATTCTTCAGCCTTCATGGGAACAAGTCCGCAGGAAACATCTTGAAAAATGTGCGTTGTGAGGAACTAAGGTAACTGCTAATGCTGTGCAATGAAGTGAGGTTTTTCTTCACAAATCTGAAAGATATTGTCCATGTTTCTTTTCATCAGGTTGTTGGTTTGGAGGAATGCTTCTTTTGGAGAACTACCTCCTGGACTTTGTTCCGTAAATCTTCGAGTTCTGGATCTACGGGACAGTAACATAGGCAAGCTTCCTCCTCGAGCCTGCTTCATGGAACTTCGATATCTTGATTTGGCAGGCACTAACATTAGCAGTGTGCCTCCTGGAATTTCCTTTGTTCATCTTGAACACATGGATCTATCGTGCACTAAAATAAAGGAATTACCAAGTGGAGTCTGCTGGCCGAATCTTAAACGACTTTATTTATGGAAGACTGAAATAAGCGAACTTCCTGATGGACTGTGCTCCACAAATCTTGAAATTCTGCGGCTAAAGGGGACCAACATAAGCAAAGTGCCGGTAAGACAAATAATTTTGCACGGCACATTGCAGTTAATCAAGAAAACTAATGTTAAATGCGAATTGGTGCACCCGTTTCGGATTTTGAAATCTCTCTACATGCTCTGCAACATTTTTAACGTGTGCAGCAGGCCTTGCTACCTAAGCTGCTACTGTTGGACCTGCAAGGTTGCAAAAGGCTGGAGAGCCTTCCAACAAAATTCGGCGCTTTGATGACATCCTTGCAACTCTTGCATTTGAGTGAATGCGAACGCATCGAGGGCTTGGATTCAAGCATTGGAAGCCTCGCTGATTTGAGAAGCTTACTGCTCCGTGGGTGTCATCGCATGACGCGTCTCCCCCAAGAAATAACAAGTATGCAACTTATACCATTTCGCTTCTTCCTGCGTAAGAATCACCATACCATTCGCTCTTCCCCATCTCATTAGAATCGCCATGTCTCTCGTCTGTTTCATTTACTCTTACCTGCTTTCTCATGAACACTAAAACATTCGAGATATATCTTCTTAAAAGTAAAATTACATTCTGTTGTGCAATGCTGAAAAACGTTAAGAATTTTATTAGAACTGAAAGAGGCAGATAGATCTATATTCATATTTTACTACATCGTAGCAACCTTAGTCTTATTTAATATATGTAATTTATCATTGCCTATTGACTATTTAGTGTTGATCTTATCATACGATTTGGACAATCTCTACCATTATATTGTAATAATCATATTTCTTACTTCATGATGTAAGTACCTGTACTATTAGAATTTTTTTCCCATTGCAAAGTCATGTACAAGATGTTGAGAATTGAAGCTCCACACATAATTGTATAAGATAACATTTCACAACTATTTACTTAATTGTTATCACATCTTAGTAGTGATGTGCGTATCTAGAGCCACTGAAGCAATGTTTTCTCTCTTTAGGAGTTTCTTTTCCCTGTGCTTGTATATATATCTATAATTAACCCTATTTGGAAACTTATCTTTTGTAGATTGACTTAGTAATACCCTCAATATTATACTTCAAGCTTCTTCTTCTTCATGCTTTTTGCATGCTTTCTTTGTCGTTCAACTCCAACCATTCATATTAGAGTAGGTGATTGCTTTTTACATGGCATCATTGACACCCTTTTGCACACTATCTCAAAATCATACGAAATTTGATGATCATACTAGAGATAACCAATACTTCAAAATAACTTTGTTATGTATGGTCAACAAATATTTTTGAGCTCATTTTATCCTCCAATTGCCCTATCATAGAGGTTGCATTGTCAATTGCATCCTTCTATGCCAAACATATATACAATTTTTTGATTTTGATTTTCCAATATAAGTGCCTCAAAGTTTTCTATAGGTCTAGTAGAGATCGACTAGGTATTTTTTTTCAATGTTTTTGAGAAATAGTATATTGTTTGTATCATGATATAATCAATGGCCATAACTCAATGTAAATATGTATTTGATATGTCGATTGTTGAGAATAAGTTAGATGGTTCTAACTACCTATTATGGACATACATGATGCATCATGTATTGATAGCAAAAGGCTTGTGGAATATGGTGCATGATGTTTAAATACATCCTATACCTACAAATAATATAACAGTAGGAGATGCATATGATATTGAAGATATTGATCTTCATGTTCTTGATCATATTGTAGTTCTTTTTGCACCTACTAGAAAGTAGAATTGTTGGGATGAGACAGATAGACAAAGCATTTGCTGTTTATATATTTCTATAGTGATCTGTGTGAACAAACTTAAAACCATCGAGGTTCTTTTTTTCTCATTACAAGGTTTTTCATCCCTCACTTGTATAGATGTCTATAACCCTAATGGATGACGTATTTTTATACATTTACTTGGTAATACATTTAGTATTGTGTTGTGCTCCAAGCTTTATCTTCTTCCTTGTGTTGTTCATGTCCTCCTATAGACCATGAGCTCCAACAATTGGTATGAGAACAAGTTGTCACTTCATCTAGGGCATTGTGAACACCCCTCTGATCATAGTCTTAGAATCACAGAAAAATTAACGAGCATACTTGAGGCAATTAGGAGTTTAAAAAACTTTGTTTGGTAGCATTGACTTTTAGATTTTGACTCATTTTGGCCTCCGAATGCACTATCATAAAAATTATATAGGTAATTTTATCCTTTTAGGGCAAGCATCTAGTGAGGGTAAAGTTATAGGGAAAGTCCCCCCTTACATATTATAAGAGCCCATGACTCACTGTCACTGTTAAAGGACAACTTCTACAAGAAGTTATAGTGGATGGCAGCTCATGCATCAACCAGATGCTTGAACATACTATGGAAAAGCTTGGACTTCAACCTTTAAGACCAACCAACTTCACTATGACATTGGCCGACCAAAGAACAATAAGACATATGGAAGTGATCCCTTGAGTTCTAAATGATGTACAAGCTAATATCTTTACTTCGGACTTTGTTGTATTGAGAGTACCACTAGTAGATGGAAGTTTTTCTCTGTTGATTGGGGATCCTTGCTGAGGCATGCTAGTATATTGTTGCATGATTGGCACCAAGACACTATGTTAGTAAAACAAAAGGTAAGGGAGTTGAAATGAATAATTTTAGAAGCAGGAATAAACAATCATAGACATACCAACATAATGTAGATAATTGGTATTTGTATGGGAAAAGATATAATCAATAATACATATTTAGATTCATACGAGGAAGAAGACATGTTGGCCTAGCTGCAAGTACAGAGGAAGTCTATGGAAATTTTCCAAACAACTTAAGTACTAAGGAATTCTATGAAGGAAAAGAGGAGATCATTCAAGTATCTGATTTGGATAAACTGGTGATACTCCATAGAAGAGGGAAGAAAAAACCACTCAAGTGCAACATTGATAAAGCTGATTCCTATATTAGCGCCCACCTGGTTTTGGACATTAGTTGGATAACATCTCTTATGATGATATATGTGGATGTATTTACAAGACATTATAAGGACTTGGAAGGAATACCTACCACTTTTGGGAGACTTAGGATTCTGGTGATTGAAGGACCCAAACCAATAAGGGGAAAAAGCTACAGATTAAATCCAAAGTATCTCAAAGTTGTCTATACAGAGATACAAAAGATAGAGGATGCTGGTATTATTTTATCCAATGATGCATTCAGAGAAAATTGAACAATAGTCAACATCTCCAAACGTAAGGTTTATCATCAACCAAATTGAAGTCTTTTCGATCACCTAGAAAAGACTTCAATTTGGCTTTTATTGTTAAATCCATGTTTTCATAAATGAAATCATGGCTTTTATTGTTAAAGCCATGTTTTCATAAATGAAAGCATCTATGGATGGATTAATATCAATTTTTGGAAGAGTTAGAGACTTTAGATGTGTTGGAGTTAGACGTCTGCGGAAGCACGTGAACATCACAAGGAAGAAGAAGAATCTTGGAGCACAACACACAATACTGAATTGTATTACTAGAGAATGTACAAAGATAAGTAGCCCATTAGGGCAATAGGCGTATATACAAGCCGGGGGAAAAAACCTCCTAAAGAGGGAAAAAAGTGCCCTGACAGTCCTAGAGTGTTCACACACATCACTACCTAAATATATCAACAAATCCCCCTTGGGAGTGATGTGGTGGACAAGTAGCTGGTACTCATGTATAAGGAAGTGCCAAGCTATGTGGAAGTCACTCCACAAAAGGAAGTAAGCCCAAAGCTTTGCGGAGAGCTTCAAACTTTTCCCTGGCAGAGCCTTCGTGAAAAGGTTTGCAATGTTCTCCTACGTGGGCACATATGCCAAGCTGATCTCCCCAATAGAGAACCTCTCCCTAACATAGTGATAATGCACCTCAATGTGCGTAGTGCGAGTATGGAACACAGGGTTCCTCGCAACTGCAAATGCACTCTAACTGTCAGTGAAGATAGTGGTGGCAGAATTCTGACCAACACCCAAATCAACCATAAGGCGTCTGAGCCACACACATTCAACAGTCGCTGTGAAAGTTGCCCTATACTCAGCCTCACAACTGGAAGTGGCCACAGTAGGCTGCTTCTTGCTCAACCAAGATATACATGAGCTACCAAGCATGAAGCAAAAACCACCGGTGGACACACGAGTGTCATAGCAACCAACCCAATCCGAGTCAGAAAAAACATGCAAATCTAGCGGTAGTGATCCCCCCTTGGGATAAAACAACCCAAGTAGCCGAGTACCACTCAAGTAGTGAAAGATGCGCTTAACCGTCTTCCAATGCGTGACTCCTGGGCAATGCATAAACTTGCTCATTTGTGAGACATCAAACTGAATATCTGGACGAGTAATGCATAAGTAAATCAAGCATCCAAGAGCCTGCGGATAGAGAACAACATCAAATGCATCTCCAACATCATGAAGACTCAATCATAAACCTGTCTCCATAGGAGTGGCAATAGGCTTACAGTCTTCAAGGCCAAAACGTTGCAATAATGTGTCAATATATTTCGTTTAACACAAAGTCATTCCACCATCAATTTGCATAAATTGAATGCCCAAATAGTGATGCAAATGCCCCAAATTAGACATCTCAAATGAGGCATGCAAATGAGACTTGAAATCAGCAATATGCTTCTCAATAGGACCAGTGAGCAGCATGTCATCAACATAGACATCAATGATCAGAAGCACATCATTAGCACGCTTAACATATAAGGTGCTTTCAGTTGGACTGTTCTCTAAACCATGTGCAATCAGATAGGCATGTATCTTCTCATACCAAGCACGTGGTGCTTGCTTTAAACCATATAATGCCTTCTTTAGCCTGCACACCTGGTTTTCATGCCCTTTCTGCACAAAGCCACGGGGCTGAAAAACATACACTTCTTCATGCAAGTCACCATTCTCAAATGTTGTTTTAATGTCCAACTGATGTACATTCCAACCATGACGGGCTGCAAGTGCACAAATGCTCCGAAAAGTAGTCATACGGCAAGTAGGTACAAAGGTCTCATCAAAATCAATGCCTCTTTCCTATGCATAACCCTTTGCAACAAGCCTAGCCTTATACCTGTTAACTGTAGCATCAGGTTTACGCTTCAGCTTGTATACCTACTTAGTGCCAATGGCATTCTTGCCAGGAGGCAAGTCACATAAAGACCACGTACCATTCTTCATTATAGCATCATATTCAGATTGCATAGCAGGCATCCAATTTTCTGAATTTTATGCTTCATCAAAAGAAACAGGCTCATTCTCATCACAAAGACTAGATACAGCCATAACATAGCAAACAGATGCAAAGGAGGCACTATGAGAGCCTGAACGAGTACGATATGACAAAGGTGCATCTAATTTGCTGTCACGCAAAGTCTGCACCAGCCATTTTGGCATAGTTTTTGCCCGCTCAATATCAGCTCTCTCATCAATAAGTGCATAATGTAAATCTGCATCAGAAATGGAATGATCTGCATCATCATATGAAACCTGCAAAGGTTGAGAAGTTGCCTCATTAGGATAGCACTAGACTATCCACCTGTAAAAAGAGGCATCAAAGTATCATACATGTCTTTGGAGCTAACAGATGTCTCCTTAGTACATGAAAGCAATGGCTGAATAGCATCTTCCACAAAGACAACATCACGACTAACCAGAATGCGTATAGTCTGTGGATGATACAAACGATAGCCTTTACTTTCAGAACTGTACCCAACAAAAATACATTTTAGTGCCTTATCATTCAATTTTATGCGATGTTGTTCAAGCACTAGTGCATATGCCAAACAACCAAACACGAAGATGAGCAACAGATGGCTTGCGATCATGCCAAGCCTCATATGGAGTGATAGAGTGCAGCACTTTAGTGGGACGCCTATTCAGTACATATGCTGCACACATGACAGCCTCAAGCCAGAAACTATGTTGTAAAGCTTGACTTTTGACCATGCACCTCGCCATCTCCATGAGTGACATGTTCTTTCGTTCAACAACTCCATTTTGTTGCGGTGTATACGACACTGTACACTGGTGTTTTATCCCACATTCAGCCAGAAATGCATTAAAATCAGAAGACATATATTCTCCCCCTCAATCAGAACGGAGGGTGCCCATTTTACATGCTGAGAGATTTTCGGCCAAAACCAAAAACTGTTTAAAGCACATGAATACTTCGGACTTTGCTTTGAATGGATATACCCATGCATGCCTGGAAAAATCATCAATGAAAGTCACAAAGTAAAGGTAATTTCCAAAAGAAGGTGTTTGCATAGGACCACAAACATCACTATGTACAAGCTACAATTTCTGCGTAGCCCGAACTGAACCATCTTTTGGAAAGGAGGAACGCTGCATTTCGCCCAAAATACAGCCTTCACATACATGTTTTCCAGGTGCCTCAAGCTTGGGCAAAGAAGACACCATATCAGATTTCTGTAGGCATAGCAAACTAGCAAAATTCAGATGACCAAAGCATGCATGCCAAAGCTTTGCATCTGACATAGCCTGAGAATCATGAACTACACATGCCAAATCATTAACAGATCTTTCATAGTTTATGAGCTTATACAACCCACGATATAAAATGCCAGAAGCAATAATCACATCACCATTTGACAGATCATGAACAGTACCATCAATAAATTTCACAACCAAGCTAATCTTGGTTAATGCAAAATTCGATAACAGGTTCTTTTTGATCCCTGGCACAAATAAAGCATCTGATAAAGTGAAAGAACTACCATCAGCAGTAATCAAAATGATCTTACCAACTCCCATAACAGGATAAGAGGAGTTGTTGGCGCATGTAACAGTATTTCCTGTAGGGGCAGGCTCGAGTGAAGAGAAGAAACTGCGTTGCGAGGTAATATGTTTGGTCACCCCACTCTCAAAATACCAAACATCTGAATCTACTATAGACATGCACTCCTCATCAGAAGATGGGTCAAAACTGCAGATAGTAGTAAACACCCATTCTTCTTCTTGCACAAGATTTGCAAACTCTGTTTTTGGTGTAGAGGCCTCTGCAACAACCATTCCGGCCTCTTTCTTCTTTGCCTCTTTAGTAGCCAGTTTTGGATAGTTCTTTATGATATGATCATTCCCTTTATAGTACTTACAAAACAATTTCTGTTTTTTTTATTTCTTCTCATCTTTATCTTCCTTCTTTGAATATGCAAAATTAGCAGATTTCTGCTTACTAGTTGAAGAGCTCCACTTTCCTTTGCCCTTCTGACTAGCCAGGAAAGCTTGATCTGCGACTCGCATAATGGACCTGTTTTGCCTGGACTGATCTTCCTACAACAAAACAGAGAATAACTCCTCAAATGATAAGGCATTCGGATTGCCTTTCATCATCAACCGAAGAGTAGAAGCAAAACTCTGATATGAATCAAGAAGACCATTCAAAACGGTCTGCACAAGTGAGCTATCTGGTATAACCTCATCAACAGAAATCATCTATTCCTTCAAGTCTTTGATCTTTGTTAGGAAACTGTCCATAGAATCACCTTCATTCATGTGCTCACTCTCCAACTGTTTTCGGAGGTAAGCAACATGAGCCTCATTCCTAGCTTGGTACAATGTGGTAAGTGTATCCCAAGCATCCTTAGCTGTTCTGCAAGAGCGAATGTGAGAAATAATTGCACGTTTGACAGACAAAGCTATCAATGCATGTGCCTGGGCATCTCTGCCATCCCAATGAATTTGGTTTGCAGTAGGTGCAGCAGAAACAATAGCACAAACATGAATCTGCACAATATCATCTTCGACACCAACTTCATCAGCTCCAGTACCTGTTGTTACATGTGTAACAGGACGTCTTTCAACACCCTGCACAATGTTCCACAATCCTTTTGCAACCAATACATGTCGCATCATATAAGCCCATAATGGGTAGTTGGTACCATCCAACTTATCCTAAACAACCAACATATAGAATACATCACTGCTTTCAGCCATGGCCGGTTACTAAAATACCTTGATGCAAAAAATTGACTGTATCTCAAAAAGTTGAAGAGAACTTCCAAGACGAGTTCTGCTAGACCTGTAATAGACTTCGAGATGCTTAAATTGGTGAACAAAAATTGGTATATACCTTTGGCACAAAAAGACGAAATAGCCTATACAAGCGCTGTGATAGTGCGTTCGGAGGTCGAAACGAGCTCAGATCGCGATTTCGGCACACAAAGCGAAGCCGTTTTGATCTTGGAAACACGCTGAGTATGCTCACCAAAATTTGTGCGATTTTGAGACTGCAAATGGAGGAGTGTTGATGGCACCCTAGATAAAGCCACGACCTGCTCTGATACCAATTGTTGGAGTTAGACGTCTACGGAAGCACGCGAATAGCACAAGGAAGAAGAAGAAGCTTGGACCACAACACACAATACTGAATTGTATTACTAGAGAATGTACAAAGATAAGTAGCCCATTAGGGAAATAGGCGTATATACAAGCCGGGGGAAGAAAACCTCCTAAAGAGGGATAAAAGTGCCCCGACGTTCTTAGAGTGTTCACACACATGACTACCTAAATATATCAACAAGATGGTAAGGCACAAACAATAGTCAACATCTCCAATTTTAAGGTTTTATCATCAACCAAATTGAAGTCTTTTCGATCACCTAGACCTTGCAAATCCTCTCTCGACTGTACATATCTCTTCCATATCATTTTCTTTGCATTTTTTTCTTAGTTTCATCATTTTTCATGCTTTCTCTTTAAGTTTTTTATGTAAAATAGAAGTCATTTTATTGAGAAATCATGAGAACCTTGTTAGAAAATTTTAGGAATTTTTCTATAATTCTTTAGAATTTTTTTGGAATTATTTTTCTTTTTTTACATGCTCTTTTTCTTGTGGAAATAAATGAAAAAAGGAAGTTCTCTGAGCGGTTGAGTTGGTTCTTTAGAAATTGTCGCCATTTTTTGAGAATTTTTCCTGAGTTTGTTTGGAATTTTTGGGATTTTTGTTTTGATATTTTATATGAATACATGTCACATGAATTTAATGCTTTTTTTCATGAAAGAGGAATTCACACCAATGTACGGTGCCATATACACCTCAGCAAAATGGTGTTGCCGAAAGTAAAAATAGAACACTCCTTGAAATGGCTCGACGTATGGTTAAAGCAAAGCACCTTCTTGATAAGTTTTGGATGGAAGCGGTCATGTGTGCAAATTATGTGTTGAATCACTACCCTACAAAAGCACTGAGAGTCATCACTCCTTATGAGGCTTGGAATGGACATAAGCCTATGGTTAGTCATATGCGTGTGCTTGGTTGTTTGGCATATGATCTTGCGCCATCACAACAACATCACAAACTTGATGATAAGGCAAAGAAATGTATATTTGTTGGTTATAGTGTTGAAATTAAGGGATATTACTTGTACCATCGACTGACGAACACAATTATTGTAAGTCGAGATGTGCTATTTGCTGAAAATTCAGTTTTCCCTCTACTTGAATGCAAAAAACAGCCAACAGTTAGCTCACAAGATGTGTTCGATACACTCATGCCTTTGTTCCAAAATGGTGTGCTTGACTATGGCCAAGTACACCAGCCAACTGAGGCTCAAAGGGCTGAGAAATTCCAGCCAAATAGGGTTGAAAATGCAGAGAATTTCCAGCCAAACATGGCTGAAATTTCTCAGCCAAAAAATATCCAAACCGTTAGAAATTTTCAGCCACATATGGCTAAACATTTGCATCAAAATATGATTGAACATTTGCATCAAAATACGGCTAAAAATGAGCATGAAATTCAGCTCACACATGATATAAATGTTGATGATGTATTACATAATGAACACATGTCTATCAAGATTGCACAAACTATGCCAAAGTGGCTGAAACAAACTTTGCAGGACAACAAATTGAGTGCACCTTTACTTGGTAGAACAAGATCAAGCTCTCACCATGCATCAAGTAATTTTGTGGATGAAGAGCACTTTCTTTTCAAGATGCATGTGACGATCCACAATGGATGAGTGCTATGCAATCAGAAATGGATTCCATACATAGAAATGGTACTTGGGAGTTATATGAATTACCAAAAGGAAAGAATGCCACTGGTACAAAGTGGGTTTATAAGATTAAGAGAAAATCTGATGGTAGCATTGATCGCTAGAAAGCTATATTGGTTGCCAAAGGATATGCGCAATAATATGGCATTGATTATGAGAAGACTTTTGCACCTACTTCACGCATGACTACCATCGAGGTTGGAAAGTGCATCAATTGGACATAAAAACAACCTTTTTGAATGATGATTTGCAAGAAGAGGTTTATGTGAAGCAACCTCCTGGATTTGCTATGAAAGGGAAAGAGCATATGGTTTGTCGCTTGCATAAAGCCTTGTATAGTCTCAAGCAAGCTCCACGTGCATGCTATGAAAAAATCCATAAGCACTTGATTGCTCTTGGCTTCATATGTAGTCTGATTGAAAGCACACTCTATGTACACAAAAATGGGGCTGATCTTATTGTGTTTGTTCTTTATGTCGATGACATACTCTTGACTACTTCATGTGATGCAAAACTTGACATTCTTATGGCTGATTTGAAGCATACTTTTGATGTCGCTTATCTTGGTCTTTTGAGCTACTATCTTGGCATCGAATTTGTATCCATTGAGGGGGGAATTGTTATGCATCAAGAAAAGTATGTTGAAAAATTACTAAGCATTTTGAATTTTAGGATTGCAAGCCAGTTTGCACACCAGTTGAGATAGGATTCAGGTTCTCAGTTGAGGATTCCAGTGATGCATTTGATACTTCTCTTTATCCGCAAGCTGTGGGATGTCTTATATATGCATGCAACACAAGGCCGGATATACAGTATGTAGTTTCCCAGTTGAGTAGATTCATGCATAGCCTTAGCACTAAGCATTGGCAAGTGGTAAAAGGTGTGTTTAGATATCTCAGAGTCAGTTGGAGCTTAGTTCTCTTTTATGGCAGAGATATTTAGCCATGCTTTTATGCTTTTACAAATAGTGATTGGACTGGTTGTTGCGATACTGGCATGTCCACTAGTGGTAATTTCTTTTTCCTTGAAGATTCATGCATATCTTGGGTGAGTAAGAAGCAACCTACAGTGGCGACATCAAGTTGTGAAGATGAGTATAGAGAAGTTTTCATAGCTATAGTGGAGTGTATATGGTTGAGACACCTATTGATGGATCTTTGCATGGAGATTGATGCTGCTATGCATATTCTCACTGATAGTCAGAGTGCTTTGGCTGTTGCATGAAACCCAGTGTTTCATGCACAAACCAAACATATTGAGGCACATTATCACTATGTGAGAGAGTGGCTTCATGTAGGAGATATTGATTTGGTATATGTGCCTACACAAGTGGCAGAGATATTCACCAAAGCTCTTCCACGGGAAAAGTTTGAAGCTTTTCACAAAGCTTTAGGATTATTACCTTGTGGGGGCTGATCTATCACTCCCTGTATGTGTTCACATCATTTGCTCCTGGGGGTTTTTTACACTTATGTGTTCCTCGAGTAGCTTTGATGTGAACCTTTTCCCTATACATGGGCACTTTTTACTCTAGTGCTGGCTAGAGGTTTTTTCCTGTTACAACATACTTGATACTCTCATATGTAGTGGTACTTTGTACTCAGGCATATTATTCAGCTCTTACTTCATTTCAGTTCATCGTCAATAGAGAGAGCTATTTCAGCCATCGTCTTCTCTGTGTGTCTTGCTGTGTTTGTGCTCCTTGTGTGTGCTTCTTGTGTGCCTCTCACACTTCTACACACACCCAACAAAAATTAAGCTTTAATCTTTTGCTGTTGGAAATTGTTTATGCAAGAGATGTTGTTGAAAGGAAAAGACTTTGTAGAGGTTTTTTATGATATTTTTTTGATATGGTGTGATCACCATGGGCTAGCTCTGCCCTAGATACTTGTTTGTTGATCATTGGTTTATGGTACAGAGTGCAAATCAAAAGGTTTGAACTCACGGCCTCGTGGGTGAAAGGTATGTGTCTTAACCACCTCATCAATAACACATGATGATAATAGCGTACAATAAACTTATCCATGGACTATTATGCACACAATGAAGAAAAATAGAAAGGAATAATAAAAGAAAGACAAGAAGATAAAATGAGAGAAAGAGATAGAGATGAAGGGAGAGGATGAAGAGAGAGAAAGAGAAAGGTAGAGAGAAAGAAACAGAGAGAGAAAGAGAGAGAGAAAGAGAGAAAGAGAAGCAAGAAAGAGAAGAAAGAAAGAAAGAGAAGAGAGAAAGAAAGAGAAGAGAGAAAGAGAAGAAATACATATAGAAGAAAAGAGAAAGAAAGAGAAAGAAAGAGAAAGAAAGAGAAAGAAAGAGAAAGAAAGAGAAAGAAAGAGAAAGAAAGAGAAAGAAAGAGAACGGGAAAGAAAGAGAAAGAGAAGGAGAAAAGAGAGAGATAGAGAGAGAGAGAAGCCAAGAGAGAGAGAGAAAAAAGAAAGAGATGGAGAGAGAGATAGAGAAAGAGATGAAAGAAAAGAGAGGTAGAGAGAAAGAGATAGAAAATGAGAGGTAGAGTGAAATATCATGAGGAAGGAGATAAGGAAGAGAGCTCACACACACTCTCACTCTCAAGGAGAAGCACACACACAAATTGAGTCAAGGAAAAATGATCTTCTTCTTCTTCTTCTATTACATAAAAGGAATGTACAAGAATGACCTAAAAAACAAGAATACAACAAGTGCAATATATAAAAACCAGTACATAATGAGCTTGATATCTCAACACTCCCCCTCAAGCTCAATGCCATATCCTGTATTCCAAGCATCTTTCGAAACTTCTTCAACTTCTGCGCTCCAAGTGCTTTGATGAAAATATCAGCAACTTGCTCATCTGTTCTCACATAAACAAGATCAATATCACCTGCTAATACCTTCTCTCTGATGAAGTGATAATGTATCTCGATATGCTTTGTTCTAGCATGGAAAACAGGGTTCCGTGCTAACTCTATGCTGCTAAGATTATCACAATAGATAGTGATAGGCTTTTGCACTTCCACACCTAAATCTGCAAGTAACATCTCCCTCCATGATGCCTCACATGCTGCCATTGCAGCACCTCTATACTCAACCTCTGTACTCGACAAAGCAACAGTGGGTTGCTTCTTGTTGCTCCATGTAATAGCTGCACCTCCAAGTGAGAAAAGAAAGCCACTAGTAGATCTTCTATCTGGAGTACTACCAGCCCAATCTGCATCGGTGTATCCATGAACCTGCAACTCCACACCAGCTTCATAAAAAAATGCATAATCCGAAGTAGCACTCACATAACGTAGAGTGCGCCTCAGAGCATCCAAATGTGGCTTCCTGGGAACCTGCATAAATTGACTTTCAAGTCCAACAGTATAACTTAGATCAGGCCTTGTAATTGTGAGATATATAAGACTTCCCACAATTTTCCTATACATAGTAGCATTTTCCAATGCTTCACCTGATGTAGTATCCAATTTCAAATTCTGATCTAATGGCATAGAAATTGGCTTACAATCAGCCATACCATACTTTTGCAACATATTCAAGGCATATTGCCTTTGCGACATCCATATACCTCTTTCTGTATGTATAAACTCAATGCCCAAGAAATAGCGCAGCACACCAAGATCTTTCATGTCGAATTCTTGCATAAGAAGCTTCTTTACCTCTTTGATGCTTTCTTCATTATCACCACCTACAATCAAGTCATCAACATAAATAGCCACAATAGTGATGCCATCATCAGCCTTCCTTGCATATAGTGAGTGATCTGCATCACACATAGAGAACCCAATGTTGGTTAAGTAATCAGCAATCCTTGCATGCCATGCACGAGGGGCTTGCTTCAGCCCATACAAAGCCTTTTGCATCCTGCAAACATATTCTGGATGCTTTGAATCTTCATATCCTTGTGGCTGGTCCATATATACTTCTTGTAACTCACCATGTAGGAAAGCATTCTTCACATCCATCTGATGCAAAGTCCATCCTTTTGTTGTAGCTAATGCAACAAGTGTTTTGATAGTAGACATTTTAGCTACAGGGCTGAATGTTTCCTCATAATCAATGCCATATGTCTGTGTATAATCTTTAGCTACCAATCGTGCTTTATACCTGCTTATGCTACCATCAGCATTATGCTTTACCTTGTAAACCCATTTGCAACCTATGGATTTCTTTCCTTGTGGCAATGGAACCAGCTTCCATGTATCATTTCCATAAAGTGCAGCCATCTCCTCATCCATAGCTTTTTCCCAATCTGCATTACCAATTGCATCTTCAAAACAAGAAGGTTCAGCATCTTGTATTACCTTTGTCATGTAGGCACAATGGCGAGCCATGTAACTATCATATGTCAATCATTGCACTGAATTACGCATCCTCCTAGATCTTCTTGGTCCTGGGTCACTTCTTCTTGTATCATCTGTATGTGCCCTTCTTACTCCTGGAGTCTTCACAGAGGGCAATCCAAGTTCCTCATCAATACTCTTTTCTGAACCACTTGAATCTCCATCAACATCTTCAAAACCTGCACCTGTTTTACTACCAGCAAAAAGCTTTTCTTTACTTTTCTTGGATGTATTTGATGAATTTTCTGGACTGAAATTTCCGCGCAATCTTCCACTCCATGGATTTTAGTTGGAACTATTGCTTGGTGATGCATCCGGTCCACTCAAAACTTGAGATTCTGCACTATATTTTTCAGCATTTTCTTTGTCATTTGGCTCAAGATTCAGTCCTTCTTTGGCATCTGCATAGAAGCTTGACATTTCATCAAATACCACATCTCTGCTCACCTTCACCTGTCGTGTGAGTGGGTTATAACATTTGTACCCCTTTTGCTCAAGGGAATATCCAATAAAGACACATTTTTCTGCTTTCGGATCAAGCTTCGTCCTCAACTCATCTGGAACATGTACATATGCAATATAGCCAAAAACTTTCAGATGTGATAAATTTGGCTTTTTACATGTAAACTTCTCTTCAGGTGTAACTTGATATACAACAGCAGTCGGAGTTCTGTTCATGATGTATACAACAGTATGCACAACTTCTGCCCAATAATAATAAGGCATATTCTTCTCAGCCATCAAGGCTCTTGCTATTTCTGCAATATGCCTATTTTTGCGTTCAACAACACCATTCTGTTGTGGTGTGTACCTGCATGAAAACTGATGCCGAATTCCATGATTTTTTAGAAAACTGCTGAACTCATTTGACATGTATTCACCTCTTCCATCAGATCTTAATGTTTGAATGTACTTCCCTGTCTACTTTTCCACCATAGCTTTAAAATTTTGGAAGTCAGTGAACACCTCGCTCTTCTCTTTCATGAAATATACCCATACTTTGTGTGTATGATCATCAATGAAAGTAACATAAAACCTGCAACCACCCATAGATGTGGTCTTTACTAGACCCCAAACATCTGTATGTACTACTTTTAGTACATTCTCACTAACATGCTTGTCGTGTGGAAATGATGCTCTTGACTGTTTACCAAATTGACATGCTGCACATACCTTTTGCATTTTTGCAACTTTGAAATTTGGTAGTCCATGGACAATCTCCTTGACTGCATCAGTTTCAGCCTTTGCAAGTTTGCATGTCCAATCCGTTTGTGCCATATCTCTATATCTGCAATAACTCCTGCACCTTTTGCAAACATGGTTGCATTCATTTAATGAATCTTCACATTTAAGGTGAACATCCTACCCACTTTGTTTCCTTTGGCAACCAATCGTCCATCCTGCTTGTACTCTTTTACATATAATCCATCAGCATTGAACCTGACTTGTAATCCCTGGTCAACCATTTGTCCAACAAAAACCAGATTCTTTGTTATATTCAGAACATGTAACACATCAGCAAGATGTTTTACCTTCCCGTCCTCCATAGACAATGTTATGTTTCCTGTATGCTCAATACGATGCGATGTATCATCACTTGTTTCAACATATCCAGGAACTGGCATTTTCTGCAAACTACTAAACCATTCTGCATGACTGGTCATGTGATTTGAAGCACCTGAATCAACATACCAGACATTATCATTTGATTTTGAAAGACCAACAGACATCGTATTCATCATGTGATGTTGAACCATAAACAGCTTCTCAAAATCATCTGTACTTGTGGATGCATAGTTGTTTTGCTGCCTTCTGTTATTTTGATTCTTTAACCTGCAATCACGTTCAAAGTGTCCATGTTTACCACAATTCCAGCATCCTTTACTATCATTACCTGAATCATTTCTTTGGAAATTTCTGCGACCTCTTTGGCTTCCCTTACCTCGAAACTGGCCTCTTCCTCCTGCATGATTTTGTTGTTGATCTTGGTCTTGGTTACTGTTTCCTCTTCCACTTCCAAAACCTCTACCTCTGCCTCTCCCTCTACCAGAGTAGAATACCTGCTCAGAACTGGGCTTTCCTTGGGAGTTTGAGTCCTCACCAAGATTCTTTTCTTCAATAATCAGCATAGATACCAGATCAGCAAAATTCGAAATATTTTCCCTGGTCTGTATGGAAGTTCTGAACTGCTTATATGTAGCTCCTAAACCACGAAGGCACACTTCCACCTTATCATCATCATCTACATTCACGCCAATAGATGCAAGTGACTCACATATGCCTTTGATTTTAAGAGTGTAGTCACTTACCGACATGCTCTTCTTTTCCAATGTATGCAGCTCGCTCTTGAGTTGCAATTTCCGTGCCTTTGTATTAGTCTCATACCAAGTGACCAAGCTGTTCCAAGCCTCTTTTGGAGTCTTGGCATCCTGTATGTGTCCAATCATGCTATCCTGTATGCTAACAGATAGCCAATACATTACCTTCCATGCTCCTTGATTCCATTCCTCATATGCTCTTAACTATTCTGCAGGCCGATTCCTTTCTGGTAACTGCAGAGCATTTTCATTCTCTCCTTCGATGTACTTCCAGTAGCCTTTTCCCATCAGGAAATTCGTCATTCTGAATCTCCAAGCATGGAAGTTGTTCTTGTCCAGCTTATCGCTCATAAGCTGACTCATTCCATCTACATTTGCCCTTTCTGCAATAATTCACAACATCGCAACACACTACAAGCAGCACTTCTACTTGAACACTGTCGCACTATGATGTGACAGTTCGATCTCAAAAAAACACAGTTTTCGTGTATCAACAGTAGATGGAATCGCTTGAAATTCTGGATTTGGAATATATGACTGGTCGAACACAACGCAAGTTATAGTTTCTGAAATTGACCTGGTTTTTCTGTGGGCCCCACCTTGCGGGCTCGAAACAGAGGTCGAGATGGCTCCGAAACTTCGATCTGACAAAAACAAGTGATCCTAAAGGGATAACCCTCGAAAATATTTTGAGGTCTTCTACCTTCACTCCAATTTTCGTAGCAAATGGAGGCCGTTTGTGAAATCACGTTTTCTCCACGCCTTGCCGCATAGTCTTCACCGTCGCCTTCTCCACGAGCTCTCTACAGCCACGTTGGCTCTGATACCATATCACGAGGAAGAAGATAAGGAGGAGAGCTCACACACACTCTCACTCTCAAGGAGAAGCACACACACAGATTGAGGCAAGGAAGAATGATCTTCTTCTTCTTCTTCTATTACATAAAAGGAATCTACAAGAATGACCTAAAAAACAAGAATACAACAAGTGCAATATATAAAGACCAGTACATAAGGAAAAACTTAATGTCCGTGAATGAGTGAGCTGGCAAGAAACAAATGTGCCATCACTCTCGGTAGATAAATCTAATAAAGCTCAATGAAGTATCCCTGACATATACCGGCGTGACCACTATACATGTCAGAGAAACGAAAAACTGGTACGTATTATCCTGGATTATCACATGTTGAGCTTGATATCTCAACATGAAAGAGATGAAAGAATATGAAGGAGCAAGAAAATGAATGAACAAAGAGGAAGAGAGAAGATGAAAATGAAGATTTTAGAGAGAAGGAAAAGTTTAGAAAGAGAGAGAAGAGTAAAGAAAGAGCACGATTAGCATACCTACCTTCACGAAAACGGACATAACTATTTCATAGGATATCAAAATTGGATGATTCAGCTTGTTATAGAAAATAGACTTCAAGGTTTTCCAATCATGGTTGGAACCTGTCATTAAATAATTAGAAACCATTTGTAGAGAGTATTTAAGTCCCTGCATACTTCTTCAAAGAGGTATGTTGCCCACTCACCTAGCTCCATTGTTTTGGCCATAACTTCCTTATATAATATCCAAATCTTTTGAAAAAGTTTCTTATTTGTAGATTTTAGGAGTAAAGAAAGTGGGTTGCTACCCACTAGGCTGATACCTATCATTGGAACATGGTTATTATTTTTTCAGGCTTCATTTTCTTGGGGAAGTGTTGTCACAAATTTGTAGCCACATGGCGTTATATGCCATACGAGAACTAGAGTGATGTTGTATTGTGTGAGAGAGAAATTCTTATGTGTGCATAAGTAAAAACATATAAAATGATTCAAGTAGAGAAGAAGATGCATGAGCGGATGCATGCATACATAGACGATATGATTTCTAGAAAGTTGAAGCGCATGATGCATTTTCTGTCTATAGAAGATCACTTTTATGTATCACCACAATGAGTTAAGGCGAGCATGAGGTATGTGATAAAGGTACCATGCATAGGATAATTTTATGTTTATAAATTCAATGAGAAAAATATATCCTTCAATAAAAATTAAGATGTGTTCTCGTTTAGTAACTCATGAGCATATGAATTGTTCTTCATTGGAATCTATGTACTTGATATGTAATGTTATCCCTACTCGATAGAAGTTCGTGCTATGGTTATGATCATCAATACAAGTATTAGATGCTTGTATATGATTTTTTGTGATGAGGTTAATGAATGTGCAAGAAGCACAATGAATAGAATGACATCCAAATATATTCAGTTTCATTGAAAAGTGGATATTGTAAAGAATCTATTTTCCATGAGACGATTTGTATCATTAATTGGTTTGCATTGATCTAGATCATCATTATATGCATGGATATGTCTCCATATCATAATTAATCCAAAAGAATTAATGAGCATGTCTAATCATAAGGATTAACATGTCTCGTCATTTTTTAGATTTGAAGAAAACAACTTTGAGCAAATAGTTAGTGAGGTAGTAGCCTCATAGCGATTTGGATGTTGTTCTTTGATGGAATGCCCAAATGTATTGCAATTTGGAGGACACGTCATAGGTGTTTATTTAAGCTGACCAATTTTCAAGTAATTTGGATACTTTTACAAAGGTCAAATGACCGCTGCACTATAAGTGCTACTAATAGAGGTAGAGGCCTAAAACAAGCGACATAGGCCTGTTACAAAGGGTATCTCTCTTCATTGGTAGATCCAAATTTAATGCTTTTTATCGAAAATGAAAGCTTGATAGAGCTAGTTTGTGCATACAAAGTTTCATTATTTTTAGACATCCGTTGATAGGTCAAAGAATCTCTGCACTTCAAAGTGCAGCCTCTAGAATTTATGAAATGGACAGAGACCATATCACCCACAGGTGATTGGTTCTCTTAGCTCAATTACTCAAATTGAATGATTTTTCTTTCTATGAGTAGCTAAATATCTCGGGATGGTATGTAGAGACTATCAACAATAAATGTTTCTCTGTTTAGGAGATATAAGGAAAAGAATAAAAGTTAGCCTTTGCAAATTTTTAAAATATTGCAAGTATTGAGGCTTAGTATTTTGGTCATTGTGAAATCCTCAAATTTCCAAACACTATGAAATTTATATCACTAAAAGTAGATGGTAGTAGCTATGTGCTATTAAAATTTGGAATAAATTGGACATTGTTTGGTAGATTAAATGACCTATTCTTTTCAAAAGAAGCATTGGTGAAGATTTGCCAAAGAGTGATACATGTGTTTCATGAATAATTGGTTGTTTCATATTGGAAGCTCCAATTTCATGTTGGTAACAAAGATAGAATGATAGATTTGAATCAGTATTTGATTGAATTTTGAATTGAAATTTTGTGAGACCATACTAGATACGTTTATCTAGATTTGGGCACAAAAAAAATTAAATTTGGAGTTTTTTTCATCAGTCTAAGGGCTTCAAAAAGATGATTTGCAGTTTTATGAGATTTTGACAATGGTCATATGCTCATTTTGTAGAGGATACTCTCAAATTTTTTTTCTACATTTTTTGGTTTTGTCAATAATATAGTGGTCGATTTACTGCTTAATACACTTATTGGTGTGAGAAAACTTATTCTCGCATAATCCTTTTGGTTGGTCATTACTGATCATTAATTCATTTTTCTAGGAAGGCTCCTAAATTCTCTCCCAGAATCTGATACTTGGTCATCCTTCTTTGAGCCTTAGTGGTGCTTGGACTCTTCTAGCTCAATAATCATTCTATTCAGTTCTCTATCATCATGGCATGAGAGGTCTCGGGCACATTTGGTGGATCAAGGTCTAGTGTTAATGTTTTGAGGAGGAGCTATAACTTGCAGGGCAAAGAATGTTTTGAGACCTCAGAATTTGATGGCACATACTTTGCTCTATGGAAGAATCATATTAAAGATGTGTTGATTCAAAGGAAGCAATGGAAGCTGGTAAATGGAATCTCAAAGAAGCCTACTGACATGGATGAAGATGATTGGGATGAGTTAGATGAAATGGCCAGGTCTACCATTCGATTGCACCTGGCAGATAATGTTTACTTCACAATATTAGGCTATGAAAGTGTAGAGGAGCTTTGGAAGAAGTTATGCAATACATATGAAAAAGAGACATCATCAAATAAAGTGTATCTGATGAGAAAGTTATATGAACTTTGCGTGAAGGACACTGTTAGTGTTGCTACTCATCTAAATGAGTTTGATGCTATATTCTCCCAGTTACAGGCTCAAAAAAAGGATATGGATAATGAAATGAAAGCATTCTTGTTGTTATGCTTTGCATAGCTATTAGCAATAGTGCACCTAGTGGTAAAATATTATATGAAGACATATGTGGAGAACTCTTGAGTGAGGAGATTCATAGACAATCTATGGTTGGCACTCATAGTGGAGATGCATATAATGTTTGTGATTCTTGTGAGAAGAGATGGTGATACAATCCAAAGATGAGGTTGGTGTTGTGAAAACCTTCTCTACACCTACCAAGAAAGCATTAATACTTCCTTAGTGCTTTGGAATATCATTCTCAAATCGATTCATCAAAATAGTTCACTTGACACAAAACAGATGAATTTGCTATTTTGGGATGGAAAGCACTCTGGAATTTCACTAAGAGCTCATAGCGTGCTTAGAATTGAGCAAAGAAACTTTGCACACATTCAATTGGATATATGATGAATCTAAAGAAACAAATCTGATGAATTTTAATGGACTATACTAAGAGAAATCAATTTAGGAACATTGGGGGGTCATCTTGACTTTTCAAGAATAGTCTATCTACATACATAGGTCACTTCAAATTGATGTAGCTAATAAACTAATGAATTGAATGTGATGAAAATTGAGATGAAACAAATAGAATTATCATGTTACCTATACCAATTTAGATTACTTCAAGAGAATAAGTAAACAGAGAGGAATGAGTGATCGAAGTTGACTAAAAAAAATGTGAACATGAGACAACAGTTGAAGTAGACTCCAAAGATGATCTAAGAAATCAATCTCTATTGCACATATGGTACATGAATTGATTGGGCATAAAGCATGGGAAGGTGGCACATAATGTATGCTTCAATGATGATCGAAATCTTGAATAAAATTGTCTCTAATTGTATCATAAAAGTCTTCTCTAATCTGTGACTTTCTTCATGTGTTTTATAGGTCACTTCAAATTGATGTAGCTAATAAGCTAATGAACCGAATGTGATGAAAATTAAGATGAAGCAAATAGACTTATCACTTTATCTATAACAATTTAAATTACTTCAAAATATTAAGTACGTAGAGAGAAATTAGTGATCAAAGTTGATTGAAAAAATATGAAGCAAAGATAGCAGTTGAAGTATAGTCGAAACATGATCTAAGAAATCAATTTGTATTGCATATATGGTACATGAATTGATTGGGCATGAAGCATGGGAAGGAGAAGCACAATGTATGCTTAAATGATTATCTAAATCTCAACTAAAATTTCCTCTGATTGTATCATGAAAGTTTGCTCTAATCCGTGACTTTCTTCATGTGTCTTTATAGAGAAATTTGAATTCAAACTTGGTGGGATTCCACCTAAAAGTTCCTCCATCATAGAGGAATCTTCTCATCTAATGGACTTCTCCTACATTGATTTCATAATTTGCACCTAACAAGGTCGCGTGATTCTCTTCTCCCTTTTACTTTTGGATATTTCACTTTTCTATACATAAATGGTTTTAATCAAGCACTAGGCTTGGCAAAAAATGCACCAACAATTCTTACCAAGGAAAAAATCAACAACGTGGCAGGGCCAAGCACAAGGAAAAGAATGGTCAATAGAATAAGAGTAGAAGTAAATCAAGGAAGAGGGCTATGAAATGCCTTGATTGTCATAAGAAAGGACACATGAAGAAAGATTGTTATGCATTAAAGAATGCTAAATGTAAAGGACAGAATGTTGAGGGGCATGTTAAACAACTACCTACATCATCTACTTTGATTGTGAAGATTTGCTGATGTGTGGACACTTCAGAGGACTATGCCAACTAAGGTTCTTATGGTTGATCCTCTTTGCCACACGTGGATGCTAGATTATGTTTTTCTTTCCATATGAGACCACATAGAAAGCGGTTCTCTATTTATGCAACAAAGTCTCTTGGTACCGTGAGACTTGGTGTCTCTTGGCTGTGTGACATTGTGGGGATTGGAGATGTGGTTGTGCATTTCATTGATGGTTCAAAATTTACTATGCATAATGTATGCCATGTACCTGAGTTATCATGTAGTTTGATATCAGTTGGTCAACTTGATGGCCTTGGTTACAAGGTGGTCTTCTATGCTCAGTCCTTTTGCATAAGAAAGGGAAATATGGTTATTGCATAGGGAAGGAAAGTTGGCTCACTTTATCCTTTATTTGTTTCACAGAAAGAACACTTGCTAGCTACTAGTGAACAACCTATGGCTTGTGTTTGGCATGGCCGTTTGGGATATATATCATGTGCTAGAATGGAAAATCTTTCTCATTCTCGCTACATACCTCTATTATATATCTCTGATTTTTCATTTTGTGAGCACTGTCAATATGGAAAGCAAACTAGCAATGTGCACAAGACACACATTGACTCTTTAATTCAGACTTTAGATCTTGTTCATACAGATGTGTGTGGCCCTATGCCCACAAGGTCATTAGGTGGTTCTCTTTATTTTTTCACTTTCATAGATGATGCTACTGGAAAAGTCTAGGTATATCCTATCAAAGCAAAGGATGAGGTATTCCCTAATTTTAGAAAATGGCTTGCTTCAGTTGAGACTGAAAAAGGAACTAAGCTTAAGGCTTTATGTTCAGATAATGGGGGTGACTAAACCTCACATGAATTCATCCTTTTTTGTCAGTCGAGAGGAATTCATAGAGATTTTATAGCTCCTTATACCCTAGTACAGAATGGTGTAGCTCAAAGGATGAATAGAATCATTCAGGATAGACTAGTCTCTATGCTGCATCATGCAAACCTTTCACAAGGCTTTTGGAGAGAAGCAGTATTGACTGAAGTTCATGTGATTAATGTTTCACCTAATACTACCAAAGCTCTGAAAGTGGCACAAGATTTATGGAGAGGGAAGCCACCATATTATGATCATCTTTGAGTTTTTTGGTGTGAAGCATATGTTCATATACCAAAGAATCTTAGACAAAAGTTTGACCATAAATCAAAGAAATTCACTTTTTTTGGATATGGTCAAGAAGTACAATTTGGATATCGCTTATGGGATCTCGAAACAAGATCAGTGATCAAAAGTAGTGATGTCATTTTCAATGAGTTTGAGATGCATAAATAACCCATTAAGGAGGTTAAGTGAGAAGAGTGGTTTTTGAGGATACTAGTCGTCTAGTTAGCAATCATAAAAATGCTGCACATAGGGATGTTCAAGAGAATGTCCGATCCGATCAGTTTGCAAATGTTCTTATTCAGCAATCATTGAGACACTCTACACGTGTCTCACATCCACTTGATAGATATGTTCGAGGTTTGGATTTTGTTATGCCAACAGATTCGGGTGAGCCTTCTTGCTACAAAGAGCCTATGAAGACAATAGATCATGTCGTGGGAGAGTCCCATGAAGAATGAGTTGGATTCTATTCATAAGAATGGTACTTGGGATTTAGTACCTTTACCAAAGGGTAGGAAAGATTTACCATGTAAATGGGTATATAAGGTGAAATTCACATCACATAGTGCTTCTCCAAAGTAGAAAGGAGGAATTGTTGCAAAGGTTTTTAAGCAACAACATGGTGTTGATTTTGAGGAAATATTTTCTCAAGTGGTGAAGATGACTATGCTCCGCATGTTTCTTGGATTTGTTGCATCCAAGGACTTAGAGCTAGGCCAAATGGATGTGAAAACTACTTTTTTGTATAGAGATCGTATACGTGAGATCTATATGGAACAACCAGAGGGTTATGTAGTTCCTGGCAAAGAAAGTGTAGTTTTTAAGCTCATGAAGAGCTTATATGGACTTAAACAATCCCCTAGACAAGGGCACCAAAAGTTTGATGCTTTTATGAAGTCTTAAGGCTATTCTTGAAACAATGAGGATCATTGTCTCTTTACAAAGAGATACTCAGATGGCAACTTAATATGTTTGATACTTTATGTCAATGATATGCTGATTGCTAGGAAGTCCTCTTATGAATTGTCAATTCTCAAGAAGACATTGAGTCAGATATTTGATATGAAGGACTTGGGGGATGCCAAACATAGTCTTGACATGCACATTACTCGTGATAGGAGTCAAAGATGCATATACTTGTCTAAAAGTGAGTATTTATCCAAAGTACTTCACAGGTTCAATATGCATGGTGGAAAGGCATTTAGTCACCTTTACTCACATATGTGAAATTGGGCAAGGATGATTGCCCCAAATTGGATGAGGATAAGGAATTCATGACCAAAATTCCTTATCAGTCTATTGTTGTTAGTCTCACGTATGCTATGGGAGCTATGGGACCAGACATTGCATTTGTAGTGGGTGTTGTGGGCAGATATATATCTAATCTTGGCAAGAAACATTGGGAAGCAGTAGAGATGATTTTGAGATATCTGAGTGGCACTAAGGACAAGAGTATATGCTTAGGTAGAGGGAAAGCATCCATTATTGGTTACAAAGATTCTCACTATGCTAGTTGTGTAGACATTCATAAGTCTACATCAACGTACATTTTTCATTTTGTTGGAGGTGTTATCTCTTGGAGATCTCATCTTCAAGAATAGAAATCTATTTCCACCACAGAAGCAGAGTATGTTGAAACAAATGAGGCATGTAAGGAATCATTGTGGCTTTCTCGTCTTGCTTGTGATATGGGTCTACCTCAACATGTACCCTGTCTACTCAGTGATAGTCAAAGTGCCATTGCTTTGGCTAAGAATCCGGTCTATCATGCAAAGACCAAGCACATTGAGGTGAGGTATCACTACACTAAAGATTGCTTAGCCACTAAGAGCATTATTCTTTAGAAGGTTCATACTCGAGATAATGTTGTAGATGGTTTGACTAAAGCTCTACCATAGGATATCTTTTGACAATATTGTCACTTGATGGAGGTTACTTGATTTATGATCTTACACAATCACTTGTATACTATGTAACATGCCCATCAGGTGGGAGGTATAGTTTGTATACTTACACTCAGGTATTCCTTATAATTCTTCATTTTTCTCCCATCGTTACTTTGACCATATTGGCCTTTAGTGGGAGATTGTTATTATTAGTGTCCATGTGAAATGCCAAATGGAGACTAGACACTTTTGTATATGTTCTTTAATAAAACGTACAGTGGCCTTGTCAGCCACAGACTAGAAGTTTGACTGCATTTATAACACCCAAGAAGTCTTTGTTTGTATTATCTGTGTACTGTGTTTTTCTGCATATTATGTAGCCTCTATGTGGAGTATTGTGTGGCATGCTTGAAGATTGGTTTTCTACTCTGAGGATATCATCATGGAGCTCACACAATGTGCTGCATTGCCATGGAATTTCTTCAAGTGTGGATTAAGCAAGATCAAGGGCTACAAACAAATGGTTGTTGATCCTACCTTTCTACCATTGGATTTACCCCATAGATCAATGGTGCAAATTTGAGAGATTAAATTCCATAAGATACATGAGTAAAGTTGTAGATATATGTTAGAGATTGCTAAATGAATTAGAATGGCAAATGGTGTTTGGATACAAAGAAAGAGATGTGTGAGTATCGATGGTGTATGAAAGTTATGAAAATCATTGGGGCATATTTTAGAATTTGGGTGATATCATGAGGATGATGTTGTCAATAAAGGAATTATGGCCTCAAAATTTGGGCCAGAATGAAAGATTCAATAAGAGTTGAAATTGGATCATAAAGATAGAAAAGTGTTGGATAGATTGGCTTGCGAGGCAAGAGCTACTGCACTCTAAAAATAGAGTCTATAGCCAAGAAGATTATCCCTTATTGCTATCTCCTCTAATTAGATATATCCTACAAGCTCTGCCTCCCTTAGAATTCCTTTGTCTCTCAAAAAAAACATAATCATGCTATAAAGTCCACGCTATGTGGGTAACATACACAATAGAAGAATTTATGAATCAAGAGAGATATTGTACATATATGAGGTAGATCTTATGAGGGACGAAGAGGTAGTAGATGTATGCTTTAGATGGTCTACAAAGAGTAAATTCTTATGAGAGAAGCTCGAGATACAAGAATAATAGCACTCTAAAATATCTCAGTGAGGTATCTATGACATCAATTAATCAAGATGCATACAAAGTAAAGAGCAAGAGTTGTAAAAGCTTTTGAACTGATAAAGATGGTAAGGAATAATCAAAATCATAAGAATCATGCATGGATGGTGTTATAATAGTTGTATAAGAATGTCGATTCTGCACATCCTCCCTCCCTCTCTCTCTCTCTCTCTCCCTCCTCTATATGTGTGTGCCATACGTTCACACTGAGCTAGTGACTAGTATCTTCTCATTCATCTCTACAATGAACGAACAACTGTACATTGGCATAAGAATCATTTTCAAAACCTTTCATAGAACCTTTGAGTTTGCACATGCATGATGTGTATATATGTCATCTCTCTCTTTCTGGATAGTTGTTGCACTTGCTTTCAATGTCAGCTCAATCAATTGTTTTACTGCTCTCTCTCTCTTTCTCCTAGTCCATATCATGGCTCAAATTTGTTTGCTATGTTCAAATCAAAGTTGCAATGCACCTTGATGAGGATGCAATTGTGCACAGATAGGATGCTCCCTCTTGAAGCTACTTGATCTTTTATATATATTTAGTACTCTAAAACTAGAGTGCTAAAAAAGAATGAATAGCAAGAGATGCCAACCACCAAACTAAAGCAAATCGAATTTTTGGTAATGTCACCGTATATGTAATGCCATAAAAAACTCATGGTGATTGAATGTCGAAAATGCACCTCACCTCATATTTGCTCTTTGAACAAGTATCAAATCATTTTGTATCCTCACACATGCTCCACTTTTGTACCATGCATTGACCTCAAATGCACTTATTCACAATATTTCAGATAGAAGTCCATATCAAGTAAGCTCATAGCCTTTGAAAACTTTGTTAACTTGATGAGATCCAAGCTTTTGGTGAATACATTTTCAACTTGGTCCATTGTACCTACAAAATGAACATTAATTTCCCCACTTGCAAGCTTTTCCCTTACATAATGGTAATGCACCTAATGTGCTTGCTCCTTGCATGATACATGGGATTGTTAGCAAGATGTAGGCTTGACATATTATCTCCATAAACTAGAATTGGTCCAAGTTGTATACCAAGATCTTTGAAGAGATTCTTAAGACACATTGCTTTACATGTAGTGTGGGCTAAAGCTCAATATTGCTTCCGTTGAACTCAATGAAACTATGGGCTACTTTTTTCTCATCCATGAAATTTCTTTTTTACCTAGCATGAAAACGTAGCCAGAAGACCATATAAGCTCTTCAATCTCTACAAATGAACATGAAGTGGGTATGAATCAAGATCTCTCATGGCCACGTCCTTCTTGCTCTTTTTATAGCTAACTTTGGAGGTAGTTTTGAATTTTAATTCAAATAACGTCACCTAAAAGTGATGCAAAGAATTAGGAGATATTCTTGCAGCTGATGGATTCGTGGCTTTAGGTAGTTAGAGCCAAAAAGTTTCTTTTTACATCATGGATGACTTAAGCCATTCTTTCTTTCATAATTACAAGAGAGGTGGAAGTTGTATATGCAGACTCAAACACATTTTGGTCTAGTTCTATGGAATGAATTTAGAGAACAAGTTGAAAGACCCTATTGTTCTCCACACTACCATCTGGAGAAGAAGACAGAGTTCCATAATTTTTGACAATACAAAAGTGATAAGCATAGCTTATCTGTTGATGAGTACAAAGAGAAGTTCCTACGTCTTCATTAATATGCATTAGAGGTTAGTGGTAACGCTCTAGAGAGTAAATTTATTGAAGGGCTTCGTGAGGAACTTTGCTATCAATTCAAGGGATCTGGATGCATTGACTTTCTCGATGTTGTTGTGATGGCCGAGAACTTTGAGAAGATGGAGAATTTCAATTTGCAAAAGGCAAATAGAAGCAAATTCATTGCAACGGGACATAGGCCACAAAAAGTTGTTGCAATGAACATGAACAATTTAAAGAAGACTCCATCTTCAAATAACCAAGACAAGAATCCTGCTCACATGGAAAATCAAAGGAGGCATCAACCAATCTAGTGGAAACAAGACCCTAATTTTATTGAGAGTGCAGAAATACTTGGTCAGTGTTTTTGTTGCAGGGAGCAAGGGAATCAGACATTTGAGTGCCCGAATAAGGTAGTCTTTCAACCCACACAATCAAAAGCCATAAACATCATTGAGGAGGGTACAATTATTGAGGAAGCAGATGATGGAGGTAAGTGCCCTGACTCTACTTTACATTGCATGGTGGTTAGTTCTTTCCCAAAGGCTTCTGTAATCACGATTTCAGGTATGATTTCTGTGCATAAAATCATATTTTTTATCGATTTAGGTAGTACCCATTGTTTTCTATCTTTCAAAATGGTACAAAATCTAGGGATAGCCCTAAATATGGAGATAACCAAACCTGTAAAGATGGACAATGGACAATTACACTACATGAAAGGATATATTGAAAACCTTGAATTTACTCTTTCTGATAGGTGCTTTTCTGGAAGCTTCCATGTAATAGAGATGAAACAAAGTGATGCAATCATAGGCATGGATTGGTTAGGTAAAAATTATGGGATGATTAATTGTGAGCAAATAACGATCACTTTAAACCTAGATGATTAATCTTTTCATATTCTAGGTGATGCCTATAGCACTAAACCTATCCTTATTTCTGCTATGCAGATAATTAAAGGTACACATGATGCTTGTAGAACATTTATAGTGTATGTAAAAAACATGCATGAAAAAGATAATGAGGGAAGTGTTCTAAACTATGTAGAAAATCATTTGAAAGAATACACAGATGTATATCCAGAAGAGTTCCCTGGTATACCTCCACCTAGGTAGACTGACCATGCAATTGACCTATATCCAGGGAGTGGACCATATTCTAGAGCACCCTATAGATTTAACATCATTGAGTTAAAGGAGCTTAGGATTCAATTAGATGATCTTCTCAAGAAAGGCTTGATAAGACCGAGTGTCTCACCTTGGGGTGCACTTGTTTTATTTCAAAAGAAGAAAGATAGCTCTTATAGATTATGCATTGACTATAGGGGCATGAATAAAAGAACAGTTAAGAATAAGTATCCACATTCTCACATAGATGACTTATTAGGTGTATTAAGTGGAGTGACTATATTCACTAAGATTGACTTAAGATCTGGATATCACCAAATTAGGCTCAAAACAGAGGATATTCCTAAGACAACTTTTTGAACATGATATGGTCACTATGAGTTTCCGGTTCTACCTTTTGGATTAACAAACGCTCTTGCCACATTTATGTGCTTCATGAATAATGATTTTCACATTACCTAGATAATTGATCTTAGTATTTCTTGATGATATATTTGTATACTCTAAAGATGATTCTGAACATGCAGTACATCTCAAGAAGACTTTGCAAACTCTTAGAGAACACAAATTGTATGGAAACAAGAGTAAGTCTTTCTTTGCTAAGGATAAACTTGTGTATCGAGGAAGAGTAATATCAAAAGAAGGAATCCTTATAGATGAAGATAAAGTAAAAACAATAGTTGATTTTCTGATTCCTAAGATTGTAAGGGATGTTAGAAGTTTTCTTAGGTTATTACAATATGAAAGAGCACATATTAGGGATTTTTCTAAGATAGCTACTCCCCTCATAGAATTGACTAAAAAGAATGTAGGATTTGTGTGGAGTGATGCATTTCAGAAATCATTTGAAACATTGAAACAGAAAGTCATTGAGAATTGTGTTTTGAAAATACCAAAAATGGGAAAGCCTTTTGTGGTTACATGTGATGCAAGTGGTAGTCAGATAGGATGTGTTCTTTCACAGGATGGGAGGGTGGTCGCATATGAGTCCAGAAAACTAAGAAAACATGAACTTAACTATGCTACTCATGATTTCGAAATGTTTTCTATTGTGCATGCACTTAAGCATTTGAGACATCTTTTGTTAGGAGTTTAGTTTGAATTGAAAACAGATCATCAAAGTCTAAAATACATCTTCACACAACAGTTGCTTAACAATAGGTAGAAGCATTGTATTGAATTATTAAGTGAGTATGATTTTGACATTAAGTATCTGGCTTGTAAGGAAAATAAGGTTGTTGATGCATTGAGTCGCAGACCTTTGTGTAATCTTGTTTCTGTAATAAAATCTGATTTTCTCAATGGAATTCAAGAAGAGATAAAACAAGATCCTTTTTATGCACCTATTTTGAAATCTTTGAATGAAAACAGGGGATTGATGTATGAGGAAAAAGTCCATTTTCCGAATGGAACATTGTATTGTAACAATCGGCTATGCATATCTTTTGAATCTCCATTAAAAGTTAAAATATTGCATGATTTTCATTATGCACCTTTTTCTGCACATCCACGTTATTCAAGGACCTATCTTAAAACAATGTATTTCTACTTTTGGCCATGTATGAAGCGGGATATTAGAAAATATATAAGTGAATGTTTGAAGTGCCAACAGGTGAAATCTGAGCTTAAGAGGATGCTTAGAATGCTTCAACCTTTGGATGTTCCAAATCAGAAGTGGGAGTCTATTTCTATGGACTTTATCAATAAGCTACCTATGACAAGAAGTAACCATGATACCATATTTGTTCTAGTCTATCAGCTTACCAAGGTCGCACATTTCTTTCCTATGAAAAAGGCTGATACTGCATTGAATGTTGCAAGAATCTTTGTAAAAGAAATTTTTGGATTGCATGGAATGCCTAAAAGCACAATTTTTGATAAAGATTCTAGATTTACCTCAAACTTTTGGAGAGTAACATTTGAATCGATCGGAACTCAACTTCGTATGAGTACAGCTTTCCATCCACAAAGTGATGGAGAAACTGAGAGGGTTAATAGGGTAGTTGAAGATATGTTGCATATGTATGTGAATGAAAAGCAGGATAATTGGAGTGAATATTTACCCTTGGTTGAGTTTGCATACAATAGTGCATGGCATGCATCTATAAAAATGACTCCGTTTGAAGCTATGTACGGTTATAATTGTTTGACTCCACCTTCGTTTTTGGGTTTTCCAAGTAGAAGTGTCCAAAGAAATGCTTGATAAAATGGATGAAGAACTTGGGAAATCTAAGAAACACATAAAAGAAGCTAAGAAAGGACAAAAGAAATTCTATGATTTAAAGAGAAGACCACTTGAATTTCAAGTCGATGATATAGTATTTCGTAAAGTTAATCCTCCCCGATCTAACTTGTTGCTAGGGAAGGATCATATACTTTCTCCTTGATATGTAGGTCCTTTTAAAGTTTTGAAAAAGATCAGATCTCTTGCTTATTTGCTGGAATTACCTAAACATTTAAATGTGCATCATGTATTTCATGTTAGCTTACTTAAAAGATATGTATCTAATGTTTCTCATGTTTTGTAGGACAATTATAAGCTGAAAGATGATGGCTCTTCTGAGCTTCAACCTGAAATAATATTAGACGGAAAGGAAAGTGTTGTGGAAGGACTCCATAGCCTTCACACAAGACTAACTAGCAAGGCCACACACTAGGAAGAGAGATGTATTTCCACCCAACCAACCCCTCCAATATATAGCTCTTAGACCAAGGGGGTAAGTCCCTCTCAAGGGGACATGTGTACCTTCCATCACATGGGTCCCTAAGGTGTTCACATGGTTTCGAGGCTTAGGAAATCGCATGAAATCACATGGCTTCTAAAAGACGACTCTCCAAGCTCTCACGTACAAACCAAGTGGCTAGGAGAAGCTTCCAATCAAGCCTAAGGTACTCAACCTTAGATAATTAACCCTAAGGTTCAAGACCCATTTAAAAGGGGTAAATAAACCATAAATCCAAAGGGTTACATACCTAGAAACCCAAGGGTTCTACCCCTTAGACCCATGTAATTATACAACATTCTCCCCCCCTTAAAAGCATTTTCGTCCTCGAAAATGAATGGAGATATATACCTTGGGGTATTCCCCTATGCTCCATGATCAATCTCAAAGATCATGGCCTTCATCTCTCTAATTAGCCTCTTAATACAAAAGGGTGATTTCTATCCTGAATGAATCTTTAAAGAGGAGAATCCATGTGTGGTCTGATTCCCTACCCCAATAATTCAAAGTTCCATCTAGTTTTGCATACAAAAAAGAACTGAGTCAAAATGCAAAATAGAGAAATAATGAAAAGGGTGGAAAGAATATCCTTGCCTATTTCCATGTTTAAGCCATGTGCCATCTGGCTCTCCATAGCTCAAACATGTGAGTTAGGTGTATACAAAGTGACTTCAGCTAAATTACTACCTTGGTACATTTCTTTGCACCACTTGTGCATGGACCTAGCAAAATAGATGAATGCTACTTAAGGTTTCCTTATCAGATTCATCTGTCAAGTCAGAATCCAACTTGTTCTGAAAGGAAGATGAATCTTTCATAATCCCTGCCCAAATTACTTCCTCTTAGATGTACACGTACTTTGTACCTTTAGGCTTAGTAAAATGGGTGGATTTTCCTATTTAAAAATCACCTCCAAACATAGAGGTGAATCTATTTTCATAAATCCTTGCCCAACCAATAGAATGGTATAGGTGAATTATCTATCTAATTCTAAGAGGATATAACATCCTCTTTATCTTTAGAGAGAATAGCTTACCAAAAAGTGGTTTCAGTGTTCTTTCAAAACTTTATGTAGTTTTGAGAATCTACTTTAAGGGACTAGAATCCATAGGGATTAATCTAACTATTGTAAACTCCAATTGATTGAAATCTATTTTACTTGTTCTTCCAAAAAGATTAAGTTCTTTATAACTACATCCCAAGATGAGAACTCATAGTGTAAAAGATCATGTTATCTTTAAGGTCATAAGTATAAATAGATTATTCCAATCATTTCTTCACTACTTAATCCTTACGGATCTTTAGTTGGATCTCAAACCTTAAAAGTCTTCTTGATCCTTCTAGATTTCTCTCCCTTATATTCTCGATCTATTAAAGATGTCCTATTTTGACATCGTAACTATATCTTTCTTATTCTTCAATTGACTTGAAATATCAAGTATCAAAAAGATGATCTTTTTGAGCTTTCTTTCAAGCTTGGCCTGCGGACATCTTTATGTTTTTTGAATTTCAAGTTATGCTTTTGGATGAAGCTTTTAGAGCTTCATTCTTTGGAGTTTACCTTCAAACTCAAAAAAAGTTGATCCTCTCCATATTTCTAACTCTTTATGAGAGATAGATCCTTTCATATTTTGTTGGAAGAATTCTTCTTCCCTTTGAGAGGATAATTGAAGAAGATACTCATTCCTAGACATTATCTTCTTGATGTATTCCATTTGATCATGAGTCCCTTTTTCTTCTGGCCATCAAGAAAAAGTACTCAATGGGAATCAGTACCCACCATCCCATACCAGTGGATTCTTCATCCAATCCACATAACTATGTCTCTATATCTTTTCACCTTTTTGGTCCCTTTAAATGCCCTTCATAATATGGTACCAAATTATAAGAGCAAGGACTAAGGATCTTTAGATACACCACTACTAATCATCATCAAAATATTTGGTTAACCATTTACTATGGTGTGACTCATCTTATCAAACTTAAAGTTTGACTTGATCTTTACCGTAATTGGGTCTTTTGGCTTTTCTTCTCTTCGTTTGCCAAAATAAGAGATAAGACTAGGTCTTTCTCCAATAGATCCCTTCATCTTCAATGCTTTACCCATGGGTCTTACTTGGGGATATAGCTATTATGCTTCATACAAGCAGCCATACTCCTTAGGTCTATATTACTAGAATCCATAACGTATGTTATGTTATCTCCATGAAGCATCAAGATACTTTTAGGATGATGCTTTATAGCTCATCCCACTTCTTTTCCTAACCCACTTAGGATTCAAACAGTCCTTATGGTGTATGCAAGCCTTCTCTTGCATTGGGGTTCTTTGAGAATTCCCAATCTTTGAGAACTTCATTTAATTGGAAGATGTAATGAAAGATATATGAAGTACTAAAATATGAGGAAGTACTTCAACTTTATCTATTTCTTGTATATCTTTTACCTTGCAATACCCTATTTGGTCTTTTTCAAGGCAAAAGATACAAATTAATTCTTAGGGACTTTCTCCCCTCCTTAAGAGTTTTCATCCTCGAAAACTATCTGAGAGTGAATTGAAAATTATGTTCTTTCAGAAGTATTTGAAAGAGTTTATTTTCAATCTTTTATTGTTCTTCCTGGTTAAAAGAACTATTCAGAGCTTCTTGCTTTCTCTTCTCCAAGCTTACAGAACAAATGTCCCAAAGTTCAAGTTGAGATTACCCACAAATTTGATGTCCCATACCACCGAATCAACTTCAGTGGTAATGTAAGCCTAGATGTCCCATACCATCCGACTTACACTTCCACTTAAGTAAAGGTAACTTTAGCTTGAATTTTGGGAGCAAACCTTCTTCTAATCAAGTAAGATCTATTACTTCTTGGACTTGTAAGTATTATTTCCACTGTATTGCATATGCCACAATGGACTTTCAACAATTGTAATTGCAACTTGACCAGACCTAATGTCAAAGATTGGTTTTTCAATGATTCCTTTGTTCAAATGTACCCTAAAAGATCAATTTATGTCACTCGATAATAGAGCTAGTTTATACTCAACTAGATATTATCTCTTATGACATAATGAGTCATCTGAAAAAAGAATAATTGAATTGCCAATGAAATCTCTATGTTGAAGAAGATGGTAATTCCATTTACTATATAGTCCTTTATTTTCTAGGACATTAGAAAATGGTACTTAGGGTTTATTACCACCCTTGAGTTTTACCTTCTCTTCATGCCTTTCATTTTCTTGGAAGAATAATGTAAAGCTCCAAATAGTTCCGTAGTTCTTTCGAACAAAGAACTTTTTTGAACAAGAACACTAATACTTTCATCTTCCAAAACTAAGATCTTGTTACACCATATTTTCTCTTCCTTAGAGCTTTGAGAAGATAGTGCTCTAAGTTACCACCATTGTATCGTGGTTTCTAATAGAATGTTTTTGTATAACTAACTTAAGTCTATGGCCTTGCTGATCAGGCATGCCATGGGTTTTTATGGAAGTTAAAATTCCATAAGAGGGATTTTAAGCTTAGGGTATTTTCAAGAAGTTAGGATTATTTGGCTTTTAATTACTAAGCGAAACATAAAGAAATTAAATGGTTTATAGTGGCCAATTGGCCTTATCACCATTCTTCCTAAAGACTAATAAAATCAAATCCTACTTAAGCTTAACTTCAAGAACTTAATCTCCCTCTCTACTCAAAAACCCATGTAATATATTCCAAATGCATACTTTAGTGTATGCAAAAACATTTACACCTTTATTGGAAAAGGTGTTGCATGCATAAGGTTCAGAAGTTGAGCCCCTCCTTAAAGCATGCAAAAGTTCCAATTCACAACTTTGTTTATCCAAAGGATGGTGCAAAATTTCCATGAAACTTAGTATATGCATGTTGCAACAATGCATTAGATGCATTCTTCCTAACCATGACCGTTTTTTATGCACCTCCCATTTTTCTTTTCAAAGCAATGAACTTGATGCATAGTGCAATTATTTCCATGATCAATTGTCTATGTGACCAAAGAAATTGGGCCACTTGAAACTATGCATCCATTTCTAAGTTCATTTCTATTACACCATGTAGTGCATAATTCATAGTTTGAAAGGAAAAGAAAGAAGGGCAGAAACTTATCTGGAAACTTCATCCATCCCTTGAATTTTCTTGAGTGCCTCCATGGTAGGCTTGGGCCATCTCATCTCGTCCCTTGCTGGAGTTCCTCTTGGGCATTTTCATACTTACTTGAATACCCAAGGTGATCATATGCATCTATTATGCATACTAAAGAGTGCAATCTTTATACCTTTATATTCACGTGCTATCTTTTATCTTGGTAAAGAAACTTCTCAAATAAATTCATGCTCTTGCAATTGCATGGTCTAGTATATAGGTTGCTTTTCGTGCATAAGAATTTTATGCACTTAGTTCTTTTCTTTATAAGTCATTAAACAAATAATGCATGACATTGAGAAAAACTTACCTCATGATTCTTCATACCTTTCTGCTATCATGATGCTATTCCATTGAATAGATGCCATCTTACTTAGAGCTTCTTGGAAAATTAATTAGCAAGATGCTAATCACATTCACTTATGAAATAAAGAAATCAAACATTCAAGGAATATAATAAAAAGAGTTAATATACTCCCCCCACAAGAATTCTGGTTGATCTCTATGCAAAGAGGAAGAGGTTTTTGGTAGCCGATGCTCTTGCAAATAGGTGGAATAAGAGATCTTCATGAGAGTTCATTTGAGGTTGAGAGGGGGGGAACCTCCTTGCTCTTTACTACTAGTAAGCTCGAGTGACTCGCCTTCATGGTGGACAATCCAGATGCACGAAGCCTGCTGTGAAACAAGCGAGGCCTTGTTCGCAATCGATATTGGAGGCTCCTGTCCTAGGAGAGGCATACCATCCAAGATTCATGATGGTTGCGGTGTCTGTCGGCAAGACGAAGATCTTGAATGAATCTGCATCACGGTGGAAAATAGACGGAGTGTTTCTACCCATCTGGATGATGAGGTGAGTTAGCAGAACGATCCTAGAATTGCATCAGTCTTCTATCACATACTATGTGTAGAAGATGTGAGGAGTTGTCGACATGCATTCAAAACCTAGTTATAGCGTATATTATGAGGTCTCAACTATGGCGGGTTTCGATGCTTGTAGTGTTAGTTGGTTGCAGAAGGAGAGAATCTGACAAAGCTAGATATAACTCCATCGCCAGAGATAAAAGGCGCATGCATGGAGAAGAACAAGAACTACAAGGTTTAGTCAACAATTTTGATGACGAAAGCAATTGCAACAGCCCAGGAAGGTTGGAACCGAAGGCAACAGAGAATATGTCTGTAGAATCTGATCGAGACAACACCGTTGTTATCCGCCTCTACTGCAGCATCATCTTCCTTACCAGAGCCGTCTGCCAAGGAAAGGTGTTTTCGAGAAGTCCGGTAGAGGTCGTAGAAGGTTGCGCGTGTTATTGTGGACTTGTAAAATAGCGCAGAAATGAGCATCAAATCTGCCGACTATTGCAATGGACGAGACGCATGCATGCGTACTAATAGGTAGTGTGATCGAATCTCGGTTTCTACAAATATTGCGCAAATTGATTTTGGCCAATCTAACCAAAAGCAAAGACTGCATATGGCGACAAGTACTTCAACATAGATGAAGAATTGCTACAGTAATGCAATTTTGACGCAGCTCAACAAGAGCTTACAAGCAAAGCGATGAAGATAAAAGTCTCCATAGATCTCAACCTAAGGGCTCTGATATCACTGTTGTGGAAGGACTCCATATCCTTCACACAAGACTAACTAGCAAGGCCACACACTAGGAAGAGAGATGTCTTTCCACCCAACCAACCCCTCCAATATATAGCTCCTAGACCAAGGGGGAAAGTCCCTCTCAGGGGGACATGTATACCTTCCATCACATGGGTCCCTAAGGTGTTCACATGGTTTCCCAGCTTAGGAAATCACATGGCTTCTAAAAGAAGACTCTCCAAGCTCTCATGTACAAACCAACTGGTTAGGAGAAGCTTCCAATCAAGCCTAAGGTACTCAACCTTAGATAATTAACCCTAAGGTTCAACACCCATCTAAAGGGGGGAAGAATTGTAATAGGAATCTTTTCTAGTGAAATAATTCATTTTGAACTTTCTGAATTTCATTGTGCGGATAACACTTAGAATGAATAATTAGGTCGTTTTATGCATGTAGGAAAAATTTTGGGTTGACAAGTTTCATATTCTCTCTCTAGACCTTATTCGGATCATGTTTTCTAGTGGAATTTTGAAGGTGAAGATGAAAGAATTAAAGAAAACTCTATAAGTTTATACTCAGAGTTTTTCGAGCCTTAGAAGTTCACGAACAGGCTTTCTCTCCCTCTTCTCTGATTCTTAGTTGTACTCCTTCCTCACTTCAAGATCAGCGCCCTCTTCTCATCTCGCTCCCAATGGTCTCCAGAACAATCATCTCGAATCTCTTTCATCGAAGCGACCCTTCAGAACAGGTTGCACTTATGCCCGAAAACATCATCTGCCTTGAATTCGTCTCTTTCCTCACTTATGGTAGCATAAGGATTCACAAATAAACCTACGTTCTCCAGTTTCTGGCGTCAATAATCAATTATGTAGCACTTCAATTTTGAATAATTGTACTCTATGTAATACTGCGCTAAGTATGCCCAGCATAATGCTAACTTTTCATCTCTGTTCTTCAATTAAATCCAGATTTTGAATTCGAAATCTCTGTGCATCACCTTCTGCTTTGTATCTCTCACTTTTTCTGAAGATCCCCTGTACCGACGGAAGAGGCAAGGCTGTTCTTCCTCCCTTTCCAGCATGTGTAACTTCTGCCCACAAATCTACCTCTTCAACAGCGTATCTCCTCCTTCGATCCTGTGCCCCCCCCCAGATATGCTCGATGATCCCCCTCCTTTAACTCTCTGCCACCCTTTAGTCCCTTTACACATCTCTGTGTCTCTCTTTCTAAAAGTACGCGAATTGCTAAATTCAGCTATACTAGTTAGTTCTTGATCATGCATATGCAATGACACGTAACGGCAAGATGGCCTTTAGTGTGTCGAACACGTTCTTCCCATTTTCTTTGCATAGAAACTCTTTTAGCGCAAAATATAATTCACATTATCTCCAGTCCCGGTTCCCATAGGTTCATACAGAGAAGTATCATAGAGAAAAGAAAAGCGTGAAATTCAACGATCAGCTCGCTACTACTGTGCATCCGTATAGAGAGCTAGCACATGGAGGCTGGAAGGCTGGAGCCTGGAGCTGCCAACCGATGCCCTTCTTTTCTCTCCACGCATCGCCCTTTCTAACGTGAAGCGTTCACTTTAATGGTTAAAGTAGTGATAACCAAAACAAAATGATTTTCAATGGCTAATTCTCCAATATTTAATCATCTATTTCCACATGTTCTACTATTTACATGTGTAATGTGACCACAATTAATGAACCTTGCCGTTGGTCAAAAGATCACCCATTCCTTCCATCACCATCTGAATCTGCATATTCGATCCACTATGCGTGTAATGTCTTCTTCATCATTTGAATGGGGAGAGAGAACCGAACAATGTTGTGATTTGATGCAAGTAGACGCAAGAGTAGAGATGAGAATCTCTACGACATCGTGCATATTGCAAAATTGAATAAAAGTGTCTCTCACAGGGTTAAGCTAATTCCTCAGTGTTTTTGAGTTATAGGGCTTTGAAAAGTGACGTATTACAAAGAGAAGTTCATGCGTCTTCATAAATATGCATTAGAGGTTAGTTGTAACGCTCTAAAGAGTAAATTTATTGAAGGGCTTCGTGAGGAACTTCGCTATCAAGTCAACCGATATGGATGCATTGACTTTCTTGATGCTATTGTGATGGCCAAAAACTTTGAGAAGATGGAGAAGTTCAATTTGCAGAAGACAAATAGAAGCAGATTCATGGCAATGGGACATAGGGCACAAACACCTGTTGCAATGAACATGAAGAATTCAAAGAAGACTCCATCTTCAAATAACCAAGACAAGAATCCTCCTCATGTGGAAAATCAAAGGAGGCATCAACCAATCTAGTGGCGACAAGACCCTAATTTTATTGAGAGGGCAAAACAACTTGATCTGTGTTTTCATGATAGGGAGCAAGGGCATCGGACATAGGAGTGCCCGAATAAGGGAGTCTTTTGACCTGCACAATCAAACGCAATAAACATCATTGAGAAGGGTACAATTATTGAGGAAGCAGATGATGGAAGTAAGTGCCGACTCTACTTTACATTGCATGGTGCTTAGTTCTTTCCCAAAGGCTTCTGTAATCCTGATTCCAAGTATGTTTCTATGTATAAAATTAGATTTTTTATCAATTTAAGTAGTACTCATTATTTTCTATCTTTCAAATTGGTACAGAATCTAGGGATAGCCCTAAATATGCAAATAACCAAACATGTAGAGATGCCCAATGGAGGATTATAGTGCATGAAAGGATATATTGAAAACCTTGAATTTATTCTTTTTGATAGGTGCTTTTCTGGAAGTTTCCATGTAATTGAGATGAAAGAGAGTGATGCAATCATAGGCATGGATTGGTTAGGTAAAAATTCTATGATGATTACTTGTGAACAAAGAACGATTACTTTAAAGCTAGATGATGAATCTATTCATATTCTAGGTGATGCCTATAGCCCTAAACCTATCCTTATTTCTGCTATGTTGATAATTAAAGGTATACATGATGGTTGTAGAACATTTGTAGTGCATGTAAACAATGCGCATAAAGAAGATAATGAGGCAAGTATTTCGAATTATGTAGAAAAACATTTTAAAGAATACACAGATGTATTTCTAGAAGAGATGCCTGGTATACCTCCACCTAGGAAGATTGACCATGCCATTGAACTATATCCAGGGATTGAATTATATTCTAGAGCACCCTATAGATTTAACATGGATGAGTTAAAGGAGCTTAAGATTCGATTAGATGATCTTCTGAAGAAAGGCTTGATAAGACCTAGTGTCTCACCCTGGGATGCACCTGTTTTATTTCAAAAGAAGAAAGATGGCTCTTATAGATTATGCATTGACTATAGGGGGTTGAATAAAAGAACAGTTAAGAATAAGTATCCACTCCCTCACATAGATGACTTATTAGGTCAATTAAGTGGAGCGACTCTATTCACTAAGATTCACTTAAGATCACGATATCACCAAATTAGGATCAAGATATTCCTAAGACAACTTTTCGAACATGATATGGTCAGTATGAGTTTACGGTTCTACCTTTTGGAATAACAAAAGCTCCTCCCACATTTATGTGCTTGATAAATAATATTTTTCACTATTAGCTAGATGAGTTCATCTTAGTATTGCTTGATGATATATTTTTATAGTCTAAATATGATTTTGAACATGCAGTAAATCTAAAGAAGACTTTGCAAACTCTTAGAGAACACAAATTGTATGGAAAAAAGAGTAAGTGTTTCTTTGCTAAGGATATACTTGTGTATCTAGGAAGAGTAATATCAAAAGAAGGAATCCTTATAGATGAAGATAAAGTAAAAACACTAGTTGATTGTTCGATTCCTAAGACTGTAAGGGATGTTAGAAGTTTTCTTGGGTTGGCACAATATGAAAGAGCACATATTAAGGAATTTCCTAAGATAGCTACTGTCATGGACACAAAGAAAACCATCTCGAACCTTATATTCCATGGAACTTTCTATATCTCATGATTGGCTCATATTTTGAAGAAACTAATGCTTCCATTGCGTCCGGAATGTGCCAAAACCCCAAGATCGACTGTCTATTCGCTGAATTCTGACATTGGGAGGTCTTGTTACAAATCGATGACATCATGATGACATCATCAGTTCGCAACCGCCTTGGGAACCGCCCTTGAAAACCTATATAAGGAGGGGTTGGCCACATTCATAATCAGTCTTGCCAATGCCAGTCTTGGGAGCTCAAGGAGTCGTGACCTCCAAGTAAGTACATTCAAGTTCCAGTTCAAGTTCTAGTCTTGTTTCTAGCTCTAGTCTTGTCTAGTCTTGTATTGTGGACATCCTTTCTTGTCCTATTGTAATCTCGTAGTACGAGATCCTTTCTAGTTATTTCTTGTATCCAGTTCATATCCCTGAGGGGATTTCTTGTAATCGAGATATCTTGTTTCCTACCTACGATCCCGGGTTGTGGGATCTCCTGTATCATCTCTAGTCGAGTTTTCCATACCTATTGGTCCCGGGTTGTGGGACATCTTGTATCGATCGTATATTCTTGTATCATTTTCCCTTCGTGGGTGTTCTTGTAATCAGAACTGTATTTCGGAAATCTTGTCTACTGTAGTCAGAGAGCACAATCTAGTGCTCCCCTGACATTTTGGCAAGACTACCTTCATCAAGATCAGGCACCATGGAGACTATTCGAGAAGAATTTTTTACTGCGCTTAAAGTCATTCAACAACAAGTCCAAGAGATACGAGAGAACCAACAAAGGATTCAACAACAGAGTATTCAAGATGTAATCACAGAACTTCAGAGGCAAATCCAAGAGCTACAGATCATTGTTAGTCAATCTTCTTCAAGTACCCCCATGACAAGTAACATGAAGAAAAGTCCAAAAGTGAGCATGCCTGAGAAATTTGATGGGACGAGATCAAAGTTTCGAGGATTTGTGCAACAAGTGAAGCTATTCATAAGGATGCAACCAGGTAGGTACCCAGATGATGCTTCTCAAGTAGGACTCATAGGAACTCTATTATGTGGTCCTGCTCTTTCATGGTTTGCACCTATCCTTGAGAAGGACATGGATATTTTGCATGATTTCAAGGCCTTTATTCAAGAGTTCACATCCTCATTTGGAGATACAAATTGTTCACGTGTTGCCGAAACAAGGCTAAGGAAGCTACATCAAGGAAACAGGCCTGCATCTACCTATGCATCGGAATTCAGACAAATCATTTGTGACCTCACATGGCATGAGGATTATTTTATCAACCAATTTCGATGGGGCTTACGTGATGATGTTAAGGATCTCATGCTAACCATGCCCAAGGTAAATACTTTGAATGAATTCATGAATCAAGCAATTGAATGTGATAATCGGTTGTTCGAGAGAAAGCAAGAGAAGAAGACTTCTATTAGAGATCGAGAATACAACTTTACTTCTATTCCACAACAACATATGCTCGAGGAAATGCAACCAGAACCCATGCAATTGGATCACATCATGGTCAGACGACTTACAACAAAGGAAAGACAATATAGAAAGGATAATGGATTATGCTTTTATTGTGGAGAACATGATCATATGGTATTCAAATGCCCTAAGAAAAAGAAACAAGTTGGGATCAGAACTTCCACAATCACCATCCCACATCAGAAGGACCATCATGAGAGTCAAAAGAATAATATAGTTTATCATAAGAATCATGGCCTTGATTCTGTACCTCAATATACTACAAACCCTTTCCAGTTTCATCATGGATATCCATCATCATCTTGTTCCAGTACCACATATCAAGAACCCTACAAAGACCAAGAGTTATGAAGATTCAAGTCCTAGAAGATCTCAAAGTCACATAACCGCTCCTCGTGGAACTCGTCGCTTGAGGGGGAGGTGATGTCATGGACACAAAGAAAACCATCTCGAACCTTATATTCCATGGAACTTTCTATATCTCATGATTGGCTCATATTTTGAAGAAACTAATGCTTCCATTGCGTCCGGAATGTGCCAAAACCCCAAGATCGACTGTCTATTCGCTGAATTCTGACATTGGGAGGTCTTGTTACAAATCGATGACATCATGATGACATCATCAGTTCGCAACCGCCTTGGGAACCGCCCTTGAAAACCTATATAAGGAGGGGTTGGCCACATTCATAATCAGTCTTGCCAATGCCAGTCTTGGGAGCTCAAGGAGTCGTGACCTCCAAGTAAGTACATTCAAGTTCCAGTTCAAGTTCTAGTCTTGTTTCTAGCTCTAGTCTTGTCTAGTCTTGTATTGTGGACATCCTTTCTTGTCCTATTGTAATCTCGTAGTACGAGATCCTTTCTAGTTATTTCTTGTATCCAGTTCATATCCCTGAGGGGATTTCTTGTAATCGAGATATCTTGTTTCCTACCTACGATCCCGGGTTGTGGGATCTCCTGTATCATCTCTAGTCGAGTTTTCCATACCTATTGGTCCCGGGTTGTGGGACATCTTGTATCGATCGTATATTCTTGTATCATTTTCCCTTCGTGGGTGTTCTTGTAATCAGAACTGTATTTCGGAAATCTTGTCTACTGTAGTCAGAGAGCACAATCTAGTGCTCCCCTGACAGCTACTCCCCTAACAGAATTGACTAAAAAGAAGTAAGGATTTGCGTGGAGTGATGTGTGTCAAAAATCATTTGAAACATTGAAACAAAAAGTTGTTGAGAATTGTGTTTTGAAAATACGATAAATGAGAAAGCCTGTTGTGGTTACGTGTGATGCAAGTGGTAGTCAGATAGGATGTGTTCTTTCAGATGATGGCACGGTGGTCGCATATGAGTCCAGAAAACTAAGAAAACATGAACTTAACTATCCTACTCATGATTTAGAAATGCTTGTTGTTGTGCATGCACTTAAGCATTGCAAACATCTATTGTTAAGAGTTAAGTTTGAATTGAAAACAGATCATCAGAGTCTAAAATACATCTTCACACAACCATTGCTTAACAATAGGGAGAAGCATTGGATTGAATTATTAAGTGACTATGATTTTGACATTAAGTATCTTGCTGGTAAGGAAAATAAGGTTGCTGATGCACTGAGTCAGAGACCTTTGTGTAATCTTGCTTCTGTAATAAATTCTGATTTTCTCAATCAAATTCAAGAAGAGATAAAACAAGGTCCTTTTTATGTACCTATTTTGAATTCTTTGAATGCAAACAGGGGATTGATATATTAGGAAAAATTTAATTTGTAGAATGGAACATTGTATTGTAACAATCGACTATGCATATCTTCTGAATCTCCATTAAAAGTTAAAATATTGCATGATTGTCATGATGCACCTTTTTCTACACATCGAGGTTATTGAAGGACCTATGTTAAAACAAAGTATTCCTACTTTTGGCCATGTATGAAGCAGAATATTAGAAAATATATAAGTAAAATGTTTGAAGTGCTGACATGTAAAATCTTAGTTTAAGAGGATGCCTGGAATGCTTCAACCTTTGGATGTTCCAAATCAGAAGTAGGAGTCCATTTCTTTGGACTGTATCAATAAGCTACCTATGACCAGAAGCATGATACCATATTTGTTGTACTCGATCGGCTTACCAAGATGGCACATTGCTTTCCTATGAAAAAGACTGATACTGCATTGAATGTTGCAAGAATCTTTCTAAAAGATATTTTTTGATTGCATGGAAGCTTAAAAGCATGATTTCTAATAGAGATTCTAGATTTATGTGAAACTTTTGGAAAGCAACATTTGAATTGATTTGAACTCAACTTCGTATGAGTACAACTTTCCATCCACAAACTAATGGGGAAAGGAAGAGGTTTAACAGGGTAGTTGAAGATATGTAGCATATGTATGTGAATGAAAAGCAGGATAATTGGAGTGAATATTTACCCTTGGTTGAGTTTGCATACAATACTACATGGCATGCATCTATAAAAATGACTCCGTTTGGAGCTATGTATGATTATAATTGTTTGACTCCACCTTCATTTTTGGGTTTTCCAAATAAAGTAGAAGTGTCCTAAGAAATGCTTGATAAAATGGATAAAGATCTTGGGAAAATTAAGAAACACATAAAAGAAGCTTAGAAAAGAGAAAAGAAATTCTATGATTTAAAGAGAAGACCATTTGAGTTTCAAGTTGATGATATGGTATTTCTTAAAGTTAATCCTCACCGATCTAGCTTGTTGCTAGGGAAGGATCAAAGACTTTCTCCTCGATAGGCAGGTCCTTTTAAAGTTTTGAAGAAGATTGGATCTCTTGCTTATTTGCTGAAATTACCTAACATTAAATGTACATCCTATATTTCATGTTAGCTTACTTAAAAGATATGTATCTAATGTTTATCATGTTTTTAAGGACAATTATAAGCTAAAAGATGATGGCTCTTTTGAGCTTCAACCTCAAATAATATTAGACAAAAAGGAAAGATTTTGTAGAAATAGACCTATAGTAGAAATTTTAGTGAAATGGCACTCTTACCCAGTAGAAGATTCGAGTTGGTGAACTTGATGATTTTCTAAAACATTATCCTTCTTTCCAACTCTGAGGACATAGTTCTTGAAGGGGGGGAAGAATTGTTATAGGCCTATTTTCTAGTGAAATATATCATTTTGAACTTGTTAAATTTCATAGTGGGGATAACACTTAGAATGAATAATTAGGTCATTTTATGCATGTAGGAAAAATTTTGGGTTGACAAGTTTCATATTCTCTCTCTAGACCTTATTCACATCATGTTTTCTAGTGGAATTTTGAAGGTGAAGATAAAAGAATTAGAGAAAACGCTATATAAGAGAAAGGTAGAGCAAGTATAAGAGAATAAAAGTGCTTTGTGTGAATTTTTTGTGAATCATGTTTTAACTACCTCGTTTAGGGTCCTACATTTAGTTCATTGTAAGAAAATGCCTTGATTTTACTCTCTCTATATAATTTTGAAACTGACAAGGCTCAAAAGTGGCATTTGGAGGTGGATTTGGTCCTTTTGATGGTGAGAAGAAAGTGGAAAAGATCTTGAGGCATGGATTGAAGAACTATAGGATTTCTTTGATCTTCAACAATTTACTGCAGATTCCAAGGCAAAAGTTGGGATCCTACACCTGCATGGGATCACAAAACTATGGAGGAAGTCGTATATGAAGACTCGAACACGTTTAGGTCTAGTTCTATGGAAGGAATTTAGAGAACATGCTGAAAAACACTATTGTTCTCCACACTACCATATGGAGAAGAGTTGGAGTTCTACAATTTTTGACAACACAAAACTGATAAGCATAGCTTATCTGTTGATGAGTACAAAGAGAAGTCCTACGTCTTCATAAATATGCATTAGAGGTTAGTGGTAACACTCTAAAGAGTAAATTTATTGAAGGGCTTCGTGAGGAACTTTGCTATCAAGTCAAGGGATCTGGATGCACTGACTTTCTTGATGCTATTGCGATGGCCGAGAACTTTGAGAAGATGGAGAACTTCAATTTGCAGAAGACGTGTTGCAATGAACATGAACAATTCAAACAAGAATCCTTCTTCAAATAGCCAAGACAAGAATCATGCTCATGTGGAAAATCAAAGGAGCGTCAACCAATCCAATGGCAACAAGACCCTAATTTTATTTAGAGTGCAAAAATACTTGGTCTGTGTTTTCATTGCGAGGAGCAAGGGCATCGGACATATGAGTGCCCAAATAAGGCAGTCTTTCGACCCACACCATTAGGGCGAAAAACGGCCAAAAAAGGGCCGTGTAAGGATTTCAATTAGTTGTGCTTAATCTGGATTAAAGTTGTCAACTCATTTTAAAAAAATCCGTGTAAGCGCATTTAAAACGTATCTTGTGCAAATTTTGAAGAGAGAGAAACTCGTGTGATAATCATGAAAAGTATGTGTGATATCTTATGCCTCAAAGTTTGTGCTCATCGGGCGTTCATGAAAATTTGAATTTTCCTCTCGTTCACGGACCTATATAATGTGTGCTTATGCCGTTCTGCACTTTTTTTACTCTACTTTCGATAGCAGGCTTGTTTCTCTCTTTCATGTCATTTTAGACACTTTCGCGTCACTCTTCATAGTAGACCATGGAGAACCTCAACCCAAACACTCTCACTCACCTTTCAACCAGCCAAAATCATTGTGATAAGTTCCATATCAACATTGCAGTTAGTCATGAGTATGCAACGACAAGAAAGGTATGCCGAAGGGCTCTTCAACATTCTAAAGTGGTTGGATTGCAGAAAGAAGGAAAAAAACATATCGACATATGGGCAGATGGATTTGTTTATCCAATTGATCCACAAGGTGGAAGGTATACCCCTTTTCATAATCTTCATGATCTAATTGACTTTTAGGAGAAACATGGGCATCCCTTCTTATGTAAAAGAAATATCGCAGGCAGTGGAAGCTACATTTCAGGATGGCGACTGACTTGCGTACACAGCTCCTACCACTTTTTTTCGGAGCCGTTATGTGGAGAGCTACACAAGCGACTGTTCTATTTCATAACACCAAAACTGTCACGAGCTGGGACTCCATCAATCAGGTAATCATACTTCCTCTGCTTCGTCCACTCCCGTGATGATGATAGCAGCATCCATTGAAGTAGTGCCCATCTATCTATGTATGTGCAGGAGCACTATGGCACCGTGCAGGAAGTGACCAATGTCGTCTACAAGGGTAGCACTGCAATCAAGTGCACGCAAGTCTACGTTCACAAGGCTATCGTTCATCTTTTCATTAAAAAATGTGAATCTCTACTTTCATAAATGGGATTTCTTGGTGGTGATGTTCATCTAAGAAAAGATCCAAAGCTTCTACAAAATATAGGTAATGTACAAAAGAGCTTGGACTTTGGATAGCTTGGACTCAGAGGAGAGCTATCCAGAAGTACTGATTCATCCAGATTTTCAATCTAGGAAAATAATTGTCACAACAAATTGGAAATTTAGAAATGTAAGGGAGCTCCTAGAATACCTTAATGAGGCATCATCATAGTTCATATTCTCAATTGATGATGCAATAGTTAACATTGGATCAGAGAAAACATTATCTTGCATAACTTGCCTGCCACCCAGGGTGATCAAGTTCCAACCCTTTAGATTGTAACAAGTCTCCTTCTTTAAAAAGATTTTTTTTCAAACTTCCATTGATTTTTCTTTGCAAGATGGTGACTAAGAATGTGACTGATTACATCACTTCAATTATGTCTTTTTATGGACTATATTCATCTTGGCATTTTTTTGTTTATTTTCAAGATTGTGAGGAGGTTTCAATGGTGCAATGATTATACAGGAACTTGCATATGACAAAATGGATGGTATGACAAAATGGAAAAGATTGGATGACACGACCGATACAAGCGATATGGACCATCTGAAATTATCTGATTGCCCATATCGCTTGCATCGGTCGTGTCATAAAAACTTCTCTATCCTCTTCACATTTAACTTTTCTGTAGGATGGTGACTAAGAATGTGACTGGTTACATCACTTCAATTATGTCTTTTTATGGACTACATTCATATTGGCATTTTTTTGTTTAATTTCAAGATTCTAATGAGGTTTCTATTGTGCAATGATTATAAAGGAACTTGCATGAGTAAATTCTAGGTGATTCAAGAATATAAACCAAGAAATTCTTACATAATATATCTCCCCTTTAAGAACCTTTTTCCATACTTCCATTGATTTTGGTTTTGCAGGATTGTAAGTAAGAATGTGACTCATTACATCACTTCAATTATGGCTTTTTATGGACTATATTCATATTGGCAATTTTTTTTAATTTCAACATTTTGATGAGGTTTCAATGGTGCAATGATTATACAAGAACTTGCATATGACAAAATAAAATGGTATGACAAAATGGATGGTATGAAAAAATGGAAAAGATTGGATGACATGACCGATACAAGCGATATGAGCCATCCAAAATTCTCCGATTACCCATATCGCTTGCATCGGTCGTGTCATAAAAACTTCTCTATCCTCTTCACATTTAACTTTTCAACATGAATAAAGCAAAAAGCACCCAAAATAGACATTTTGATGATAGAACCAATTCAATTTTTCTGGAACCATGCAATGAAGTCACTTTTACTTAGTTCTCAAGAGGATCAATTCAACATTACATTACTCAAGGCATATAAATATAGTTACAATGACCATCTTCCAGATGAAGACTAGCATAATTACATACAATTTGTACATCAATAAATCTTCCAACATATGTTGGTTACACATTAGATTACAATCTTACATTCCAAAAATATAGGGGCATATTGCATGTTCCATAATGGCATTTATTGCTCTCTCCTTGATCAAGATGACCCAAGCATATGGATAGTCTGACAAGTTCAACTCAGGGTTGTAAAACCTGCTTTCCAAGAACCTTACTGCATTTGCAATCACTCTCCAGTCACACGAGGTGTTGTATTTCTGTAATGGCACATGAATTTGAATGTATCCAAACCTTTTTTCTTCTTTCAATGAAGGAATTCCTAGAATGTTTTGACCAATATGCATTTTGAGAAGCTTAGCAGCACTGCAAGGTAAACTTAAATTTAGAATGGATGGCAAGGCTTTAAAATAGAACACAACAAAACGTATGGCGAGGCTTACACTTTGGAGTTTCCATGTTGTGATTGGAGAGAATTCCTTGTTGTCTTCTTTGTCCTAGCCATAACCTACAAAAAAAAGATTATTATCATCAGATAAATAGGACTTTTACTAGAGAAAAAGAAATCATGGATCAATAAGGATTAATATTAGGACATGGATCAATTACACAAAAAAAGATTACATCCTTCATATTTGCAATGTCTTGTACCCCTTTGGGCAATAAATATGTGTATCTATGTACATTTCATGAGTAATAAGCTTTGAAAAGAAATATATTTAATAGAAATAACTCGAAACACAAGCAGAAACAAAGCATGAGACACAACCAATCCAAGCGATTAGGGTCATCAAAGAATATCGGATGGGTCTAATCGCTTGCATTGGTCCTAGTTGCTTGAATTGGTCATGTCCAAAGGAGGTCATCTTGAAGCTTAGATTGCATGTGAACTTTTGTATCTTATTATTGGTTAAGAATTTTAAGAAAATAATGCAACCATTGCATCCGGAACGTGCCAAAACCCTAAGATTGACTGTCTATTTGCATGATTTTGATACCCAGAGGTCTTGATAAGCCTTTTTGTATTGATTTCCAGACACGACCGATGCAAGCGATTAGGCCCATCCAACATTTTCAGATGAGCCTAATCGCTTGCATTGGTCGTGTCCTACATTCATGCACAAATAGGCTCATCAAGACCTCTCAATATCAGAATCATGCAAATAGACAGTCAATCTTAGGGTTTTGGCACGTTTCGGATGCAATGGTATCATTAGTTTCTTGAAATTCTGAGCCAATAGTAAGATAGGGAAATTCATGACCGATGCAAGCAAAATAAGCCAACTTGCACAAAAAAGAGTTTAAAAGCTTGGAACAAATTTTAAACGTAGAAAAACTAATTAAAAAAGCTTTCACAAAGCACTCAAGAAACATGACCGATACAAGCGATTAGGGTCATCGGGAAATCCTTGAATGTCCTTAATCGCTTGTATCGGTCGTGTTGTAAAATAATTGATCATGATGACCCTAAACCCTCACACAAAATGTGGTCTATGGAAAGTTTTGAAAAGCATGTAAAAACGCGAAGACAACGGCAAGTTGATGGTAGCAAGGAGTTTCACAAAAAATGAAAAAAGTGAATAGAAGAGCTTAAATAGGTCTCTGGGATGATTTGACCGTTGGTGACACGTGGCAATGTGTGATTGGTCCATGTCATCTAGCCGTTGCAAATCCCAACGTTACAATGCCACGTGGCATCATTTGAGTGGGCCACGTCATCTAGCCGTTGTGATTCCCAACGTCTTTTGCCACGTGGCACTCACTTATTGGTCCACGTCATGTGACCGTTACCCGATCCTTCTCGACTATAAATACGGGTCCCGTTCACCATTTCACATTTTCAACCTTCATAGAATTTCTCTCTTCATCACCCATGCATACTTGTGCTACATACCCAATACGACTGATACAAGCGATTACACGCGTTTGACCTACCTTTGACTAGCTTATTTTGCTTGCATCGGTCATGAACTTCCCTATCTTACTATTGGCTCAGAATCAAGAACCTAATGCTACCATTGCATCCGGAGGAACATGCCAAAACCCTAAGATTGACTGTCTATTTGTATGATTCTGATATGGAAAGGTCTTGATGAGCCTATTTGTGCATGAATCTAGGACATGACCAATGCAAGCGATTAGGCTCATCTGGAAATGTTGGATGGGCCTAATCGCTTGCATCGGTCGTGTCTAGAAATCAATACAAAAAGGCTTATCAAGACCTCTAGGTATCGAAATCATGCAAATTCTGATATGGAAAGGTCTTGATGAGCCTATTTGTGCATGAATCTAGGACATGACCAATGCAAGCGATTAGGCTCATCTGGAAATGTTGGATGGGCCTAATCGCTTGCATCGATCGTGTCTGGAAATCAATACAAAAAGGCTTATCAATGACTGTCTATTTGTATGATTCTGATATGGAAAGAACTTGATGAGCCTATTTGTGCATGAATCTAGGACATGACCAATGCAAGCGATTAGGCTCATCTGGAAATGTTGGATGGGCCTAATCGCTTGCATCGGTCGTGTCTAGAAATCAATACAAAAAGGCTTATCAAGACCTCTGGGTATCGAAATCATGCAAATAGACAGTCAATCTTAGGGTTTTGACACGTTCCGGACGCAATGGTAGCATTATCTTCTCCAAATTCTTAACCAATAATAAGATACAAAAGTTCACATGCAATCTAAGCTTCAAGATGACCTCCTTTGGAGACAACCAATTCAAGCGATTAGGACCATCCAAGCTTCCTTGATGGGCCTAGTCACTTGACTTGGTTGTGTCCAATCAAGTATCATATTTATAGCTATATGAATGAATGCTCCATATAGAACAACTAAATGTGTTTATAAATATTATTTTCAACATTAATTATATGTTTTTATAAAGTTAAGGATGATAAATCAAACATGACTGATGCAAGCGATTATGCCCATCGGATATTCTCTGATGACCCTAATCGCTTGGATCGGTCGTATCTCATGCTTTGTTTCTACTTCTGTTTCCAGTTATTTCTATGACTTTAAAAGATCGTTTACTTTTTCTAACCTAGATTTTCAATTTTTTCCACAGATATCTATATTGGATGAAGACAACTACATTGGGAGGGGGAAGGGAACAAGGAAAACCATAGAGAAGAAAGGAAAGACAAAGATGGATATTCATTCAGTGATCCACTATCTTCCAAAACTGAATCCAAAATTATTTTGTGTTATTCATAAGCAGTATAGTGAAGAGGCAGATTTTTCATTATTCTCCTTGAGGACTCTATCAAGATACATGGGTTTTACTTCAATACCCTTTAATGCATACAGAGTTTTTCTACTTGAAAGAACAGGTGCATTAAGAATTTTTGGATATGCCCCAGGATTCAATGCTTCAAGGGCAGGCTACTTCCTTTGTTACTCAAGCTATGCAATGGCTGTAGGGGTATCATATGTTCAAAGTATTATTGTCTACAGGAGAAAAGAGTACCTCAGATATAGAGGAGATTTGCTAGAGACAAGTTCAGTCAAAAGGCTCAAGAAGGATTAAATATATTTCTATTCAAAGCTTATTACTCATGAAATGTACATAGATACATTGTAATATATTTATATGCCTTGAGTAATGTAATGTTGAATTGATCCTCTTGAGAACTAAGCAAAAGTGACTTCATTGCATGGTTCAAGCAAAATTGAATTGTTCCTATCATCAAAATGTCTATTTTGTGAGGTTTTTGCTTTATTCTTGTTGAAAAGTTAAATGTGAAGAGGATAGAGAAGTTTCTATGACACGATCGATGCAAGCAATAGGGGCAATCGGAGAATTTCAGATGGCTCATATCGCTTGTATGGGTCGTGTCATCCAGTCTTTTCCATTTTTTCATACCATCCATTTTTTCATATGCAAGTTCCTGTATAATGATTGCACCATTGAGACCTCATCAAAATATTGAAATTAAACAAAAAAATTGCCAATCAGAATATAGTCCATAGAAAGCTTTGAAGTGATGTAATGTGTCACATTCTTAGTTACCATCCTGCAAAACCAAAATCAATGGAAGTATGGAAAAAGGTTCTAAAAGGGGAGATATATTATGTAAGAATTTCTTGGTTTATATTCTTGAATCACCTAGAATTTACTCATGCAAGTTCCTTTATAATCATTGCACAATAGAAACCTCATCAATCTTGAAATTAAACAAAAAATGCCAATATGAATCTAGTCCATAAAAAGACATAATTGAAGTGATGTAATCATTCACATTCTTAGTCACCATCCTGCAGAAAAGTTAAATGTGAGGAGGATAGAGAAGTTTTTATGACACGACCGATGCAAGCGATATGGGCAATCGGAGAATTTTGGATGGCCCGTATCGCTTGTATCGGTCGTGTCATCCAATATTTTCCATTTTGTCATATGCAAATTCCTGTATAATCATTGCACCATTGAAACCTCCTCAAAATCTTGAAATTAAACAAAAAAATGCAAATATGAATATAGTCCATAAAAAGACATAATTGAAGTGATGTAATCAGTCACATTCTTAGTCACCATTCTGCAAAGAAAAATCAATGGAAGTTTGAAAAAAAGCTTCTTAAAGAAGGAGACTTGTTACAATCTAAAGGGTTGCAACTTGATGCAAGATAATGTTTTTTCTCTAATCTAATGTTAACTATTGCATCATCAATTGAGAATTTGAATTGTGATGATGCCTCATCAAGGTATTCTAGAGCTCCCTTACATTTTTGAATTTCCAATTTGCAGTGACAATTATCTTTCTAGATTGAAAATCTAGATGAATCAGTACTTCTGGACAGCTCTCCTCTGAGTCCAAGGCTATCCAAAGTCCAAGCTTTCTTTTCCACCTTTTGTTGAATGATCAGAAGCATCCCAATCTAATGAAGAGATGCAAGGACTAGGCAAATGTATAAGATTTCCATAAGAGCTCCTCCCTAATGGCACCTGATAATATGCAAAATGGACAAATAACTCTGTGCTATTGAAAACTTGAGCGGATTTGTCTGCATACATAAGCTCTGCATATTCCTTACGAAGAACTCTGAATGTTTGTGTTAAACATTCAAGAGGTTGCCACTCTAAAATATTGGAAGGAAAAATATCTGCAATACAAAAACATATATGTTGTTATACAAAACCAACTGAAATGATAGACGATCATTGTAAAACTTCACTTACAGTACAAAGGGAATTGCATATGCTTTTCCAGAACAAGATCCTTAGCGTTGTACACATGTTGTACTCTTGCAAACCAACCGCATCTCTTCAATTTCAAACTAAGAATAAGTCCCCTGCAATGGTTTCTTGTGTCGTCTCTTTTAGCATGCTTGACTTTATGGGCACCTCTATAGCTAGGAAGCATAGTTACTCATTCATTTAACTTCACAGAAAGAGGTTTACATAAAGAATCCTCTCTTCTGTTGTAAACCTCACATGAGGTTACACGATTGGAAGGACGACAAGAACAAGAAGCCGTTAGAATCGAGAAGAAGAAGAATGCTCAAAGCGAGAAACCGACATTCACAAACTTTGCCAGCATTTATAGATAAAAGGGCTTTGTACACGTGGAAACTTTTGATTTGATGTAAACCCTGTCGCCGAATGACCATGGAATTTCGTGAACCCAAAAATATTTCGTATCTTCAAAAATCATTTCCTTCTTGGAACTTTAAAGATATGCATTGTGTGATGTGCAAAAATATCTTTTTTTGCATCAAACCAAGAAATTATACACTGAATACAAGAATCTTCATCACTTTCGCGGCGCTTTTAGATCATATTCTCTTAAAAAAAGAATTTCTTCATACGGTTAAAGGAGACAACAATGTTATATTCTTGTACACGTGGAAAGACTCTATTTGTCAATTTCCTTAATCTCTCATTAGCAAACAGCCCCTTTTCGGCCGTTTTTCGCCCTAATGCATTAGGGCGAAAAACGGCCAAAAAAGGGCCGTGTAAGGATTTCAATTAGTTGTGCTTAATCTGGATTAAAGTTGTCAACTCATTTTAAAAAAATCCGTGTAAGCGCATTTAAAACGTATCTTGTGCAAATTTTGAAGAGAGAGAAACTCGTGTGATAATCATGAAAAGTATGTGTGATATCTTATGCCTCAAAGTTTGTGCTCATCGGGCGTTCATGAAAATTTGAATTTTCCTCTCGTTCACGGACCTATATAATGTGTGCTTATGCCGTTCTGCACTTTTTTTACTCTACTTTCGATAGCAGGCTTGTTTCTCTCTTTCATGTCATTTTAGACACTTTCGCGTCACTCTTCATAGTAGACCATGGAGAACCTCAACCCAAACACTCTCACTCACCTTTCAACCAGCCAAAATCATTGTGATAAGTTCCATATCAACATTGCAGTTAGTCATGAGTATGCAACGACAAGAAAGGTATGCCGAAGGGCTCTTCAACATTCTAAAGTGGTTGGATTGCAGAAAGAAGGAAAAAAACATATCGACATATGGGCAGATGGATTTGTTTATCCAATTGATCCACAAGGTGGAAGGTATACCCCTTTTCATAATCTTCATGATCTAATTGACTTTTAGGAGAAACATGGGCATCCCTTCTTATGTAAAAGAAATATCGCAGGCAGTGGAAGCTACATTTCAGGATGGCGACTGACTTGCGTACACAGCTCCTACCACTTTTTTTCGGAGCCGTTATGTGGAGAGCTACACAAGCGACTGTTCTATTTCATAACACCAAAACTGTCACGAGCTGGGACTCCATCAATCAGGTAATCATACTTCCTCTGCTTCGTCCACTCCCGTGATGATGATAGCAGCATCCATTGAAGTAGTGCCCATCTATCTATGTATGTGCAGGAGCACTATGGCACCGTGCAGGAAGTGACCAATGTCGTCTACAAGGGTAGCACTGCAATCAAGTGCACGCAAGTCTACGTTCACAAGGCTATCGTTCATCTTTTCATTAAAAAATGTGAATCTCTACTTTCATAAATGGGATTTCTTGGTGGTGATGTTCATCTAAGAAAAGATCCAAAGCTTCTACAAAATATAGGTAATGTACAAAAGAGCTTGGACTTTGGATAGCTTGGACTCAGAGGAGAGCTATCCAGAAGTACTGATTCATCCAGATTTTCAATCTAGGAAAATAATTGTCACAACAAATTGGAAATTTAGAAATGTAAGGGAGCTCCTAGAATACCTTAATGAGGCATCATCATAGTTCATATTCTCAATTGATGATGCAATAGTTAACATTGGATCAGAGAAAACATTATCTTGCATAACTTGCCTGCCACCCAGGGTGATCAAGTTCCAACCCTTTAGATTGTAACAAGTCTCCTTCTTTAAAAAGATTTTTTTTCAAACTTCCATTGATTTTTCTTTGCAAGATGGTGACTAAGAATGTGACTGATTACATCACTTCAATTATGTCTTTTTATGGACTATATTCATCTTGGCATTTTTTTGTTTATTTTCAAGATTGTGAGGAGGTTTCAATGGTGCAATGATTATACAGGAACTTGCATATGACAAAATGGATGGTATGACAAAATGGAAAAGATTGGATGACACGACCGATACAAGCGATATGGACCATCTGAAATTATCTGATTGCCCATATCGCTTGCATCGGTCGTGTCATAAAAACTTCTCTATCCTCTTCACATTTAACTTTTCTGTAGGATGGTGACTAAGAATGTGACTGGTTACATCACTTCAATTATGTCTTTTTATGGACTACATTCATATTGGCATTTTTTTGTTTAATTTCAAGATTCTAATGAGGTTTCTATTGTGCAATGATTATAAAGGAACTTGCATGAGTAAATTCTAGGTGATTCAAGAATATAAACCAAGAAATTCTTACATAATATATCTCCCCTTTAAGAACCTTTTTCCATACTTCCATTGATTTTGGTTTTGCAGGATTGTAAGTAAGAATGTGACTCATTACATCACTTCAATTATGGCTTTTTATGGACTATATTCATATTGGCAATTTTTTTTAATTTCAACATTTTGATGAGGTTTCAATGGTGCAATGATTATACAAGAACTTGCATATGACAAAATAAAATGGTATGACAAAATGGATGGTATGAAAAAATGGAAAAGATTGGATGACATGACCGATACAAGCGATATGAGCCATCCAAAATTCTCCGATTACCCATATCGCTTGCATCGGTCGTGTCATAAAGACTTCTCTATCCTCTTCACATTTAACTTTTCAACATGAATAAAGCAAAAAGCACCCAAAATAGACATTTTGATGATAGAACCAATTCAATTTTTCTGGAACCATGCAATGAAGTCACTTTTACTTAGTTCTCAAGAGGATCAATTCAACATTACATTACTCAAGGCATATAAATATAGTTACAATGACCATCTTCCAGATGAAGACTAGCATAATTACATACAATTTGTACATCAATAAATCTTCCAACATATGTTGGTTACACATTAGATTACAATCTTACATTCCAAAAATATAGGGGCATATTGCATGTTCCATAATGGCATTTATTGCTCTCTCCTTGATCAAGATGACCCAAGCATATGGATAGTCTGACAAGTTCAACTCAGGGTTGTAAAACCTGCTTTCCAAGAACCTTACTGCATTTGCAATCACTCTCCAGTCACACGAGGTGTTGTATTTCTGTAATGGCACATGAATTTGAATGTATCCAAACCTTTTTTCTTCTTTCAATGAAGGAATTCCTAGAATGTTTTGACCAATATGCATTTTGAGAAGCTTAGCAGCACTGCAAGGTAAACTTAAATTTAGAATGGATGGCAAGGCTTTAAAATAGAACACAACAAAACGTATGGCGAGGCTTACACTTTGGAGTTTCCATGTTGTGATTGGAGAGAATTCCTTGTTGTCTTCTTTGTCCTAGCCATAACCTACAAAAAAAAGATTATTATCATCAGATAAATAGGACTTTTACTAGAGAAAAAGAAATCATGGATCAATAAGGATTAATATTAGGACATGGATCAATTACACAAAAAAAGATTACATCCTTCATATTTGCAATGTCTTGTACCCCTTTGGGCAATAAATATGTGTATCTATGTACATTTCATGAGTAATAAGCTTTGAAAAGAAATATATTTAATAGAAATAACTCGAAACACAAGCAGAAACAAAGCATGAGACACAACCAATCCAAGCGATTAGGGTCATCAAAGAATATCGGATGGGTCTAATCGCTTGCATTGGTCCTAGTTGCTTGAATTGGTCATGTCCAAAGGAGGTCATCTTGAAGCTTAGATTGCATGTGAACTTTTGTATCTTATTATTGGTTAAGAATTTTAAGAAAATAATGCAACCATTGCATCCGGAACGTGCCAAAACCCTAAGATTGACTGCCTATTTGCATGATTTTGATACCCAGAGGTCTTGATAAGCCTTTTTGTATTGATTTCCAGACACGACCGATGCAAGCGATTAGGCCCATCCAACATTTTCAGATGAGCCTAATCGCTTGCATTGGTCGTGTCCTACATTCATGCACAAATAGGCTCATCAAGACCTCTCAATATCAGAATCATGCAAATAGACAGTCAATCTTAGGGTTTTGGCACGTTTCGGATGCAATGGTATCATTAGTTTCTTGAAATTCTGAGCCAATAGTAAGATAGGGAAATTCATGACCGATGCAAGCAAAATAAGCCAACTTGCACAAAAAAGAGTTTAAAAGCTTGGAACAAATTTTAAACGTAGAAAAACTAATTAAAAAAGCTTTCACAAAGCACTCAAGAAACATGACCGATACAAGCGATTAGGGTCATCGGGAAATCCTTGAATGTCCTTAATCGCTTGTATCGGTCGTGTTGTAAAATAATTGATCATGATGACCCTAAACCCTCACACAAAATGTGGTCTATGGAAAGTTTTGAAAAGCATGTAAAAACGCGAAGACAAGGTAAGTTGATGGTAGCAAGGAGTTTCACAAAAAATGAAAAAAGTGAATAGAAGAGCTTAAATAGGTCTCTGGGATGATTTGACCGTTGGTGACACGTGGCAATGTGTGATTGGTCCATGTCATCTAGCCGTTGCAAATCCCAACGTTACAATGCCACGTGGCATCATTTGAGTGGGCCACGTCATCTAGCCGTTGTGATTCCCAATGTCTTTTGCCACGTGGCACTCACTTATTGGTCCACGTCATGTGACCGTTACCCGATCCTTCTCGACTATAAATACGGGTCCCGTTCACCATTTCACATTTTCAACCTTCATAGAATTTCTCTCTTCATCACCCATGCATACTTGTGCTACATACCCAATACGACTGATACAAGCGATTACACGCGTTTGACCTACCTTTGACTAGCTTATTTTGCTTGCATCGGTCATGAACTTCCCTATCTTACTATTGGCTCAGAATCAAGAACCTAATGCTACCATTGCATCCGGAGGAACATGCCAAAACCCTAAGATTGACTGTCTATTTGTATGATTCTGATATGGAAAGGTCTTGATGAGCCTATTTGTGCATGAATCTAGGACATGACCAATGCAAGCGATTAGGCTCATCTGGAAATGTTGGATGGGCCTAATCGCTTGCATCGGTCGTGTCTAGAAATCAATACAAAAAGGCTTATCAAGACCTCTAGGTATCGAAATCATGCAAATTCTGATATGGAAAGGTCTTGATGAGCCTATTTGTGCATGAATCTAGGACATGACCAATGCAAGCGATTAGGCTCATCTGGAAATGTTGGATGGGCCTAATCGCTTGCATCGGTCGTGTCTGGAAATCAATACAAAAAGGCTTATCAATGACTGTCTATTTGTATGATTCTGATATGGAAAGAACTTGATGAGCCTATTTGTGCATGAATCTAGGACATGACCAATGCAAGCGATTAGGCTCATCTGGAAATGTTGGATGGGCCTAATCGCTTGCATCGGTCGTGTCTAGAAATCAATACAAAAAGGCTTATCAAGACCTCTGGGTATCGAAATCATGCAAATAGACAGTCAATCTTAGGGTTTTGACACGTTCCGGACGCAATGGTAGCATTATCTTCTCCAAATTCTTAACCAATAATAAGATACAAAAGTTCACATGCAATCTAAGCTTCAAGATGACCTCCTTTGGAGACAACCAATTCAAGCGATTAGGACCATCCAAGCTTCCTTGATGGGCCTAGTCACTTGACTTGGTTGTGTCCAATCAAGTATCATATTTATAGCTATATGAATGAATGCTCCATATAGAACAACTAAATGTGTTTATAAATATTATTTTCAACATTAATTATATGTTTTTATAAAGTTAAGGATGATAAATCAAACATGACTGATGCAAGCGATTATGCCCATCGGATATTCTCTGATGACCCTAATCGCTTGGATCGGTCGTATCTCATGCTTTGTTTCTACTTCTGTTTCCAGTTATTTCTATGACTTTAAAAGATCGTTTACTTTTTCTAACCTAGATTTTCAATTTTTTCCACAGATATCTATATTGGATGAAGACAACTACATTGGGAGGGGGAAGGGAACAAGGAAAACCATAGAGAAGAAAGGAAAGACAAAGATGGATATTCATTCAGTGATCCACTATCTTCCAAAACTGAATCCAAAATTATTTTGTGTTATTCATAAGCAGTATAGTGAAGAGGCAGATTTTTCATTATTCTCCTTGAGGACTCTTTCAAGATACATGGGTTTTACTTCAATACCCTTTAATGCATACAGAGTTTTTCTACTTGAAAGAACAGGTGCATTAAGAATTTTTGGATATGCCCCAGGATTCAATGCTTCAAGGGCAGGCTACTTCCTTTGTTACTCAAGCTATGCAATGGCTGTAGGGGTATCATATGTTCAAAGTATTATTGTCTACAGGAGAAAAGAGTACCTCAGATATAGAGGAGATTTGCTAGAGACAAGTTCAGTCAAAAGGCTCAAGAAGGATTAAATATATTTCTATTCAAAGCTTATTACTCATGAAATGTACATAGATACATTGTAATATATTTATATGCCTTGAGTAATGTAATGTTGAATTGATCCTCTTGAGAACTAAGCAAAAGTGACTTCATTGCATGGTTCAAGCAAAATTGAATTGTTCCTATCATCAAAATGTCTATTTTGTGAGGTTTTTGCTTTATTCTTGTTGAAAAGTTAAATGTGAAGAGGATAGAGAAGTTTCTATGACACGATCGATGCAAGCAATAGGGGCAATCGGAGAATTTCAGATGGCTCATATCGCTTGTATCGGTCGTGTCATCCAGTCTTTTCCATTTTTTCATACCATCCATTTTTTCATATGCAAGTTCCTGTATAATGATTGCACCATTGAGACCTCATCAAAATATTGAAATTAAACAAAAAAATTGCCAATCAGAATATAGTCCATAGAAAGCTTTGAAGTGATGTAATGTGTCACATTCTTAGTTACCATCCTGCAAAACCAAAATCAATGGAAGTATGGAAAAAGGTTCTAAAAGGGGAGATATATTATGTAAGAATTTCTTGGTTTATATTCTTGAATCACCTAGAATTTACTCATGCAAGTTCCTTTATAATCATTGCACAATAGAAACCTCATCAATCTTGAAATTAAACAAAAAATGCCAATATGAATCTAGTCCATAAAAAGACATAATTGAAGTGATGTAATCATTCACATTCTTAGTCACCATCCTGCAGAAAAGTTAAATGTGAGGAGGATAGAGAAGTTTTTATGACACGACCGATGCAAGCGATATGGGCAATCGGAGAATTTTGGATGGCCCGTATCGCTTGTATCGGTCGTGTCATCCAATATTTTCCATTTTGTCATATGCAAATTCTTGTATAATCATTGCACCATTGAAACCTCCTCAGAATCTTGAAATTAAACAAAAAAATGCAAATATGAATATAGTCCATAAAAAGACATAATTGAAGTGATGTAATCAGTCACATTCTTAGTCACCATTCTGCAAAGAAAAATCAATGGAAGTTTGAAAAAAAGCTTCTTAAAGAAGGAGACTTGTTACAATCTAAAGGGTTGCAACTTGATGCAAGATAATGTTTTTTCTCTAATCTAATGTTAACTATTGCATCATCAATTGAGAATTTGAATTGTTATGATGCCTCATCAAGGTATTCTAGAGCTCCCTTACATTTTTGAATTTCCAATTTGCAGTGACAATTATCTTTCTAGATTGAAAATCTGGATGAATCAGTACTTCTGGACAGCTCTCCTCTGAGTCCAAGGCTATCCAAAGTCCAAGCTTTCTTTTCCACCTTTTGTTGAATGATCAGAAGCATCCCAATCTAATGAAGAGATGCAAGGACTAGGCAAATGTATAAGATTTCCATAAGAGCTCCTCCCTAATGGCACCTGATAATATGCAAAATGGACAAATAACTCTGTGCTATTGAAAACTTGAGCGGATTTGTCTGCATACATAAGCTCTGCATATTCCTTACGAAGAACTCTGAATGTTTGTGTTAAACATTCAAGAGGTTGCCACTCTAAAATATTGGAAGGAAAAATATCTGCAATACAAAAACATATATGTTGTTATACAAAACCAACTGAAATGATAGACGATCATTGTAAAACTTCACTTACAGTACAAAGGGAATTGCATATGCTTTTCCAGAACAAGATCCTTAGCGTTGTACACATGTTGTACTCTTGCAAACCAACCGCATCTCTTCAATTTCAAACTAAGAATAAGTCCCCTGCAATGGTTTCTTGTGTCGTCTCTTTTAGCATGCTTGACTTTATGGGCACCTCTATAGCTAGGAAGCATAGTTACTCATTCATTTAACTTCACAGAAAGAGGTTTACATAAAGAATCCTCTCTTCTGTTGTAAACCTCACATGAGGTTACACGATTGGAAGGACGACAAGAACAAGAAGCCGTTAGAATCGAGAAGAAGAAGAATGCTCAAAGCGAGAAACCGACATTCACAAACTTTGCCAGCATTTATAGATAAAAGGGCTTTGTACACGTGGAAACTTTTGATTTGATGTAAACCCTGTCGCCGAATGACCATGGAATTTCGTGAACCCAAAAATATTTCGTATCTTCAAAAATCATTTCCTTCTTGGAACTTTAAAGATATGCATTGTGTGATGTGCAAAAATATCTTTTTTTGCATCAAACCAAGAAATTATACACTGAATACAAGAATCTTCATCACTTTCGCGGCGCTTTTAGATCATATTCTCTTAAAAAAAGAATTTCTTCATACGGTTAAAGGAGACAACAATGTTATATTCTTGTACACGTGGAAAGACTCTATTTGTCAATTTCCTTAATCTCTCATTAGCAAACAGCCCCTTTTCGGCCGTTTTTCGCCCTAATGCAATAAAAAACGATAAACGTCATCGAGGAGGGTACAATTATTGAGGAAGCAGATGGTGGAGGTAAGTGTCCTGACTCTACTTTATGTTGCATGGTGGTTAGTTCTTTCCCAAAGGCTTCTGTAACCATGATTCTGGGTATGATTTCTATGCATAAAGTCATATTTTTTATCGACTTAGGTAGTACCCATTGTTTTCTATCCTTGAAATTGGTACAGAATCTAGGGATAGCCCTAAATATGTCGATAGCCAAACCTGTAGAGATGGCCAATGGACGATTACACTTCATGAAAGGATACATTGAAAACCTTGACTTTACTGTTTCTAATAGGTGCTTTTCTAGAAGTCTCCATGTAATTGAGATGAAACAGAGTTATGCAATCATAGGCATGGATAGGTTAAGTGAAAATTATGCGTGCAATGCAGATAATTAAAGGTATACATGATGGTTTTAGAGCATTTATAGTGTATGTAAGCAATGTGCATGAACAAGATAATGAGGAAAGTGTTCGGAATTATGTAGAAAATCTTTTAAAAGAATACATAGATGTATTTCCAGAAGAGATGTCTGGTATACCTCCACCTATGCATATTGACCATGCCATTGACCTATATCCAGGGAGTAAACCATATTCTAGAGCACCCTATAGATTTAACATTAATGAATTAAAGGATCTTAAGATTCAATTAGATGATCTTCTAAAGAAAGGCTTGATAAGACTGAGTGTCTCACCTTGGGGTGCACCTGTTTTATTTCAAAAGAAGAAAGACAGATCTTATAGATTATGCATTGACTATAGGGGGTTGAATAAAAGAACAGTTAAGAATAAGTACCAACTCCCTCACATAGATGACTTATTAGGTGAATTAAGTGGAGCAACTCTATTCACTAAGATTGACTTATGATCTAGATATCACCAAATTAGGATCAAAACAAGGGATATTCACAATTACCTAAATGCATTCATATGAATATTTCTTGAATATATATTTGTATACTCTAAAGATGATTATGAACATGCGGTACATCTCACGAAGACTCTGCAAACTCTTAGAGAACACAAATTGTATGGAAAAAAGAGTAAGTGTTTCTTTGCTAAGGATAAACTTGTGTATCTAGGAAGAGTAATATCAAAAGAAGGAATTCGTATACATGAAAATAAAGTAAAAACAATAGTTGATTGGTCAATTCCTAAGACTGTAAGGGATGTTAGAAGTTTTCTTGGGTTTGCACACTATTAAAGAGCACAGATTAAGGATTTTTCTAAGATAGTTACTCCCCTCACAGAATTGACTAAAAAGAGAATGTAGGCTTTGCATGGAGTGATGCCTATCAAAAATCATTTGAAACATTTAAACAAAAAGTCATTGAGAATTGTGTTTTGAAAATACCAGAAATGGGAAAGCCTTTTGTGGTTGTGTGTGATGCAAGTGGTAGTTAGATAGGATGTGTTCTTTCATATGATGGCAGGGTGGTCGCATATGAGTCTAGAAAACTAAGAAAACATGAACTTAACTATCCTACTCATAATTTAGGAATGGTTGTTGTTGTGCATGTACTTAAGCATTGGTGACATCTATTGTTAGGAGTTAAGTTTGAATTGAAAACAAATCATCAGAGTCTAAAATACATCTTCACACAACCATTGCTTAACAATAGTCAGAAGCATTGGATTGAATTATTAAGTGAGTATGATTTTGACATTAAGTATCTTGCTAGTAAGGAAAATAAGGTTGATGATGCATTGAGTCGAAGACCTTTGTGTAATTTTGTATCTGTAATAAATTCTAATTTTCTCAATCAAATTCAAGAATAGATAAAATAGGATCCTTTTTATGCACCTATTTTGAATTCTTTGAAGGCAAACAGGGGATCGATGTATGAGGAAAAATTTGATTTGCAATTTGGAACACTGTATTATAACAATCAGCAATGCGTATCTTCTGAATCTCCATTAAAAGTTAAAATATTGCATGATTGTCATGATGCATCTTTTTCTGCACATCCAGGTTATTCAAGGACCTATGTTAAAACAATGTATTCCTACTTTTGGCCATGTATGAAGCAGGATATTAGAAAATATGCAAGTGAATGTTTGAAGTGCCAACATGTAAAATCTCAGTTTAAGAGAATGCCTAGAATGCTTCAACCATTGGATGTTCCAAATTAGAAGTGGGAGTCCATTTCTATGGATTTTATCACTAAGCTATCTATGATCAGAAGTAAGCATGATACCATATTTGTTGTAGTCGATCATATGGCACATTTCTTTCCTATGAAAAAGATTGATATTGCATTGAATGTTGCAAGAATCTTTGTAAAAGAAATTTTTTGATTTCATGGAATGCCTAAAAGCATAATTAATGATAAAGATTCTAGATTTACATCAAACTTTTGGAGAGCAACATTTGAATCAATTGGAACTCAACTTTGTATGAGTACAACTTTCCATCCACTAACTGATGGGGAAACTGAGAGGGTTAACAGGGTAATTGAAGATATGTTGCGTATGTATGTGAATGAAAAGCAAGATAATTGGAGTGAATATTTACCCTTGGTTGATTTTGCATACAATAGTGCATGGCATGCATGTATAAAAATGACTCCGTCTGAACCTATGTATGGTTAATTTTTTGAATCCACCTTTGTTTTTGGCTTTTTCAAATAAAGTAGAAGTGTCCAAAGAAATTCTTGATAAAATGGATGAAGAACTTGGGAAAATTAAGAAACACATAAAAGAAGCTCAGAAACGACAAAAGAAATTCTATTATTTAAACAGAAGAGCACTTGAATTTCAAGTTGATGATATGGTATTTCTTAAAGTTAATCCTCACCGATCTAACTTGTTGCTAGGGAAGGATCATAGACTTTCTCCTCGATACGCAGGTCCTTTTAAAGTTTTGAAAAAGATTGGATCTCTTGCTTATTTGTTGGAATTACCTAAACATTTAAATGTGCATTCTATATTTCATGTTAGCTTACTTAAAAGATATGTATCTAATGTTTCTCATGTTTTGCAAGAAAATTATAAGTTGAAAGATGATGGCTCTTTTGAGCTTCAACCTGAAATAATATTAGACAAAAAGGAAAGATTTCTTAGAAATAGATCTATAGTAGAAATTTTAGTGAAATGGCACTCATACCGAGTAGAAGATTCGAGTTGGGTGAACTTGGACGATTTTCTAAAACATTATCCTTCTTTCCAACACTGAGGATAGAGTTCTTAAAGGGGGAAGAATTGTAGCAGGCCTCTTTTGTAGTGAAATAATTCAGTTTGAACTTTCTGAATTTCATTGTGGGGATAATACTTAGAATGAATAATTAGGTCATTGTATGCATGTAGAGAAATTTTTGGGTTGACAAGTTTCATATTCTCTCTCTAGACCTTATTCGCATCATGTTTTCTAGTGGAATTTTGAAGGTGAAGATGAAAGAATTAAAGAAAACTCTATATGAGAGAAAGGTAGAGCAACTATAAGAAAATAAAAGAGCCTGTGTGAAATTTTTGTGAATCATGTTTTAAGTACCTTGTTCAGGGTCCTACATTTAGTTCATTGTAAGAAAATGTCTTGGTCTTACTCTCTCTCTAGAATTTTAAAACTTGCAGGGCTCAAAAGTGGCATTTGGAGGTCGATTTGGACCTCGGACATATCTAACAGTATCGTGAAGATCGCAAAACTGAATAAAAGTGTCTCTCACAAGCTTAAGCTAATTTCTCAACGTTTTTGAGTTACAGGGCTTTGGGAAGTGATGTTTTCCAACACTTCAAATAAAAAAACTTAGGACTTATCTAATTCTATTTGATTCTGTGATTCTGATGCTCACATGTCACCATGTCTAATTATAGATATTTTTGGATATGTCGTTTGGTGTTTTCCTCCTATTTTTGATAGGTACGCCAAAGAAAGAAAGCACACTACGGTCTCATGGCTGTTTGCGAAAGTTTTGGAGAAACTCAACTTTTTCTAAATTTGGAGGATCGCACACTTCTTTGGGAGGGCAACGATCAAACTATGATATAGGGATACCTGCACATCAACAAAGGGGATGCAGAAAAGTCTGAGAATTACCTTGTGATTGAGACTGAGAGTGAGAGTGTGATTGAGAGTGCGAGTGTGATTGAGAGTGCGAGTGTGAATGCAATTGTGATAGCTCGGGGATGGTCGGGAGGTAGAGGCTTCATCAAAAAGCTATTGTAACCATTGATTCACATCTATAATATCAAAACTCTTCCTTCTCTGTGTCATATTTGTTTCTGCTCTTCCGCATCATATTTTCTCTTACCTTGTGTGGTCTCTGCATTCTTCTCTCCTCTGTTACTTTTGAGATTGTGATTAGGGATAGATTGTGATTGAGGAAATTCTACAAGTGGTATCACAGTAGAATCAATCCTCGGGAACGATGGAAGTTCTAACACAAAAGATTCGTGAACAAGAGGAGCTTATTCTAAAGCTTCTTGGAGAATTGCACAAAGAACGAGTCAGAAAACAACGAGAAGGAGCAACAAATTTGTTTCTGGAGCTAAATGATGAAGTAGATGAAGGTGCGAGAGCATCTAGTGTACCTCGTGGAAAAGAAAAATGCAATTATGAAGATATGGAACCAGGTGAGTTTGCTCTTAACCAAATCTTCAAGAACGAAGAGTTTAATGATTTTGATGGTGAGAAGAAGAGTGGCAAAAATCTTGAGGCATGGATTGAAGAACTATAGGATTTCTTTGATCTTTGATAACTTAGTGAAGAGTCTAAGGCAGAATTTGGGATCCTACACCTGCGTGGGATCGTGAAGCTATGGTGAAAGTCGCATATGCAGAGTCAAACGCGTTCTGGTCGAGTTCTATGAAAGGAATTTAGAGAACAAGCTGAAAAATGCTATTGTTCTCCACATTACCATATGTGGAAGAAGATGGAGTTCTACAATTTTTGACAACATGAAAGTGATAAGCATAGCTTATGTGTTGATGAGTACAAAGAGAAGTTCCTACGGCTTCATAAATATGCATTAGAGGTTAGTGGTAACGCTCTAAAGAGTAAATTTATTGAAGGGCTTCGTGAGGAACTTCGCTATCAAGTCAAGGGATGTGGATGCATTGACTGTCTTGATGTTGTTGGATGGCAGAGAACTTTGAGAAGATGGAGAAGTTCAATTTGGAGAAGGCAAATAGAAGCAAATTCATTACAACGGGACATAGGCCACAAAGACTTGTTGCAATGAACATGAACAATTCAAAGAAGACTCCATCTTAAAATAACCAAGACAAGAATCTTGCTCAAGTGGAAAATTAGAGGAGGTGTCAACCAATCGAGTGGCAACAAGAGCCTAATTTTATTGAGATGAAAAAAAGACTTGTCCTGTGTTTTCGTTGCGGGGAGCAAGGGCATCGGACATATGAGTGCCCGAATAAGGCAATCTTTCAACCCGCACAATCAAAAGCGATAAACATCATCGAGGAGGGTACAATTATTGAGGAAGCAGATGATGGAGGTAAGTGTCTCACTCTAGTTTACATTGCATGGTGGTTAGTTCTTTCCCAAAGGCTTCTGTAATCTTGATTCCAGGATGATGATTAATTGTGAACAAAGAACGATGACTTTAAAGCTAGATGATGAATCTATTCATATTCTAGGTGATGCCTATAGCCCTAAACCTATACTTATTTTTGTTATGCAGATAATTAAAGGTATACATGATGGTTGTAGAACATTGATAGTGTATGTAAACAACATGCATTAAGAAGATAATGAGGAAAGTGTTTCGAATTATGTAGAAAATCTTTTGAAAGAATATGTAGATGTATTTCCAGAAGAGTTGCTTGGTATACCTCCACCTTTGAGCTATATCTAGGGAGTGAACCATATTCTAGAGCACCCTATAGATTTAACATGTTCACTCATATTCACTCTTCTACAACCTATCATGCATTATATCTCATATATATTCAGATTTCTATCCCTTCATCTGAATATTCTTGTAAATTTTGTACATACACTCTTCCATCTATTTCTGTTCACATAGAGTGGTTGAGAGTTTTGCTCCCACATTGTAAATTGACATTTGAATATATGATAGTGTGAGTAAGCAGTGGCTTACGTAACACTTTACACATGTTTTCTAATCTCCCTCTATCTTTGTCTCATCATTTATATGATTAAGTGTGGTATGTTCATGTTTTGTCAATATTGGAAGAATGTTGAATTCTGTGTTGTAGATCCTGAACCTATGGAACCATGGAACTGTGCTATTAGTTATGGGCCTACCTAATTTCCAACATTTGGTATCAGAGCATTCAAGCTCTTAGATTCACTGGTTCCCAGACTTCTAGGTTTACAACATATGATTTAAGAGCATCTTCTAACATTTGACATTTGACATACACACTTAATCTAGATGAGTAGAGATTTGAGAATTAGACAATTCAGTTACATGTTTATTCATCAGTGTGGAGTATGAACTTGATGATCTATTAGCAGCGGAATACGTTTGGAACAGTATGAAAATACTTTACAGAAGTATTGTTTGAAGACCAAGACTTGATGAAGAGAATGTTACTTCAAATTCAAGGAAGAACAATGGTTTGGAGAAGTTGAAGGAACCAAATCAACATCAAATCAAATGTATTAGTTTCTACTATCAGATTATCATCTGCAGGTCATATCTTAGAACAGCAGTTATGAATAGATTTGAAGGATTGAAGAACTGCTTTTATACACTTTCATTCTTTGAAAGTAAAAGCATTCGCTACACCAAAACTGTCAAGAACAAGAAGATGAGATGAGTTTTGATGATCTCTTTCATGGCAAGAAAGCTCATCTAAGAAGACAAATTTGGAGATGAGATGAGTTTTGTTTCTAGCCAACCTTGTGTTGTAAGTTGGTTGGAGGTTTTTTATCTAGGTACAGAATTTGATCCAGGTACACTAGAGAGGTAATTCAGTATTGAGCCAAAAGATTGGTGAATTCAGTCATATCAGTTACATTTGAAGTAGAGTTTTGATTAAGAGATATGAGGAGATGGTAAAACATGATTCTATCTTACTTCCATTTATATACCATATTTGTTTTGTCTCTTACTCTTCGCTACATGAAGAGAAAAATTCATTTGAAGAAGTCAAGACTACTTGCTACTTCAAGATGAAGAGAACAAAAGGTATGGAAGAGAAGCTTGAAGATGTTGACATCATCAGATGAAAGAAAGATGTAGAAGAAGAAAGTCCAACATTGGAAAGTAAGACTTCCTTTTCTCTTATATTTTCCATATACTTTTCTTACTTTTATTGTTATACTTTATGGAATATTTGGAATGAAGGTTTAATGCCTTGAGGATTTTAATGTGTTTTGTGCTTTGATTTAGTAGATGGAAGATACATGAGGGCCACACTAAAAATAGTGTGCTTTTGCTTTATTTACAAAATAGCTAAAAATAACTATCTTCTAAAAATAACTCCAAAAGCATGTAAATAAAATCCTCTTGTGTTCACACTCGTTCACACTTGAACTTGTTCATTTAGCAGGTGGAGATCCATGAGGGTGCGACCAAGTATGAACAAGTTCAAGTGTGAACACAAGAGGATTTTATTTACATGCTTTTGGAGTTATTTTTAGAAGATAGTTATTTTTAGCTATTTTTAGCTATTTTTGTAAATAAAGCAAAAGCACACTATTTTTAGTGTGGCCCTCATGTATCTTCCACCTACTAAATCAAAGCACAAAACACATTAAAATCCTCAAGGCATTAAACCTTCATTCCAAATATTCCATAAAGTATAACATTTATCCTCTACATCCAAAGAGAAGTCCATGAGAACATCTTATGTGAAAAAGATAGTTTAAAGAAGAAGTAGTTTCTTGTTTTGCACTGTACTTGGTCATGTTTTAGTAGGTTTTGACAAAGAATTGCATTGAGAGAAAAGTAGCAAATACCTAAGGCAGCTTATATGTTTTGACTCATATGTGTATCAGTTATGTATAAGTTGAATATTTTGAGAAGGCAGCTATATGTTCCCTCAAAGAATTCTTGGAGTGTCAATACAGAGCTACTTGGTATATGACAAGTTGCAGAGAAGTATTTTTCTTCTTAACCTAACTCTTGAGGTAAAAGAATATTTGTAGCAGATGTTGGAGACTTGGAGTAAGGTTTTTTGTTTGGAAAAGGTACCTCATATTCAGTATTTTCAAAAAATTCAAAGTTTTTCAAGATAAAAATTCAAAAAAAATAGTATTTTCAAAATTTCAGTGTTTTAGAAAATTCAGAATTTGAGAATTTGCAAGAAGATTATGAAATTTTAGTATTTTCAAAAAATTGAGTATTTTCAAAAAATTTAAAAAATTTCAATATTTTGAGAAAATTTAGAAAATTTAGGAAAATTCAGATTTTTGTGTTGTACCAGTCAGTTGAAGAATTTACTTTCTATGATTGTCTAGATTTTTGGATCCATGTTTGTATTCAAAAAGGTGTTCCATCAAATCCTATCACTTGATTGAGAAGTGTACCTATGACCAGAAGTAAGCATGATATCATATTTGTTGTAGTCGATCGGCTTACCAAGATGTCACATTTCTTTTCTATGAAAAAGACGGATATGCATTGAATGTTGCAAGAATCTTTGTAGAAAAAATGTTTTGATTGCATGGAATGCCTAAAAGAATAATTTCTGATAGAGATTCTCGATTTACGTCAAACTTTTGGAGAGCAACATGTGAATCGATTAGAACTCAATTTCGTATGAGTATAGCTTTCCATCCACTAACTGATGGGGAAACCGAGAGGGTTAATAGGGTAGTTGAAGATATGTTGCATATGTATGTGAATGAAAAGCACGATAACTGGAGTGAATATTTACCCTTGGTTGAGTCTGCATACACGTTTTTGGGCTTTCCAAATAAAGCAAAAGTTTCCAAAGAAATGCTTGATAAAATGGATGAAGAACTTGGGAAAATCAAGAAACACATAAAAGAAGCTCAGAAAAGACAAAAGAAATTCTATGATTCTAAGAGAAGACCACTTGAATTTCAAGTTGATGATATGGTATTTCTTAAAGTTAATCCTCACCGATCTAACTTGTTGCTAGGGAAGGATCATAGAATTTCTCCTCAATACGTAGGTCCTTTTAAAGTTTTGAAAAAGATTGGATCTCTTGCTTATTTGCTAGAATTTCCTAAACATTTAAATGTGCATTCTGTATTTCATGTTAGCTTACTTAAAAGATATGTATCTAATGTTTCTCTTGTTTTGCACGACAATTATAAGCTGAAAGATGATCGCTCTTTTGAGCTTCACCTTGAAATAATATTAGAAAAAAAGATAAGATTTCCTAGAAGTAGATCTATAGTAGAAACTTTATTGAAATGGCGCTCATACCTAGTAGAAGATTCGAGTTGGGTGAACTTGGATGATTTTCTAAAACATTATCCTTCTTTCCAACTCTGAGGACAGAGTTCTTAAAGGGGGGAAGAATTGTAATAGTACTCTTTTCTAGTGAGATAATTCATTTTGAACTTTCTGAATTTCATTGTGGGGATAACACTTAGAATGAATAATTAGGTCATTTTATGCGTGTAGGAAAAATTTTGGGTTGACAAGTTTCATATCCTCTGTCTAGACCTTATTCGCATCATGTTTTTGAGTGGAATTTCGAAGGTGAAGATGAAAAAATTAAAGAAAACTCTATATGAGAGAAAGGTAGAGCAAGTATAATAGAATAAAAGTGCCCGTGTGAAATTTTTGTGAATCATGTTATAAGTACCTCATTCAAGGTCCTACATTTAGTTGATTGTAAGAAAATGCCTTGATTTTACTCTCTCTAGAATTTCAAAACTTGGAAGACTCAAAAGTGGCATTTGGAGGTGGATTTGGACCTCGAATGTATCTAACACTATCGTGCAGATCGCAAAATAGAATAAAAGTGTCCATCAGCTAATTTCTCACCGTTTTTGAGATACACAGCTTTGAAAAGTTCCTTTTTCCAACACTTCAAAAAAAATTGAGGGCGTATCTAATTCTTTTCGAATCCATGATTCTGATGCTCACGTGTGACCATGTCTAATTATGGATATTTTTGGATATGTCGTTTTGGTGTTTTTCTCCTATTTTTGACAGGTAAACTAAAGAAATAAAGCATGCTATGATCTCATGGATTTTTGGGAAAGTTTTGGAGAAACTTGACTTTTTCTAAATTTTGAGGATCCCACACTTCTTTGGGAGGGCAACGATCAAACTTTGATATAGGGAGACATGCGCATCAACACAAGGGATGCACAGAAATCTGAGAATTACCTTGTGATTGAGAGTGAGAGTGAGAGTGAGAGTGAGAGTGAGAGTGAGAGTGAGAGTGAGAGTGAGAGTGTGATTGAGACTGCGAGTGTGAATGTGATTGTGATAGCTCAAGGGTGGTCGGGAGGTAGAATCGTCATTAAGAAGCTATTTTCCAAAGCTATTGTAACCATTAATTCACATCTTTAATATCATAATTCTTCCTTCTCTGCATCATATTTGTTTCTGCTCTTTCGCATCATATTTTCTCTTACCTTGTGCAATCTCTGCATTCTTCTCTCTTCTGTTATTTTTGAGCTTGTGATTGGGGATAGATTGTGATTGAGCAAATGCTACAAGTGGTATTAGAGTAGAATCAATCCTCGGGAATGATGGAAGGTCTAACACAAACGATTCGTGAACAAGAGGAGCTTATTTAGAAGCTTCTTGGAGAATCGCACAAAGAACAAAGGGGAAAGAAATCACAAGGAGCAACAAGTTTGTTTGTGGAGCTGAATGATGAACTAGATGGAGGTGTGGGAACATCTAGTGTACGTTGAGGAAAAAAAAATGCAATTATGAAGATATGGAACCAGGTGAGTTTGCCCTTAACCAAGTCTTCAAGAAGGCAAAGTTGAATGTTTTTTATGGTGAGAAGAAGAGTGGCAAAGATCTTGAGGCATGGATTAAAGAACAGGAGGATTTCTTTGATCTTCCACAATTTACTGAAGAGTCCAAGGCAAAAGTTGGGATCCTACACCCGCATGGGATCATGAAGCTATGGTGGAAGTCGTATATGTAGAGTCAAATGCGTTCTGGTCTGGTTCTATGGAAGGAATTTAGAGAACAAGCTGAAAAATGTTATTGTTCTCCACACTACCATATGGAGAAGAATATGGAGTTCTACAATTTTCGACAACACAAAAGTGATAAGCATAGCTTATCTATTGATGAGTACAAATAGAAGTTTCTACATCTTCATAAATATGCATTAGAGGTTAGTGGTAACGCTCTAAAGAGTAAATTTGTTGAAGAGCGTCATGAGGAACTTCGCTATCAAGTCCAGGGATTTGGATGCATTGACTTTCTTGATGATGTGTCTCTCACAAGCTTAAGCTAATTCCTCATCGCTTTTGAGTTATAGGGATTTGAAAAGTGCCATTTACCAACACTTAAAAAAATCGAGGCATTATCTAATTCTCTTCGAATCCATGACTCTGATGCTCACGTGACACCATGTCTAATTATGGATATTTTTGGATATATCGTTTTGATGTTTTTCTCCTGTTTTTGACAGGCATGCTAAAGAAAGAAAGCACACTTTGATCACATGGTTTTTTGTGAAAGTTTTGGAGAAACTCGACTTTTCTAAATTGGAGGATCGCACACTTCTTTGGGAGGGCAACGATCAAACTTTGATATAGGGAGACCTGCGCATCAACACAAGGGATGCACAAAAATCTAAGAATTACCTTGTGATTGAGAGTGAGATTTAGATTGAGAGTGCGAGCATGAATGCGATTGTGATATCTTAGGGGTGGTCGGGAGGTAGAGGCTTCGTCAAAAGCTATTGTCCAAAGCTATTGTAACCATGGATTCACATCTATAATATCAGAATTCTTCCTTCTCTGCATCATATTTGTTTCAACTCTTCCACATCATATTTTCTCTTACCTTGTGCATTCTCTACGTTCTTCTCTCCTCTATTATTTTTGAGATTGTGATTGGGGATAGATTATGATTGAGGAAATGCTATAAGTGGTATCAGACCAGAATTAATCCTCGAGAATGATGGAAGGTCTAACACAAAAGATTCGTGAACAAGAGGAGCTTATTCAAAATCTTCTTGGAGAATTGTGCAAAGAACGAGGCGGAAAACAACCAAAAGGAGCAACAAATTTGTTTGTGGAGCTAAACGATGAAGTAAATGAAGGTGCAGGAACATCTAGTGTACCTCGTGGAAAACAAAAATGCAATTATGAAGATATGGAACCAGGTGAATTTGCCCTTAACCAAGTCTTCAAGAAGGCAAAGTTGAATGATTTTGATGGTGAGAAGAAGAGTGGCAAAGATCTTGAGGCATGGATTGAAGAACTGGAGGATTTCTTTGATCTTGTCAGTGAAGATTCCAAGGCAAAAGTTGGGATGCGTGGGATCGCAAAGTTATGGTGGAAATCATATATGCAGACTCGAACGCGTTCTAGTCCAGTTCTATGGAAGGAATTTAGAGAACAAGCTGAAAAATGCTATTTTTCTCCACACTACCATTTGGAAAAGAAGATGGAGTTCTACAATTTTCGACAACACGAAAGTGATAAGCATAGCTTATTTGTTGATGAGTACAAAGAGAAGTTCCGTCTTCATAAATATGCATTAGAGGTTAGTGGTACCACTCTAAAGAGTAAGTATATTGAAGGGCTTCGTGAGGAACTTTGCTATCACGTCAAGGGATCTGGATGCATTGACTTTCTTGATGTTGTTGCGATGGCCAAGAACTTTTAGAAGATCAAGAACTTCAATTTGCAGAAGGAAAATAGAAGCAGATTCATTGCAATGGGACATAGGCCACAAAGACTTGTTGCAATGAACATCAACAATTCAAGGAAGACTCTATCTTCAAATAACCAAGACAAGAATCCTGCTCAGGTGGAAAATCAAAGGAGGTGTCAACCAATCCTGTGGCAACAAGACCCTAATTTTATTGAGAGGGCAAAGAGACTTGGTCTATGTTTTCGTTGCGGGGAGCAAGGGCATCGGATATATGAGTGCCCGAATAACACAGCCTTTCGACCCACACAATCAAAAGCGATAAACATCATCAAGGAGGGTACAATTATTGAGGAAGCAGATGATGGAGGTAAGTGCTCTGACTCTAATTTACATTGCATGGTGGATAGTTCTTTCCCAAAGGCTTCTATAATCACGATTCTGGGTATGATTTCTATGCATAAAATCAGATTTTTGATCGATTTAGGTAGTACCCATTGTTTTCTATCTTTCAAATTGCTATAGAATCTAGGAATAGTCCTAAATATGTAGATAACCAAACCTCTAGAGATGGCCAATGGATGATTACTTTATACGAAAGGATATATTGAAAACCTTGAATTTACTCTTTTGGATAGGTGCTTTTCTGGAAGTTTCCATGTAATTGAGATGAAATAGAGTGATGCAATCATAGGCATGGATTGGTTAGGTATAAATTCTACGATGATTAATTGCGAACAAAGAATGATCACTTTAAAGTTAGATGATGAACCTATTCATATTCTACGTGATGCCTATAGGCCTAAACCTATCCTTATTTCTGCTATGCAAATAATTAAAGGTATACATGATTGTTGTAGAACATTTATAGTGTATGTAAACAATGTGCATGAAGAAGATAATGAGGAAAGTGTTCCAAATTATGTAGAAAATCTTTTGAAAGAATATGCAGATGTATTTTCAGAAGAGTTGTCGAGTATACCTCCACCTAGGAAGATTGATCATGCCATTGACCTATATCCAGGGAGTGAACCATATTCCAGAGCACCCTATGGATTTATCATCGATGAATTAAAGTAGCTTAAGATTCAATTAGATGATCTTCTGAAGAAAGGCTTGATAAGACCAAGTGTCTCTTTTATTTCAGAAGAAGAAAGACAGCTCTTATAGATTATGCATTGACTATAGGGGTTTGAATAAAAGAACAGTTAAGAATAAGTATCCACTCCCTCACATAGATGACTTATTAGGTCAGTTAAGTGGAGCGACTGTATTCACTAAGATTTACTTAAGATCTAGATATCACCCAATTAGGATCAAAACAGAGGATATTCCTAAGACAACTTTTTGAACACGATATGGTCATTATGAGTTTATGGTTCTACCTTTTTTATTAACAAAAGATGTTGTCACATTTATGTGCCTTATGAATAATATTTTTCATGATTATGTAGATGAATTCATCTTAGTATTTCTTGATGATATATTTATATACTCTAAAGATGATTTTGGACATTTGGTACATCTCAAAAAGACTTTGCAAACTCTTAGAGAACACAAATTGTATGGAAAAAAGAGTAAGTGTTTCTTTGCAAAGGATAAAATTTTGAATCTAGGAAGAGTAATATCAAAAGAAGGAATCGTTATAGATGAAGATAAAGGAAAAACAATAGTTGATTGGCCGATTCCTAAGACTGTAAGGGATGTTAGAAGTTTTCTAGGTTTGGCACAATATGAAAGAGCACAGATTAAGGATTTTTCTAAGATAGCTTCTCCCCTTAAAAAATTGACTAAAACAATGTAGGAATTGCGTGGAGTGATGCTTGTCAAAAATCATTTGAAACATCGAAACAAGAGGTCGTTGAGAATTGTGTTTTGAGAATACCAAAAATGGGAAAGCATTTTGTGGTTGCATGTGATGCAATTGGTAGTCAGATAGGATGTGTTCTTTCACAGGATGGCAGGGTGGTCGCATATGAGTCCAGAAAACTAAGAAAACATGAACTTAACTATCTTACTCATGATTTAGAAATGCTTTCAGTTGTGAATGCACTTAAGCATTGGAGACATCCATTGTTAGGAGTTAAGTTTGAATTGAAAACATATCATCAAAGTCTAAAATACATCTTCACACAACCATTTCTTCACAATAGGCATAAGTGTTGGATTGAATTATTAAGTGACTATGATTTTGACAATAAGTATCCAGGTGGTAAGGAAAATAAGGTTGCTGATGCGTTGAGTCAGAGACCTTTGTGTAATCTTGTTTTTGTAATAAATTCTAAGTTTCTCAATAAAATTCAAGAAGAGATAAAACAGGATCCTTTTTATGCACCTATTTTGAATTCTTTGAATGCAAACAGGGGATCGATGTATGAGGAAAAATTTCATTTCCAGAATGGAACATTCTATTGTAACAAATGGTTATGCATATCTTTTGAATCTTCATTAAAAGTTAAAATATTGCATCATTGTCATGATGCACCTTTTTTTGCACATCCAAGTCATTCAAGGACCTATGTTAAAACAATGTATTCCTACTTTTGGCCATGTATGAAGCGGGATACTAGAAAATATGTAAGTGAATGTTTGAAGTGCCAACAGGTGAAAACTGAGTTTAAGAGGATGCTTGGAATGCTTCAACCTTTGGATGTTCCAAATCAAACGTGCGAGTCTATTTCTATGGACTTTATCACCAAGCTACCTATGACCAGAAGTAGACATGATGCCATATTTGTTGTATTCGATCGACTTACCAAGATGGCACATTTGTTTCTTATGAAAAAGACTGATACTGCATTGAATGTTGCAAAAATCTTTGTAAAAGAAATTTCTCGATTGCATGGAATGCCTTAAAGCATAATTTCTAATAGAGATTCTAGATTTACATCAAAGTTTTGGAGAGCAACATTTTAATTGATTGGAACTCAACTTCGTATGAGGACAACTTTCCATCCACAAACTGATGGGGAAACCGAGAGGGTTAATAGGATAGTTGAAGATATGTTGTGTATGTATGTGAATGAAAAGTAGGATAATTGGAGTGAATATTACCCTTGGTTGAGTTTGCATACAATAGTGCATTGCATGCATCTATAAAAATGACTCCGTTTGAAGCTATGTACGGTTATAATTGTTTGACACCACCTTTGTTTTTGGGTTTAAGAAACACATAAAAGAAGCTCAGAAAAGACGAAAGAAATTATATGATTTAAAGAGAAGACCACTTGAATTTCAAGCTGATGATATGGTATTTCTTAAAGTTAATCCTCACCGATCTAACTTGTTGCTAGAGAAGGATTGTAGACTTTCTCCTCGATACGAAGGTCCTTTTAAAGTTTTTCAAAATACTGGATCTCTTGCTTATTTGTTGGAATTACCTAAACATTTAAATGTGCATCTGTATTTCATGTTAGCTTACTTAAAAGATATGTATCCAATGTTTCTCATGTTTTGCAAGATAATTATAAGCTGAAAGATGATGGCTCTTTTGAGCTTCAATGTGAAATAATATTAGACAGAAAGGAAAGATTTCTTAGAAGTAGATCTATAGTAGAAATTTTAAAGAAATGGCACTCATACCTAGTAGAAGATTCAAGTTGGGTGAAGTTGGACGATTTTCTAAAACATTATCCTTCTTTCCAACACTGAGGATAGATTTCTTAAAGGGGGGAAGAATTGTAATAGGCCTCTTTTCTAGTGAAATCATTCATTTTGAACTTTCTGAATTTCATTGCGGGGATAACACTTAGAATGAATAATTAGGTCATTTTATGCATGTAGCAAACATTTTGGGTTGACAAGTTTCATATTCTCTCTCTAGACCTTATTCACATCATGTTTTCTAGTGGAATTTTGAAGGTGAAGATGAAAGAATTAAAGAAAACTCTGTTTGAGAGAAAGGTAGAGCAAGTATAAGATAATAAGAGTGCCTGTGTGAAATTTTTGTGAATCATGTTTTAACTAACTCGTTCAAGGTCCTACATTTAGTTCATTGTATGAAAATGCCTTGATTTTACTCTCTCTAGAATTTTGAAACTTGCAAGCCTCAAAAGTGGCATTTGGAGGTGGATTTGGACCTCGGATGTATTTAACACTATCGTGCAGATCGCTAAATTGAATAAAAGTGCCTCTCACAAGCTTAAGCTAATTCCTCATGATTTCTGAATTACAGGGCTTTGAGAAGCAATATTTTCCAACACTCAAAAAAAAATGAGGGCTTATCTAATTCTATTCGAATCCGTGATTCTGATGCTCACGTATCACCATGTCTAACTATGTATATTTTTGGATATGTCATTTCGGTGTTTTTCTCTTATTTTAAACAGGTACGCTAAAGAAAGAAAGCACACTACGATCTCATGGCTTTTTGCAAAAGTTTTGGAGAAACTCGACTTTTTCAAAATTTGGAGGATCGCACACTTCTTTGGGAGGGCAATGATCAAACTCTGATATAGAGAGACTTGCACATCAACATAGGGGATGCACATAAATCTGACAATTACCTTGTGATTGAGAGTGAGAGTGAGAGTGAGAGTGAGAGTGAGAGTGAGAGTGAGAGTGAGAGTGAGAGTCAGAGTGTGATTGAGAGTACGAGTGTCAATGTGATTGTGATAGCTCGCGGGTGGCCGGAAGGTAGAGGCGTCGTCAAGAAGCTATTGTCGAAAGCTATTGTGAAAAGCTATTATAACCGTTGATTTGCATCTATAATATCATAATTCTTCCTTCTATGCATCATATTTGATTGTACTCTTCCACATCATATTTTCTCTTATCTTGTGCAATCTCTGCATTCTTATCTCCTTTGTTATTTTTGAGATTGTGATTGGGGATAGATTGTGATTGAGGAAACACTACAAGTGGTATCAGAGTAGAATCCATCCTTGGGAACGATGGAAGGTCTAACACAAAAGGTTCGTGAACAAGAGGATCTTATTCAAAAGACTCTTGGAGAATTGCGCAAATAATGAGGTAGAATGGAGACATCAACTCAGATGATGAGGACATCATCAACCTAGTAGAGTTCAAGGCATGGAATTCCAAAGGAAAAGGCAAGATGAAGAAGTTGGAGGATATACCTGAATCATCCCCAAGCGATCAGAAGATCACAAAGGGAGAGCAAGAAGCCAATCAGATATGGGTATGACACTTCCCTAGTTACTAAGAACTCAGTTTATCTTGCAAAAGACTTATCATTTGAAGAACCATCATCATATGAAGAGGCAAAGACCAAGGCAGAATGGAAGGAAGCTATGGATGAGGAAATTGAAGCACTCAAGGAGAGTGATACTTGGAAACTAGTACCAAAGAAGGAGTTTATAAAGGTAATTGGTTCTAGATGGATCTATAAGATCAAAAGGAATTCTGATGGATCAATAAGCACGTACAAAGCTAGACTTGTGGCTAAGGGTTTGGCACAAACCCAAGGAGTTGATTATGAAAAAACATTCTCACCTGTGGCCAAAATGCCAAGCATCAGGGTATTGGTAAGTGTGGCTGCATCAAAGAATTGGAAAATGTATTAGTTGGATGTAAAAAATGCATTTCTAAATGGCTGGATTTTGGATGAGCTGTACATGTCTCAACCTCCTGGCTATGAGGAGCCAAACAAGGTAACATATATATGTAAATTGAACAAAGCTCTTTATGGATTGAAGGAAGCACCTAGGGCATGGAACCATAGGTTGACTATCTATCTTCAAGATCAAGGTTTTATCATGAGTAAAGCAGATACTTCTCTGTTCATCAAAAGAAGTAATTTCGAGGCAATATACCTATGTGTATATGTTGATGATATCATACTCACAGGTAATGATGCCAATGGCATCAAGCAGATCAAGAATCAGATGATGAATGAGTTCAAAATTAGTAATGTTGGATCACTAAAATATTTTCTTGGACTTGAGATAGTCTATACTAACTCTGGAATTTATATCACTCAAAGAAAGTATATACAAGACATGTTGAAGAAATTTCATTTGCAGGATGCCAAAGTTGCAAGTACTCCAATGGAGGTAAACCTAAAATTAAGTGCTCATGAAGGTGAAGTGCTTGAAAATATTGCAGATTACCAAAGCATAGTGGGAAGCTTGAACTATGCTACATCGACAAGGATTGATATTGCTTATGGAGTAAGTGTTCTAAGTCAGTATATGCACAAACCTAGGGCACCTCATTTGGAAGCTACCAAGATGATTTTGAAGTACCTTAAGGGCACTCAAAATCAAGGGTTATATTTTCCTTATACATCAGACTTGGACATCAAAATATATTTAGATGCAGATTGGGCAGGATGCAAAGATGAAAGAAGGAGTACCTCAAGATACCTATCCTTTGCAGGTGATAAACCTATATCATGGTCTTCAAAGAAGCAAACTACTGTTGCTTTATCTTCTACATAGGTAGAGTATAAAGGATTGGCCAATGCTACTCAAGAGGCCATATGTATCAGATTGTTATACACAGATTTAGGTTTGCATACTACATCTCCAATGATTTTTGGAGATAATACAAGCTCGTTATATCTTGCAGCAAATCCTATTTATCATGCTAGGACTAAGCATATAGAGTTCCACTATCATTATGTGAGAGAGAAGCTATTGAGCAAGGAAATTCAGATGGCTTATGTATCAACTAATATGCAATGTGCAGAATTGTTAACTAAAGCATTAGATGGTACAAAACTTTAAAGGTTTAAGTCAATGATTGGATTGCAGGACATTCATGAAGATTGAAGAAGAAGACCAAGCCAAAATTTTTGGCTTGAACGGGATCTCTTGGTGCAAATATCAAGCCTACACATTTGGCTAAAAGTTCATGAACAATTGAAGCTCCATGGAAACCATTGCTAGGAAGATTTTATCTTTACCATTTGTAAAAGTCATTTTCACTTGGGAGAATCATTGTAACCACCACTAAGCTCATGGAGTTTATTAGTTGAAAAGTCATGACTTCAATTGAGGGAATATCTCCTAGATTGGAGGATTACTTTTAGAGAGAGCCAAAAGTTGAATTCAAATTCAAAATTTGAATGTAGCACTTATAAAAAGTAACATGTAGAAGTCATGGTTAGATAGCTCCATTCCTTAGTTCTACATTGCCATATTGTAAGAAAGTGAGGTCTACATTGTATCCTACACTACTCACCATCATTAGGCTATGATTTTCAAGCCTATGATCTTGTATAATGTTGTTCATTAATACAATCTATCTAAATTGCTCATCTATGATCTCTTTGTTATAGTCATTCATAACTGTCAACTTGTACTCATATCTCAACCATTTCTCCACCATTTTCAATGTTCTATAGCTTGTTGGAATCAGCTCCAAGTTATCTACATGGTCACAAATTTGGAGGACAATTGACTTAGGGAATTTGAAGAAAAGCATGTCAAAGCACTCACTGGTCGAACTCTTTAGAGGTCCTAAAAATTTGAGGGTAATGATTCAATTGCTAAGTTGATTGCTCTTTGTATAGTGCATCATTTTAGGTGATTCCACTTGGAATCATTAGCTTATTAGGCTAATTAGATACCTCTAAAAGGACTTTTTCTAATTCCTACTGTACTCGAAGCACTGAGGATAACAAGGAGCAGGTGTGTGAACAAAAATAGAAGGTTTTCATTAATCCTTGAGCTTGGAAGTAGTCTGTTTTGGTTCAATTATTTCTAACATCATTTCCAAAGTACATAGGCACTTGTAGTGTCATTAGGCCCACAATGCAACTTTGAAGGTGCAAGGGGCTCGTACAAAGCAGGATCTGGCACTACCTACTCATTTCATGGAGTGTCCATCCATCTTTCCCAACACGTTTGTTAATCCAAAAGATAGAATTGTAAACTCATATTGCCCATATCGTGCTCAAAAAGCTATCTTAGGACTATCCTTTGTTTTGATCCTAATTTGGTGATACCCATATCTTAAGTGAATCTTAGTGAATACAGTCGGTCCACTTATAATTTTGTTTTCCACGAGCTACACTAGATGTTCCCACACCTTCATCTAGTTCATCGTTCAGCTCCACAAACAAATTTGTTGCTCCTTCTGGTTGCTTTCCGCCTCGTTCTTTGTGAAATTTTCCAAGAAGCTCTTGAATAAGCTCCTCTTGTTCACGAATCTTTTGTGTTAGACCTTCCATTGTTCCCGAGGATTGATTCTGCTCTGATACCACTTGTGGCATTTCCTCAATCACAATCTATTCCCAATCACAATCTCAAAAATAACACAGGAGAGAAGAACACAGAGATTGCACAAGGTAAGAGAAAATATGATGCGGAATAGCAGAAACAAATATAACGTAGAGAAGGAAGAATTATGATATTATAGATGTGAATTAATGGTTACAATAGCTTTGGACAATAGCTTCTTGATGACACCTCTACCTCTCGACCACCCCCGAGCTATAACAATCGCATTCACACTCGCACTCTCAATCACACTCTCACTCTCACTCTCACTCTCACTCTCACTCTCACTCTCACTCTCACTCTCACTCTCACTCTCAATCACAAGGTAATTCTTAGGTTTATGTGCGCCCCCTATGTTGATGCACAGATCTCCCATTATCAGAGTTTGATCATTGTGCTCCCAAAGAAATGTGCAGAAAAAGGTGCATCATGACAGTCATGCAACATTTTAAATCTGAATGGAGATTTAGAAGATATGCATAGCCGATTGTTACAATACAATGTTCCATTCTGGAAATGAATTTTTTCCTCATACATCAATCCCCTGTTTGCATTCAAAGAATCCATAGGTGCATAAAAAGGATCTTGTTTTATGTGTTCTTGAATTTGATTGAGAAAATCACAATTTATTAAAAAAACAAGATTACACAAAGGTCTCTAACTCAATGCATCAGCAACCTTATTTTCCTTACCAGCTAGATTCTTAATGTAAAAATCATACTCACTTCATAATTCAATCCAATGCTTATGCCTATTGTTAAGCAATGGTCGTGTGAAGATGTAAGTTAGACTTTGATGATCTATTTTCAATTCAAACTTAACTTTTATCAATAGATGTTTCCAATGCTTAAGTGCATGCACAACAAAAAGCATTTCTAAATCATGACTAGGATAGTTAAGTTCATGTTTTCTTAGTTTTTTGGACTCATATGCGACCATCCTGCCATCCTTTGAAAGAACACATCCTATCTAACTACCACTTCCATCACATGCAACCACAAAAGGCTTTCCCATTTTTGGTATTCTCAAAACACAATTTTCAACGACCTTTTGTTTCAATGTTTCAAATGATTTTTGACAGGCATCACTGCATGCAAATCCTACATTCTTTTTAGTCAATTCTATGAGGGGAGTAGCTATCTTAGAAAAATCCTTAATATGTGCTCTTTCATACTGAGCCAACCCTAGAAAACTTCTAACATCCCTTAGAGTCTTAAGAATCAGCCAATCAACTATTGTTTTTCCTTTATGTTCATCTATAAGGATTCCTTCTTTTGATATTACTCTTCCTAGATACACAAGTTTATCCTTAGCAAAGAAACACTTACTCTTTTTTCCATACAATTTGTGTTCTCTAAGAGTTTGCAAAGTCTTTTTCAGATGTACCACATGTTCAGAATCATCTTTAGAGTATACAAATATATCATCAAGAAATACTAAGATGAATTCATCTACGTAATCGCAAAAAATATTATTCATCAAGCACATAAATGTGACACGAGCGTTTGTTAATCCAAAAGGTAGAACTGTAAACTCATAGTGACCATATCGTGTTCGAAAAGTTGTCTTCGGAATATCCTTTGTTTTGATCCTAATTTGGTGATATCTAGATCTTAAGTCAATCTTAGTGCATATAGTCGCTCCACTCAATTCACCTAATAAGTCATCCATGTGAGGGAGTGGATACTTATTCTTACCTATTCTTTTATTCAACCCCCTATAGTCAAGGCACAATCTATAAGAGCCGTCTTTCTTCTTCTAAAATAAAATAGTTGGAGCCCAAGGTGAGACACTTGGTCTTATCAAGCCTTTCTTCAGAAGGTCATCTAATTGAATCTTAAGATTCTTTAATTCATCGATCTTAAATCAATAGGGTGCTCTAGAATATGGTTCACTCCCTGGATATAGGTCAATGGCATGGTCAATCTGCCTATGTGGAGGTATACCAAGAAATACATCTGCGTATTCTTTCAAAAGATTTTCTACATTCGGAACACTTGCCTCATTATCTTCTTCATGCATGTTGATTACATACACTATAAATGTTCTACAACCATCATGTATACCTTTAATTATCTGCATAGCAGAAATAAGGATAGGTTTAGGGCTATAGGCATCACTTAGAATATGAATATATTCATCATCTAGCTTTAAAGTGATCGTTCTTTGTTCACAATTAATTATCATAGAATTTTTACCTAACCAATCCATGCCTATGATTTCATCACTCTCTTTCATCTCAATTACATGGAAACTTCCAGAAAAGCACCTATCAGAAAGAGTAAATTGAATGTTTTCAATATATCCTTTCGTGTAGTGTAATCATCCATTGACCATCTCTACAAGTTTGGTTATCCGCATATTTAGGGCTATCCCTAGATTTTGTACCAATTTGAAAGATAGAAAACAATGGGTACTACCTAAATCGATAAAAAATCTGATTTTATGTAAAGAAATCAAGCGCAGAATCGTGATTACAAAAGCCTTTGGGCAAGAACTAACCACCATGCAACATAAAGTAGAGTTAGGGAACTTACCTCCATCATCTGCTTCCTCAATAATTGTACCCTCGTCGATGATGTTTATTGCTTTTGATCGTGCGGTTTGAAAGACTGCCTTATTCAGGCACTCATACGTCGGATGCCCTTGCTCCCCGCAATGAAAACACAGACCAAGTCTTTTTTCCCTCTCAATAAAATTAGGGTCTTGTTGCCACTCGATTGGTTGATGCCTCCTTTGATTTTCCACTTGAACAAGATTCTTGTGTTGGTTATTTGAAGATGGAGTCTTCTCTAAATTGTTCATGTTCATTGGAACAAGGCTTTGTGGCCTATGCCCCGTTGCAATGAATCTCCTTCTATTTTCCTTTTGCGAATTGAACTTCTCCATCTTCTTAAAGTTCTCGGCCATCGCAATAGCATCAAGAAATTCAATGCATCCAGATCCCTTGATTTGATAGCGAAGTTCCTCACAAAGCCCTTCAATAAATTTACTCTTTAGAATGTTACTACTAAATTCTAATGCATATTTATGAAGACATAGGAACTTCTCTTTGTACTCATCAACAGATAAGCTATGCTTATCAAATTTGTGTTGTCGAAAATTGTAGAACTCCATCTTCTTCTCCATATGGTAGTGTGGAGAACAATATCATTTTTGAGCTTCCTCTCTAAATTCCTTCGATAGAACTGGACTTGAACGCATTCGACTCTGCATATACGACTTCCACCACAGCTTCGCGATCCCACGCAGGTGTAAGATCCCAACTTTTGCCTTCGACTCTTCACTGAATTTTTGAAGATCAAAGAAATCCTCCAGTTCGTCAATGCATGCCTTAAGGTCTTCACCACTCTTGTTCTCACCATCAAAATCATTCAACTTTGCCTTCTAGAAGACTTGGTTAAGGGCAAACTCACCTAGTTCCATATCTTCATAATTGCATTTTTGTTTTTTGCAAGGTATGCTAGATGTTCCCGCACCTTCATATACTTCATCATTGAGCTCCATAAACAAATTTGTTGCTCCTTCTGGTTGGTAGGCTCCTCCTTAGTGAGGCTTGGAAACTCCTCTTCTAAGTCATAAGGTAGCTTTACTTTCTTGCATTCACTATCAAACCAAGAGTCATTCTCATCAAAGACAACATCTCTATTGACCATAAATCCTATGTTTGAAGGATTGTAGAACCTGTATCCTTTCTGATTCAAGTCATACCCTATGAAGATGCACTTCTCTACCTTAGGATCTAGCTTACCTCTTATTTGAGAAGGGATATGTACATAAGCTACACATCCAAGGATCCTGCAATGATCAAGTGAAGGTTTTCTACCATGTCATGCTTCATATGGGGTCATCCCATCAAAAGATTTAGATGGCAACTTGGTTACAAGATAAGTGGAAGTAGATACACTCTCTACCCACAAGTAATTAGGTAGTTTTCTCTCATTTAACATTGACCTATCTATTTCAACAATTAATCTATTTCTCCTTTTTGCCACCCCATTTTGCTCAGGGGTATACCTTGTTGTAATTTCTCTCTTGATTCCTCTGTCTTGCAAGAATATATCAAACTCATTTGAGAAGTACTCACCTCCTCCATCTGACCTTAGTCTCTTTAGGTTTCTACCTGTTTGGTTCTCAACAAGTGCAAGATACTTTTTAAAGCAACTGAATACTTCATCTTTGTGCTTCATAAAGTACAATAGAGTCCACCTACTGTAATCATCAATGAAAGATACATAATACCTTGATCCATAGATTGAGGGATCCTTACTTGGTCCCCATATATCTGTATGGATAAGCTCTAGGTAGTCCTCATGCATGTAGCCTTTTCTTGAGAAGGGTAACCTGTGAGATTTTCCAAACTGACAAGCACCACATTTATAAATCATGTGTTTTTTGGATACATTAGGTATCCCAAGCACACATTAGTCTCTACATATTTCTTTTAAGGTTCTTTCACCAACATGCCCTAATCTCTTATGCCAAATTTCAAGCTCTGATAATGTTTGATCCTTGTAACTATAAAGTGCAATGTTCCTTGTATCCTCAAGTTCAAAAGTGAATAATCTACCTATCTTTTCTCCTTTGGAAATTCTCTTGAATCCATGTTGGGGATCCTCCAAAATTCTCTATATTGGTTGAACCTCCCTTGCAAACTCTTTTCCACAATCTTTCCAACAACCATCAAATTCTTGGTAATTGTAGGTACATATAGAACCCTACTCAAGAGATTCTTGTTTCCATCAATGTCTTAAGATTTCCTACTTTAATCAGTGAGTGCTTGGTGTCATCACCTATTTGTACCTGATGCTTACCTTTTGGTTCCTCAAGGTCAGAGAGAAGAGCTACATTGCCTACCACATGGTTTGAGCATCCTGAATCAATGTAGAAGAGATGTTCATCATTTATACCTGGTTTTGAAGTCATGTTCATAATCAAAAGAGAATCTTCTTACTGCTCTATGTAGTTGTTGTAATATTTCCTTGATTTGTAGCCTCCTTGGTAGTTGCTATTGTAGTTGTTGTAGTAGTTGTTGTTGTATCCTTGATGATGATTGAATCTCCCCCTTGATTGTGTATATCCACCTCTTTGGTATCCTCTACCTCTTTGATTCTTGAAGTTCTTGTAACACTCATCTGTAGTATGATTTGATCATCCACAAATATTACATGGTGAGGAGTTATAAGGTCTCCCCATACCTTTCTTACCTCCTCTACCCCTTCCTCTTGAGGTTCTACCTCTCCTTGCATAGTTGGCTTGGGAGGTAGTTCCTTCATCTTCAACCTTCTTGGCCTTGCCTTTCTCTTTGGACTTACTTTTATCAGTCTATAGGGCAGAAGAGTTATTACCTCTTGATGAATCTCCATTCTTGTTGAGCTTGGACTCATGAGTAAATAGTTGCCCCATCCGAGTGGTAAGGTTTGGAATCTACACGTCCATGTACAAGTCCATGGCAGTTGTGAAGCTTTCCCATTTTTCATCAGCTTTAATACCATTGATTGCTTGTCTTACAATCTTCTCCCCTTCAATTTCTTCTCCTATGCTTGCCAACTGATCTGCTACATCTTTGACTTTGGTAACATAATCTGAGATGCCTTGCTTGGGTTGCTTTCTTTGAGTGGTAAACTCAATCCACAACTGGTTCTTCCTAGCCCTTGTGCTGGAAGCGAAATAGGAAGAAAATGTTTCCCAAGTCTCTTGGGATGTCTTACAGTTCCTAATGTGTGGAAGAAGAAAATCATAGATTGAGTTAAGTAAGTAAGACCTTGCTAATGCATCCTTGGCACACCATGTATTGAGTCTTCCATGCTCCTCTCTTGTAGTTTCTCATTTGCTTTGGAATATGGGCACCTTCTCATCTCCTAGGATGTATCCATCGAGGCTCCTTCCTTGTAAGTATGTCTTCATCCTCAAGGACCATTCTTGATAGTTTTTCCTATCCAATTTATCAATGAAAGAAGGAAAACCATCTTCCATTTTACCTTAGCTTTACGTTGATACCACTGTTGGGAAAGATGGATGGTCACTCCAAGAAATAAGTAGGTACTGCGAGATCTTGCTTTGTACCAGCCCCTTGTAGCTTTAGAGTTGAGTTGTGGGCCCTCTTTGCTCTCCAATGACACTATACAAGTGCCTATGTACTTTGGAAATGATGTGAGAAATGATTGAACCAAAACAGACTACTTCCAAGTTGAAGGATTAATGAAAACCTTCTATTTTTGTTCACACACCTGCTGCTTGTTATGCTCAATGCTTCCAGTACAGTAGGAATTACAAAAACGCATTTTAGAGGTATCTAATTAGTCTAGTAAGCTAATGATTCCAAGTCGAATCACTTAAAATGATGCACTATACACAGATCAATTAACTTAGCAATTGAATCATTACCCCCATTTTTTTAGGACCTCTGTAGAGTTTGACCAGTGAGTGCTTCAACATGCTTTTCTTCAAAATGTCTGACTAAATTCTCTTTAAAATTTGTGAGTATATAGATAACTTGGAGCTGATTCCATTGAAAATGGTGGAGAAATGACTGAGATATGAGCAGTACAAGTTGACAGTTATGAATGACTATAACAGAGAGATCATAGATGAGCAATGTAGTTCTATTGTATTAATGAACAATGTTGTACAAGATCATAGGCTTGACAATCATAGCCTAATGATGATGAGTAGTGTAGGCTACAATGTAGACCTCTTTGTCTTACAATATGCCAATGGAGAACTCGGGAATGGAGTCATCTAACTGCGACCTTTACATGTTACTTTTTATAAGTGCTACATTCAAATTTTGAATTTGAATCCAATTTTTGGCTCTCTCTAAAAGTAATCCTCCAATCTAGGAGATATTCCCTCAATTAAAGTCGTTACATTTCAACTAATAAACTCCACAATTTTAGTGGTGGTTACAATGATTCTCCCAAGTAAAAATGACTTTTACATATGGTAAAGATAAAATCTTCCTAGCAATGGTTTCCTTGGAGCTTCAATTGTTCATGACTTTTAGCCAAATGTGTAGGCTTGATCTTTGCACCAACAAAGTGCTCTTGTCACCTTAATGTGCTTGATGAATAATATTTTTCACAATTACCTAGATGAATTCATCTTAGTATCTCTTGATGATATATTTGTATACTCTAAAGATGATTCTGAACATCGGTACATCTCAAGAAGACTTTACAAACTCTTCGAGAACACAAATTGTATGGAAAAAAGAGTAAGTGTTTCTTTGCTAAGGAGAAACATGTGTATCTAGGAAGAGTAATATCAAAAGAAGGAATCCTTATAGATGAAGATAAAGGAAAAACAATAGTTCATTGGCCGATTCCCTAAATAGTAAGGGATGTTAGAAGTTTTCTTGGGTTGGCACAATATGAAAGAGCACATATTAAGGACTTTTCTAAGATAGCTACTCCCCTCACAAAATTGACTAAAAATAATGTAGGATTTGTGTGGAGTGATGTCTGTCAAAAATCATTTGAAACATTGAAACAAAAGGTTGTTGAGAATTGTGTTTTGAAAATACCAGAAATGGGAAAGCATTTTGTGGTTGTGTGTGATGCAAATGGTAGTTAGATAGGATGTGTTCTTTCGTAGGATGGCAGGGTGGTCGCATATGAGTCTAGAAAACTACAAAAACATGAACTTAACTATCTTACTTATGATTTAGAAATGCTTTCTGTTGTGCATGCACTTAAGCATTGGAGACATCTATTGTTAGGAGTTAAGTTTTAATTGAAAACAGATCATCACAGTCTAAAATACATCTTCACACAACCATTGCTTAACAATAGGCAGAAGCATTGGGTTGAATTATAAAGTGGGTATGATTTTGACATTAAGTATCTGGCTGGTAAGAAAAACAAGGTTGCTGATGCATTGAGTCGGAGACCTTTGTGTAATCTTGTTAAATTCTTATTTTCTCAATCAAATTCAAGAAGAGATAAAATAGGATCCTTTTTATGCACCTATTTTGAATTCTTTCGATGCAAACAGGGGGTCGATGTATGAGGATAAATTTCATTTGCAGAATGGCACATTGTATTGTAACAATCAGCTATGCATATCTTTTGAATCTCCATTAAAAGTTAAAATATTGCATGATTGTCATGATGCATCTTTTTCTACACATCCAGGTTATTCAAGGACCTATGTTAAAACAAATTATTCCTACCTTTGACCATGTATGAAGCAGGATATTAGAAAATATGTAAGTGAATATTTGAAGTGCCAACATGTGAAATTTGAGTTTAAGAGGATGCCTGGAATGCTTCAACCTTTGGATGTTCCAAATCAGAAGTGGGAGTCTATTTCTATGGAATTTATCACTAAGCTACCTATGCTCAGAATTAAGCATGATACCATATTTGTTGTAGTCCATCGGCTTACCAAGATGGAACATTTTATTTCCTATGAAAAAGACTCATAGTGCATTGAATGTTGCAAGAATCTTTGTAAAAGAAATTTTTCGATTGCATGGAATGCCGAAAAGCATAATTTCTTATAAAGATTCCAGATTTACATCAAACTTTTGTAGAGCAACATTTGAATTGATTGGAACTCAACTTTGTATGAGTACAACTTTCCATCCACAAACTGATGGGGAAACGGAGAGGGTTAACATGGTAGTTGAAGATATGTTGCGTATGTATGTGAATGAAAAGCAGGATAATTGGAGTGAATATTTACCCTTGGTTGAGTTTTCATACAATAATGCATGGCATGCATCTATGAAAATGACTCCGTTTCAAGCTATGTATGGTTATAATTGTTTGACTCGACCTTCGTTTTTGGGTTCTCCAAATAAAGTAGAAGTGTCCAAAGAAATGCTTGATAAAATGGAAGAAGAACTAGGGAAAATTAAGAAACACATAAAAGAAGCTCAGAAAAGACAAAAGAAATTCTATGATTTAAAGAGAAGAGCACTTGAATTTCAAGTTGATGATATGGTATTTCTTAAAGTTAATCCTCACCGACCTAACTTGTTTCTAGGGAAGGATCATAGACTTTCTCCTCGATACGCAAGTCCTTTTAATGTTTTGAAAAAGATTGGATCTCTTGCTTATTTGCTGGAATTACCTGAACATTTAAATGTGCATCCTGTATTTCATTTTAGCTTACTTAAAACATATGTATCTAATGTTTCTCATGTTTTGTAGGACAATTATAAACTGAAAGATGATGGCTCTTTTGAGCTTCAACCTGAAATAATATTAGATAGAAAGGAAAGATTTCTTAGAAATAGATCTATAGTAGAAACGTAAGTGAAATGGCACTCATACCCAATAGAAGATTCCAATTGGGTGAACGTGGATGATGTTCTAAAACATTATCCTTCTTTCCAACTCTGAGGACAGAGTTCTTAAAGGGGGGGAAGAATTGTAATAGGCCTCTTTTCTAGTGAAATAATTCATTTTGAACTTTTTGAATTTCATTGTGGGGATAACACTTAGAATGAATAATTAGGTCATTTTATGCATGTAGGAAAAATTTTGGGTTGACAAGTTTCATATTCTCTCTCTAGAACTTATTCGCGTCATGTTCTCTAGTGGAATTTTGAAGGTTAAGATGAAAGAATTAAAGAAAACTCTGTATGAGAGAAAGGTAGAGCAAGTATAAGAGAATAAAGTGCCTGTGTGAAATTTTTGTGAATCATGTTTTAACTACCTCGCTCAAGGTCATACATTTAGTTCTTTATAATAAAATGCCTTGATTTTACTCTCTAGAAGTTTGAAACTTACACAGCTCAAAACGCGCATTTGAAGATGGATTTGGACCTCGGATGTATCTTACACTATCGTGCTGATTGCAAAATTGAAAAAAAGTGTCTCTCACAATCTTAAGCTAATTCCTCACCGTTTTTGAGTTACAGGGCTTTGAAAAGTGCCATTTTCCAACACTTAAAGAAAAAAAATTAAGGGCTTATTTATTTCGATTCCAACAGTGAGATTGTGATTGGGGATAGATTGTGATTGAGGAAATGCCACAAGTGGTATTAGAGCAGAATCAATCCTTGGGAACAATGGAAGGTCTAACACAAAAGATTTGTGAACAAGAGGAGCTTATTCAGAAGCTTCTTGGAGAATTGCACAAAGAACAAGGCGGAAAGCAACTAGAAGGAGCAACAAATTTGTTTGTGGAGTTGAACGATGAAGTAGATGAAGGTGCAGGAACATCTAGTGTACCTCATGAAAAACAAAAATGCAATCATGAAGATATGGAACCAGGTGAGTTTGCCCTTAACCAAGTCTTCAAGAAGGCAAAGTTGAATGATTTTGATGGTGAGAAGAAGAATGGCGAAGATCTTGAGGCATGGATTGAAGAACTTCAGGATTTCTTTGACCTTGGACAATTTAGTGAATAGCCTAAGGTAGAAGTTGGAATCCTACACTTGCATGGGATCACGAAGCTATGGTGGAAGTCATATATGCTTCTCAAACACGTTGTGGTCCAGTTCTATGGAAGGAATTTAGAGAACAAGCTGAAAAATGCTATTGTTCTCCACACTACCATATGGAGAAGAAGATGGAGTTCTACAATTCTCGACAACACGAAAGTGATAAACATAGCTTATCTGTTGATGGGTACAAAGAGAAGTTCCTACATCTTCATAAATATGCATTAGAGGTTAGTGGTAACACTCTAAAGAGTAAATTTATTGAAGGGCTTTGTGAGGAACTTCGCTATCAAGTCAAGGGATCTGGATGCATTGACTTTCTTGATGCTACACCGATGGTCGAGAACTTTGAGAAGATGGAGAAGTTGAATTTGCAGAAGACAAATAGAAGCAGATTCATTTCAATGGGACATATGCCACAAAGACTTGTTGCAATGAACGTGAACAATTCAAAGAAGACTCCATCTTGAAATAACCAAGACAAGAATCCTGCTCAGGTGGAAAATCAAAGGAGGCATCAACCAATTTAGTGGCAAGAAGACCCTAATTTTATTGAGAGGGCAAAAAGACTTGGTCTGTGTTTTCGTTGTGGGGAGCAAGGGCATCGAACATATGAGTGCCCGAATAAGGTAGTCTTTTGACCCGCAGAATCAAAAGCGATAAACATCATCGAGGAGGGTACAATTATTAAGGAAGCAGATGATGGAGGTAAGTGCCCCGTCTCTACTTTACCTTGCATGGTGGTTAGTTCTTTCCCAAAGGCTTCTGCAATCACGATTCCGGGTATGATTTCTGTGCATAAAATCAGATTTTTGATCAATTTAGGTAGTACCCATTGTTTTCTATCTTTCAAATTGGTAGAAAATATAGGGATAGGCCTAAATATGCAGATAACCAAACTTGTAGAGATTGCCAATGGATGATTACACTACACGAAAGGATATATTGAAAACCTTGAATTTACTTTCTGATAGGTGCTTTTCTGGAAGTTTCCATGTAATTGAGATGAAAGAGAGTGATGCAATCATAGCCATGGATTGGTTAGGTAAATTTTATGTGATGATTAATTGTGAACAAAGAATGATCACTTTAAAGTTAGATGATGAATCTATTCATATTCTAGGCGATGCCTATAGCCCTAAACCTATCCTTATTTCTGTTATGCAAATAATTAAAGGTATACATGATGGTTGTAGAACATTTATAGTGTATGTAAACAAGGTGCATGAAAATGAGAATGAGGAAAGTGTTTCGAATTATGTAGAAAATCTTTTGAAAGAATACGAAGATGTATTTCTAGAAGAGTTGCCTCGTATAGCTCAACCTAGGCAGATTGACCATGCCATTGACCTATATCCAGGGAGTGAAGCATATTCTAGAGCATCCTGTAGATTTAACATCGATGAATTAAAGGAGCTTAAGATTCAATTAGATGACCTTCTCAAGAAAGGCTTGATAAGACCGAGTGTCTCACCTTCGGGTGCACATGTTTTATTTCAGAAGAACAAAGATGGCTCTTATAGATTGGGCATTGGTTATAGGGTGTTAAATAAAAGAAGAGTTAAGAATAAGTATCCACTCCCTCACATAGATGACTTATTAGGTCAATTAAGTGGAGCGATTGTATTCACTAAGATTGACTTACGATTTGGACATCACCAAATTAGGATCAAAATAGAGGATATTCCTAAGACAAATTTTTGAACACATGTTTACTATGAGTTTACGGTTCTACCTTTTGGATTAACAAACGCTCTTGCCACATTTATGTGCTTGATGAATAATATTTTTCATGATTACCTAGATGAATTCATCTTAGTATTTCTTGATGATATATTTGTTGGAGATAGATGTCTGCGGAAGCACGCGAACAGCACAAGGAAGAAGAAGAAGCTTGGAGCACAACACACAAGACTGAATGTATTACTAGAGAATGTACAAAGATAAGTAGCCCATTAGGGCAATAGGCATATATACAAGCCGGGGGAAAAAACCTCCTAAAGAGGGAAAAAAGTGCCCCGGCGGTCCTAGAGTGTTCACACACATCACTACCTAAATATATCAACAAATCCCCCCTGGGAGTGATGCGGTGAACAAGGAGCTGGCACTCATGTATAAGGAAGTGCCAAGCTATGTGGAAATCACTCCACAAAAGGAAGTAAGCCCAAAGCTTTGCGGAAAGCTTCAAACTTCTCCCTAGGCAGAGCCTTCGTGAAAAGGTCTGCAATGTCCTCCTGCGTGGGCACATATGCCAAGCTGATCTCCCCAGCAGAGAACCTCTCCCTGACATAGTGATAATGCACCTCAATGTGCTTAGTGTGAGCATGGAACATAGGGTTCCTCGCAACTGCCAATGCGCTCTGACTGTCAGTGAAGATGGTGGTGGTAGAAGACTGGCCAACACCTAAATCAGCCATAAGGCGTCTGAGCCACACACACTCAACAGTAGCTATGAAAGCTACCCTATACTCAGCCTCACAACTGGAAGTGGCCACAGTAGGCTGCTTCTTGCTCAACCAAGATATACATGAGCTACCAAGCATGAAGCAAAAACCATTGGTGGACACACGAGTGTCATAGCAACCAGCCCAATCTGAGTCAGAAAAAGCATGCAAATCTGGCGGTAGTGATCCCCCCTTGGGATAAAACAACCCAAGTAGCCGAGTACCACTCAAGTAGTGAAAGATGCGCTTAACCGCTTTCCAATGCGTGACTCCTGGGCAATGCATAAACCTGCTCATCTGTGAGACAGCAAACTGAATATCTGGCCGAGTAATGCATAAGTAAATCAAGCATCCAACAGCCTGCTGATAGATAACAGCATCAAATGCATCTCTAGCATCATGAAGACTCAATCATAAACCTGTCTCCATAGAAGTGGCAATAGGCTTACAGTCTTCAAGGCCAAAACGCTGCAATAATGTGTCTATATATTTCGTTTGACACAAAGCCATTCCACCATCAACATGCATAAACTGAATGCCCAAATAGTGATGCAAATGCCCCAAATCAGACATCTCAAATGAGGCATGCAAATCAGCCTTAAAATCAGCAATATGTGTCTCAATAGGACCAGTGAGCAGCATGTCATCAACATAGACAACAATGATCAGAAGCACATCATTAGCACGCTTAACATATAAGGTGCTTTCAGTTGGACTATTCTCAAAACCATGTGCAATCAGATAGGCATGTATCTTCTCATACCAAGCACGTGGTGCTTGCTTTAAACCATATAATGCCTTCTTTAACCTGCAAACCTGGTTTTCATGCCCTTTCTGCACAAAGCCATGGGGCTGAAAAACATACACTTCTTCATGCAAGTCACCATTCAGAAATGTTGTTTTAATGTCCAACTGATGTACATTCCAACCATGATGGGCTGCAAGTGCACAAATGCTGCGAACAGTAGTCATACGGCATGTAGGTGAAAAGGTCTCATCAAAATCAATGCCTCTTTCCTGTGCATAACCCTTTGCAACAAGCCTAGCCTTATACCTGTCAACTGTACCATCAAGTTTACGCTTGAGCTTGTATACCCACTTAGTGCCAATGGCCTTCTTGCCAGGAGGCAAGTCACATAAAGACCATGTACCATTCTTCATTATAGCATCATATTCAGATTGCATAGCAGCCATCCAATTTTCTGAATTTTGTGCTTCATCAAAAGAAACAGGCTCATTCTCATCACAGAGACTAGATGCAGCCATAGCATAGCAATCTGATGCAAAGGAGGCACTATGAGAGCCTGAACGAGTACGATATGACAAAGGTGCATCTAATTTGTTGTCACATAAAGTCTGCACCAGCCATTTTGGCATAGTTTTTGCCTGCTCAATATCAGCTCTCTCATCAATAAGTGCATCATGTAAATCTGCATCAGAAATGGAATGATCTGCATCATCATATGAAACCTGCAAAGGTTGAGAAGTTGCCTCATTAAGACCAGCACTAGCCTGTCCACCTGTAAAAAGAGGCATCAAAGTATCATACATGTCTTTGGAGCTAACAGATGTCTCCTTAGTACATGAAAGCAATGGCTGAATAGCATCTTCCACAAAGACAACATCACGGATAACCAGAATGCGTTTAGTCTGTGGATGATACAGACGATATCCTTTACTTTCAGAACTCTGCCCAACAAAAATACATTTTACTGCCTTATCATCCAATTTTCTGCGATGTTGTTCAAGCACTAATGCATATGCCAAACAACCAAAAACACGCAGATGAGCAACAGATGGCTTGCCGTCATGCCAAGCCTCATATGGAGTGATAGACTGCAATGCTTTAGTGGGACACCTGTTCAGTACATATGCTGCACACATGACAGCCTCAAGCCAGAAACTATGTGGTAAAGCCTGACTTTTGACCATGCACCTCGCCATCTCCATGAGCGACCTGTTCTTTCATTCAGCAACTCCATTCTGTTGAGGTGTATACGGCACTGTACACTGGTGTTTTATCCCACGTTCAGCCAAAAATGCATTAAAATCTGAAGACATATATTCCCCCCCTCGATCAGAACGGAGGGTGCCCATTTTACATGCTGACAGATTTTCAGCCAAAACCAAAAACTGTTTGAAGCACATGAAGACTTCGGACTTTGCTTTGAGTGGATATACTCATGCATGCCTGGAAAAATCATCAATGAAAGTCACGAAGTAAAGGTAATTTCCAAAAGAGGGTGTCTGCATAGGACCACAGACATCACTATGTACAAGCTGCAATTTCTGCGTAGCCCGAACTGAACCACCTTTTGGAAAGGAAGAACGCTGCATTTTGCCCAAAATACAGCCTTCACAAACATGTTTTCCAGGTGCCTCAAGTTTGGGCAAAGAGGACACCATTTCAGATTTCTGCAGGCGTAACAAACTAGCAAAATTCAGATGACCAAATAGTGCATGCCAAAGCTTTGCATCTGTCATAGCCTGAGAATCATGAACTGCACATGCCGAATCATTCACAGATCTTTCATAGTCTATGAGCTTCTAGAGTCCACGACATAAAATGCCAGAAGCAATAATCACATCGCCATTTGAGAGATCATGGACTATACACCTGTCATCAACGAATTTCACAACCAAGCCAATCTTGGCTAATGCAAAAACTGATAACATGTTCTTTTTGATCCCTGGCACAAATAATGCATCTGAAAAAGTGAAAGAACTACCATCAGCAGTAGTCAGAATGATCTTACCAACTCCCATAACAGGATAAGAGGAGTTATTGGCGCATGTGACAGTATTCCCTGTAGGGGCAGGCTCGAGTGAAGAGAAGAAACTGTGCTGCGAGGTAATATGTTTGGTCGCCCCACTGTCAAAGTACCAAACATCTGAGTCTACTGCAGACATGCACTGATCATGAGAAGATGGGTCAAAACTGTAGACAGTAGTAAACGCCCATTCTTCTTCCTGCACAAGATTTGCAGACTCTGTTTTTGGTGTAGAGGCCTCTGCAACAACCATTCCAGCCTCTTTCTTCTTTGCCTCTTTAGCAGCCAGTTTTGGACAGTTCTTTATAATATGATCATTTCCTTTACAGTACTTGTAGAACAATATCTGCTTTTCTGATTTCTTTTCATCCTTATCCTGGTTCTTCGATTGTGCAGCATTTGCAGATTTCTGCTTACTACTAGAAGAGCTCCATTTTCCTTTGCCCTTCTGACTAGCCAGGAAAGCTTGATCTGCAACACGCATAATGGAACTGTTCTGCCTGGACTGATCTTCCTGCAACAGAACAAAGACTAATTCCTCAAATGACAAGGCATTCGGATTTCCTTTCATCATCAACCGAAGAGTAGAGGCAAAGCTCTGATATGAATCAGGAAGACCATTCAGAACGGTCTGCACAAGTGAGCTATCTGGTATAACCTCGTCAGCAGAAATCAATTGTTCCTTCAGGTCTTTGATCTTTGTAAGAAAAATGTCCATAGAATCACCTTCATTCATGTGCTCACTCTCCAACTGTTTTCGGAGGTAAGCAACACGAGCCTCATTCCTAGCCTGGTACAAAGTGGTAAGTGTATCCGAAGCATCCTTTGCTGTTCTGCAAGAGTGAATGTGAGGAATAATGGCACGTTTGACAGACAAGGCTATCAATGCATGTGCCTGGGCATCTCTGCCATCCCAACGAATCTGCTTTGCAGTAGGTGCAACAAAAACAGCAGCACGAACAGGAATCTGCGGAATATCATCTTCGACACCATCTTCATCAGCTTCAACACCTGTATTTGCAGTACCTGTTGTTACAGGTGTAACAGGACGTCTTTCAACACCCTGCACAATGTTCCACAATCCTTTTGCAACTAGTACATGTCGCATCATATAAGCCCATAATGGGTAGTTGGTACCATCCAACTTATCCTCAACAGCCAACATACGGAATACATCACTGCTTTCAGCCATGGCCGATGACTAAAATACCTTGATGCACAAAATGGACTGTATCTCAAAACGTTGAACAGAACTGCCCAGACGAGTTTTGCTAGACCTGTAGCAGACTTCGAGATGCTTAAACTGGCGAACAGAAACTGGTATATACCTTTGGCACAAAAGGACAAAATAGCCTGCACAAGCACTACGATAGTGCGTTCGGAGGCTGAAACGAGCTCAGATCGCGATTTTGGCATGATAGAGCGAAGCAGTTTTGATCTCGAAAACACCCCGAGTATGCTCACCAAATTTCGTGCGAATTTGAAACTGCAAACGGAGGAGTGTCGACGGCGCCCTAGAAGAAGCGACAACCTGCTCTGATACCAATTGTTGGAGATAGATGTCTGCGGAAGCACGCGAACAGCACAAGGAAGAAGAAGAAGCTTGGAGCACAACACACAAGACTGAATGTATTACTAGAGAATGTACAAAGATAAGTAGCCCATTAGGGCAATAGGCGTATATACAAGCCGGGGGAAAAAACCTCCTAAAGAGGGAAAAAAGTGCCCCGGCGGTCCTAGAGTGTTCACACACATCACTACCTAAATATATCAACAATATTTGTATACTTTAAAGATGATTCTGAACATGCAGTACATCTCAAGAAGACTCTGCAAACTCTTACAGAACACAAATTGTATGGAAAAAAGAGTAAGAATTTCTTTGCTAAGGATAAACTTGTGTATCTAGGAAGAGTAATATCAAAAGAAGGAATCGTTATAGATGAAGATAAAGGAAAAACAATAGTTGATTGGTTGATTCCTAAGACTGTAAGGGATGTTCGAAGTTTTCTTGGATTGGGACAATATGAAAGAGCACATATTAAGGATTTTTATAAGATAGCTCCTCCCCTCACATAATTGAGTAAAAATAATGTAGGATTTGCATGGACTGATGCCTATCAAAAATCATTTCAAACATTGAAACAAAAGGTCATTGAGAATTGCGTTTTGAAAATACCAGAAATGGGAATGCCTTTTGTGGTTGTGTGTGATGCAAGTGGTAGTCAGATAGGATGTGTTCTTTCACACGATGGCAGAGTGGTCGCATTTGAGTCCAGAAAACGAAGAAAACATGAACTTAACTATCCTACTCATGATTTAGAAATGCTTTCTGTTGTGCATGCACTTAAGCATTGGAGACATCTATTGTTAGGAGTTAAGTTTGAATTGAAAATAGATCATCAGAGTCTAAAATACATCTTCACACAACCATTGCTTAACAATAGGCAGAAGGGTTGGATTGAATTATTAACTGAGTATGATTTTGACATCAAGTATCTGGCTGGTAAGGAAAATAAGGTTGATGATGCATTGAGTCAGAGACCGTTGTGTATTCTTGTTTCTCTAATAAATTCTGATTTTCTCAATCAAATTCAAGAAGAGATAAAATAGGATCCTTTTTATGCACCTATTTTGAGATCTTTGAATGCAAACAGAGGATCCATGTATGAGGAAAAATTTCATTTCCAGAATGGAACATCGTATTGTAACAATCGGCTATGCATATCTTCTGAATTGTTAAACGTCGCTTGCCGTCAGAAGCACGTTTAAACACCTATTCAGGTTCTTGGGAGTGGAAGGGGTCTGTTAAGCAGAGGCCCTATGCTTGATTTTCCCAAAATAACCACTTCATACGCAACAATATACTAATGTTCAAGAACTCTATCAAGAATCTGTTTACGCTTCACAATCTTACTATCTGTAATCGGACTCTTCCAAGCTTACCGAACATACTCCAGTTAAGACTCTCTCAACGTACAACGCAATAACTATTCAGTACCGTAATACAAAATTACTTGATTAATTCAAGAATTGTCCCGAACACAAACTACTGTAACAATAGAGATAATAACAGTGACTCAATCTTTACCGAACATGTACAGATAATCAAACAGAATAGAAGACGCAGAACGATTCAGAGTTCTCAAACACACAGTACTGAAACTGTCATTACTAGAGTATGGACTTCATCAAACAACTTACAGAACATCAACAAACAGAGAGACACAACAGTACGCACAATTATCAGAACAATCACGACGGAACCTACGCAGAACGACTCGCCCTGACAAACAGTCTGGCGATCTTCTGGGCGTCTATGTAAATTACAAACCGAACAGGTATCGATAAACAAAACAAGACAGAGATGACACAGAATACTCAGAATTACCCAAAGCACACCATAGTAACGTCAGATTAATCACCCAGACAGACAATCTGTGGATCCCACTGCACATCCCTGAAAGTGTCTTTTTCATTGGTTTATATAAAAGGTTACAACGTCAATCAAGGTTACGACATCTATGCAATGACCTTTCAGTTTGTTAAGAGTCAAATTTTACAATTGCCAATCCGGTGGCTTACACTGGCACGCACGGTGGACTTGAACCCACAGGTATACAAAATTTTACGATTCATTGATGATTCCCTCTAAATACATATTTCTAGCTAACCGAAAAGTCCGATCAATTTTCTTCTTTAGTGACTCTAACATCTGCTTCAAAATTTCTGGTTCTACCAGCTAAGCATCTGTGCGTACTGAACTTAAGGAAATGACCTGGGTCATCAAAACTTCTGCTTGTGTCTGTAGAAAAGCTTCTTCTAAATAAAACTCATTTGACAGAGCTGCATCTCGAGTTACCTTCGTATCTGCAATCTGCCTTTCAATTTTGGAGAGTCTTTCGTTCTATACATCTAGTTGATACTCCCTTCTTTCTATCTCCTGATTTTGAAACTGGATTGTCCGGTAATAAGCATCTCATTCTCCTCTGATTCCTGATATCTCTTTCTGTAATTGAGCTTCCACGTTCAATTTGCGTTTAAGAATATTGTTTACGTTAGATAAATCAATCTTGGTTCTCTGAATTTCTTCATTAGTCTTTTGAACTAAATCGTACATTTCTTGTTCTTTCTGTACTGCTTCATTTAGTTGTGCTCTAGTCTCTTCTAAAAGATTTCCCAGAGCTATACGTGCATCCTCTTTATCTTGGGTTAACTGCTTCAACTGAACTAATTCGGCATCTACAACACTCAATAACTCATCTTTCTTTCGGACTTCAGCCAGTGCCGCATCTCGTTGACTCGTTATTGCTTGCTGTTTTGCAAGTTTGTCTTGGAGCTGAGTAATCTGGTAGTGAAGCTAATGATTTTCTGTTTTGACCGCATCTATCTCTTCCTGTAGAGGAGTGATGTCTGCTTCTAGGACATCAACCTTGTGTTGTAATTCATCCCGGATGTTATCAGTGACCTCTTTCATCTGTACTGGTAATTGCTCCGATAGCTGAATCAGCAATTGACCCATGGTTGCAAGCTCAAAAATCATGGCAATCGAAGGAAGCGGAAGATGAGGACGAGGTTGAGATGAAGATGTTGTGAGGAGCTGATGGGAATTTGGTGGAGAATAGTTTGGTGAAGAGGAAGATGAGTCGGGTGCATCAGGTACAATGGGTGGAATGGAAATAAGAGGCTGGAGTGGAGGTTCAGGCGGAAGGGTGGGTTGCAGAGTAGTAGTGTCGAGTACCTTTTCATTGAGTTGTTGTGTATCATCAACGTTGGCGACCGCAGATTCTACTGTCTTGATCCTTTCATCAAAATTTTCTTTTATAATATGTTGTTGGTCTTCTTGCTTTTCCTGTTCTGATTGCTGCTGAGATTCCTCTTTAGTAAAACTATCTCCAGAGCTGGCGGTATCATTATGTTCTTGTTGCTACTCCAAAGAGGACTGTGCTGATGAATCAGGATGCATAGATGTTGCGGTATCGTGGAAAGTTTCTTCTCCCTGTCCTTCTTCTTCTTTATCATCTGCTTTCTCACCGGTGGCGGAACCATGTACTTCACTATCAAATGAACTTATTTTGATTCTTTTGCGGCAGAGGAGATGGAAAATTTCTTCGTCATCTTCTTCATCATCTTCGAGTAGTTGCACAGATTCTTCATGGTGCAGAACGGGTCCTCGGGGTGGTGGTTGTGCTGCTTGGATGACCGGAAATAGGAAACTGAGAATATGCAGTAACCTTGATCATGACATATCTCCCTTGTTTACCTGTTTGATGATTGAAACGCATTCTCTGTGAATGCGGCGGAAGAAGTATGAGGCAAAGTTTACAAGCTCTCGAGCAACTAGATCTATTGCTGAGTAGAAAGGATGCGAAATGCCATATGTGCATTTCTGCAGGTTTAAGATAGCTACTAGGAATTGCAGGGCTGATCTTTCAGGCTCAGGGCGACAGAGAATAGCATATTCATTAGAGGAATGCCTGGGAAATAACTGATTCATTGTGGCGATGGGAAGACTAGGTCCATTCTCTCGACCTTGCGGAGAGAGTTGGAATGCATCCGCAAGGTTTGTAGAGTAATTACGGTGCGAGATGGTAAGGAGGTGATTGGCCAACTTTGCTCCGTAGCAGGTGTGGCAGCGATGGCGGCGATGATTACGGCATAGAATGGGTGACAATCCACTAAATGCCAAGGCAGTTCAGCGAAATTGGCCAACCCACAAATGCGCAAGAACTCACCTACATCTGCGGGGAGTCCATTACAGAATGCAGCAAAGTTTGCTAATGCTTCCATGTTGCGCACACACAAGCACACGAACACAATTGCACAGGGTAGACAGATAGCACAATCACACAGAGCAGGAAGACACAATAGCGATTAACGGTGAAACAAAAAAGGTTAAGTAGATACTTGGCAGCGGGAAGCAATTGAAATTTGGTAATCATCGCGCGATGTTGAAATGATGATCTCATAACTTCGGTGTGCATGCATGAGCAGAACGATAATGTAGGGCAGCTGTTGATCATAATTAGGTATGAAACAGGGATATTTATAGACTTATTTTAATCACGCAAAACTAAAAAGGAAAAGAAAAGAAAAATACGCGGGCAACCATAGGACACTGTGCGAATCAGGCGTTTGATGATATGGCTGCAACTTTGAACCATTTATCACCTTCGGAAGATGAATTTTGGTCAAAGTAGTCAACCAAAAATTTGCTGGGACCACTTGTTCAGTAATCCTGTAAGGACCAAACCAGCATAACTTGAATTTTCCAGAAGATTGATTTGATTTTGAATTATAAAACAACACAAGTTGCCCTACTATAAAAACTGGAGTTTTTAAATACCGATCATGTGTACGAGCTTCTCGCAATTGCACTGCTTGAAGATTCAGAAAACTTTCCCAACGATGCTCATCTAGTTCTCTAAGTGTGTCCAACCGAAACGACAAAGAATCTTTAGGTAACAATTTCTGAGAGATGGCCACACGTAAGCTTGGTACTACAAGCTCCATTGGTGCAATTGCCTCCATTCCATATGCAAGTTTGAAAGGAGTCAGTCCGGTGGCAACTTTGTAAGTAGTCCGGTATGCCCATAATATTGCAGGTAGTAATTGATCCCATCTTTCTAGTGATTCGACAATCAATTTACGAAGCATACTCAGCAAGGTCTTATTTGTACTTTCAGCCAAACCATTTGCAGGAGGATAATAAGGAGAACTGAATTTATGCAGAATCTGCAAAGAGTGTGTGAGCACTTTCATTAAATTGTTAACAAAATGTGTGCCTTGATCAGTCACAAGTTCTAGAGGTAACCCAAATCGTGGAAATACGTCTATCATTAAACATTTTGCTACCAAAATAGTTGTAGCGGACCGTAAAGCCCAAGCTTCTGCCCATTTTGTAGTATAATCTGTGCATGTCAGAATATATCTGTTGTTACTAAGGATTGTCGGAGGTGTGATTGGTTAAATAAAGTCAAGAACCCATTTCTGAAAAGGCTCCAATGGTAATACATGTTAGAGAGGAAAAAAATTTATTTGTAAAGGCTGTCTAGACCGTTGATAATTGTCACACTGTTTGACAAACTGAGATACATCTCTGTACATGGTAGGCCACCAAAGCCCACTTTGCAAAATTTTTCGGTGCGTTAAATCTGCTGCAAAATGTCCACCGAAAGGTACGACATGTGCTAGAGTGATAACTGAGTTAACTTCATGTGGAGGAATACAACGAAGTAAAACTCTAGTGTGATCCATATAGTACAATTCTCCAGCAATCAATCGAAATCAGTGACTGTACACTGCAATTTTCCTACGCATTGCAGGAGAGGTCTGAGCAGGAATACATCCATCAGTAAGAAAAGTTAATATCTGATCATAATATGTAGATGGCATAGGTGGTTCTGTAGATTCATCATTAGTTGGTTCAATAACATAAATCACTGGTGTGGTGTCATCTACACCGACCGGAGCTTCATCGGAAACTAAGCGAGAAAGGAAATATGCTAATGCATGTGAACTACTGGGCCGATGAATTACTTCGTAATCAAAATCTTGTAAAAGTAGAACCCAACGCGCTAATCGACCACCTAAATGCTGTTGTCGAACTAGATACACCAATGCAGCATGGTCTACATGAAAGATGAATTTTTGGCCCAATAAATAATGCCGGAATTTCTTAACAGAATATACCAAACAAAGACATTCTCTTTCAGTTACTGAATAATTCTTTTCTGCAAGTGCAAGTCTTCTACTCGCATAATAAACAGGTCGGAACCACTTATCAGTTTGTTGCATTAATACACTTCCAATTGTTATATCTGATGCGTCTACAAAAACATGAAATGGGCGTTCCCAATCAGGAGGTTGTAAGATTGGAACCTACGTTAATAAGCCCTTTAGACGATCAAATGGTTTGACATTCCTGTGTCCAAGTAAATTGTCGAGGATTACTAGTTAGTAACCGATTTAGTGGTATTGCCAAATGAGCAAGCCATTGTAAATGTCAACCATGCCATCTTACTTGACCCATGAATCGCATGACTTCTTTCAGCGTAGTAGGCACAGGTGCTTCTAACACAGATGCAATTTTATCTGGATCAACCTGTATGCCTTGTGCAGACACAATATGGCCAAGCAGCTTACCACATGAAACCGCAAACACAGACTTGTTTGGGTTCAGGCAGAGTCTGTATTCACGACACTTCTCAAAGCAACACCGTAAATGATACAGGTGTGCTACAATCTTACCAAATAAAGAGAAATCATCTAGATATACTTGCATGAAAGAAGTAAGATAGGGGGAGAAGATTTCCTGCATACATCGTTGAAAAGTACTAGGAGCATTTCTTAATCCAAACCACATAATTGTACAAGCAAGAACACCCCAATTGGTAATGAACGTTGTTTTTGGTATATCTTCCTCAGCCATTCTGACCTGATTATACCCACTATATCCATCTTGAAATGAATACATTTCATGTCCTGCTACTCTGTCAAGCATGGTGTCAAGAAATGGAAGAGGAAACGGATCAGGCACCATAGCAGCATTTAGTTTTCGGTAATCCACACATATGCGTAGGTGCTTATTCTTCTTAGGGACGATAACAATGGGTGATATCCACTCAGCATGTTCTATTGGAACAATGAATCCAACTTTTAATAACCTATCAAGTTCTGCCTTTACCTTTGCTGCATAGTTTGGATTCATCCGGTAGCTGGGTTGTTTAATTAGTTTTGCTTCCGGCTTCAGCATGACCCTATGTTGATAAATGCGAAGATCCAAACCTTTCATATCTTTGTAATCCCATGCAAAAACATCAGAGAACTCTCGAAGTAGCTGGATTAAATCTGCTTGAAACACTTTAGGTAAGCTTTCCTTTATCTTGACAGGATGCAGATTTTCTTCATCTCCTAAATTATAGGTGATCAACTGATCTTCTGGAACATAGAATTTTCAGGACTTTTTTGTATCATCAGCTGGTTTTAAAAGTTGTTGTAGATCAACGTCATCTATAGCAGCAATATCTTCTATCTTGTCTTCTTCAGTCATAGGCATCATCGTACAAACTGCCGGATTCCAATTATCTACAACAGATTGTAGATCAACGGTTCCTAGGGAGATCAAATCAATATTATTCTTCAAAAACTCTTCTTCTTCATTATCTGACAAACCATCTAACATATGAAATGGTTCTACAAAATAAGGTCTAGCATGTAATTTACAAGGCTGGATAGCATCTAAATTGACAACATATTTACGATTATTGTCTTTGAAAGTGAGTTCCTGTGCAGACCAATCTTGTATAACCTTAGCTTGTTTCAACCAAGTACGGCCGAAAAGAAGATTATACTCAAGATTAGACTCCGTTAGTTCTAAAACTACGAAATTCATCTTAAAAGTTGTACCTTGCAAAGTGATTGGGACATTCCATACAAGTCCTACTAGGTGGACTCTAGATTGGTCGGCCATTCTAACAAAAAACTGCACAGGTTCAATTTCAGTCCATCCTAACTTTTTACAAAGTGCTGCAGTAGCTATGTTTACACCGGACCCACCATCAATTAATACTTGAGTAATTTTATGATTTTTGCACCATACCATAATTAAAGGAACCGAGTGATCCATCGTAGAGTCAGTTTCCGGTTGTATTGTCGCTATTGCTGGAATGCAGGAAGACGCAGAACTGAATTGCTGCTGGAATTGTTGTCGGATACCTAGTACTAATGCCAGTAACTATCCAAGAGGAAGAGTAATGGATGCTTTAGATAAAATTTCCCATGCTTGATCTACTTGCCTTGTACTTTTTACTGATTCTGAAGACGATGCATCGGTTACTGGGATTGACTCTTGCTCTTGCGCGATTTCCTTTGACAGTAGATCTTGTGTCACCGGAATTGGATAGTGGTACATAGTGGGTGGCAGGTTGTCCTGGTTCTTGTATAATTGCATTTACTGTTGCTATTCCCTACACTTTGGCGTTATATGCACAGTTTTTGGTGGAATGTCCATTGGTATTGCATATAGCGCAATACATCTGATTAAGTGCACAATTGGCACTGGTATGCCCTGAATTCTTGCATGTGGTGCAGTACATCTGTCTAGCCGGGTCTTCTGCAATATTTTTACTAGTTTTTAACCACTCCAAATCTTCGGTAAAACCTCCGACCTTATTCTCGAGTTGCAGGGCCATTGCAATAACCGCATCTAGCGTCATAGCTCCCACACAACAATGATCATAATCTATCAGAGCTACGGAGTCAAAACATTAATAAACCACTGTGTGATGACATCATCTGGCAGGTTTGCATGGGCCGGCGGTAGTTGCCTCAAATGAGTTCTGAATAGGGTGGCATATTCCTGCACTGTTTGATTCAACTTCTGTCTATTGTTTTGCAGGTAATCAAAAATTTTGGCAGGGTTCTTCTTTAGCAGAAATCTCTGCAGAAATGCATCTCTTACTACTTCATAGGTACCAAAATGATTGATATCATATTAAGTAAGCCACCTGGCAGATTCATTAACTATTTCCGATTGCAATACTATGGCCTTGTATGCCGGATTAGGTGGATGATTAAGTACTGCATAACTAATTTCAAAGGTTCGTACATGAGCATCAAGATCATCACCTAGAAATCCATCAAATTTTGTGTAGGTAACTCCTGTGGGAACCAAACGAGGTGGAAGTAGATGTTGTTGTTGTCCAATCATGGTGCTTGCTGTTGTATTGTTACTATCTCCTAAGTTCCGAGGTTGAATTTCTTGATCTCAGAATCTGTATCGTCAGCCTGTGCACTTTTTGGTTTGATAATATCGTTCAATCTCTTTTGGATTTCAGCTTCGAATAAGCTACCTTCCTCCTTGATATCAAATGTAGGGAAGCTTACGCCGAATAGTGGTGGCCGGAATGAAGATTCACCAGGAAATGGTAAACTGTCACCAGGAGAGTGTGAACTCTCTATAACTGGGACCGAAATATCACCAAAATTTGTCGAAATTTCACCAAAACAAGGTATTTTTTCACCTTCACTTATTTCTTTGGCCAACACGCTTCTATCCTCAGGCAAACTCGAATCTTGTCCAGGTGGTGTTAATTTAACTGCATACTGCGGCCTAGTAGACTCTCGAGTTACTATATCTTCGACAGACTGTGCCAAAATTGCACCGAAATCTGCCAAAATTGCACTACGTTCCACCAGAATGCTACAAGAATCACTACTATCGTTCTTCGCTTCCTTGGCAACTAGGTTAAGCTTATATGTGCTTCTAGCTCCTGGGGGTGTCCTTAGCAAATTAGGTATCATCCAATACTATTTGTTTCTCCTATACTTCGGGTACGTTTCACCGGAACGAGTAACCGACATATATCATGTTTGCAATACTTTGCATACTACTCGTCGATTCACAATCTATGACCACTTTCTCACAACTATATTGCAACACTTTGGTGCCACTTTCCCATAGATGGCGCCAATGTTAAACGTCGCTTTCCATCAGAAGCGCGTTTAAACACCTATTCGGGTTCTTGGGAGTGGAAGGGGTCTGTTAAATAGAGGCCCTATGCTTGATTTTCCCAAAATAACCACTTCATATGCAACAATATACTAATGTTCAAGAACTCTATCAAGAATCTATTTACGCTTCACAATCTTACTATCTGTAATCGGACTCTTCCAAGCTTACCGAACATACTCCAGTTAAGACTCTCTCAGCGTATAGTGCAATAACTATTCAGTACCGTGATACAAAATTACTTGATTAATTCAAGAACTATCTCGAACACAAACTACTGTAACAATAGAGATAATAACAGTGACTCAATCTTTACCGAACAGGTACAGATAATCAAACACAACAGAAGACTAGAGAACGATTCAGAGTTCTCAAACACACAGTACTGAAACTGTCATTACTAGAGTATGGACTTCATCAAACAACTTACAGAACATCAACAAACAGAGAGACACCACAGTATGCACAATTATCAGAACAATCACGAAGGAACCTACGCAAAACGACTATGTAAATTACAAACCGAACAGGTATCGAGAAACAAAACAAGACAGAGACGACATAGAATACTCAGAATTACCCAACGCACACCACAGTAACGTCATATCAATCACCCAGACAGACAGTCTGGTGATCCCACTACGTGTCCCTGAAAGTGTCTTTTTCATTGGTTTATATAAAAGGTTACAACGTCAATCAAGGTTGCGACATCTACACAACGACCTTTCGGTTCGTTAAGAGTCAAATTTTACAATTGCCAATCCAGCAGCTTACAGAATGTCCATTAAAAGTTAAAATATTGCATGATTGTCATGATGCAGCTTTTTCTGCACATCTAGGTTATTTAAGGACCTATGTTAAAACAAAGTATTCCTACTTTTGGCCATGTATGAAGTGGGATATTAGAAAATATGTAAGTGAATGAAGTGCCAACAGGTGAAATCTGAGTTTAAGAGGATGCCTGTAATGCTTCAACCTTTGGATGTTCCAAATCAAAAGTGGGAATCTATTTCTATGGACTTTATCACTAAGCTACCTATGACCAAAAGTAAGCATGATACCATATTTGTTGTAGTCGATCGCCTTACCAATATGGCACATTTCCTTCCTATGGAAAAGACTGATACTGCATTGAAACTTGCAAGAATTTTTGTAAAAGAAACTTTTCAATTGCATGGAATATCTAAAAGCATAATTTCTGAACACACACATAGATGACTTATTAGGTCGATTAACTGGAGCGACTATATTCACTAAGATTGACTTAAGATCTCGATATCACCGAATTAGGATCAAAATAGAGGATATTCTTAAGACAGATTTTCAAACACGATATGGGCACTATGAGTTTACGGTTCTACCTTTTGGGTTAACAAACCTTCATGTCACATTTATGTGCTTGATGAATAATATTTTTCACGATTACGTAGATGAATTCATCTTAGAATTTCTTGATGATATATTTGTATACTCTAAAGATGATTCTAAACATGCGGTACATCTGAAGAAGACTTTGCAAACTCTTAGAGAACACAAATTGTATGTAAAAAAGAGTAAGTGTTTCTTTGCTAAGGATAAACTTGTGTATCTAGGAAGAGTAATATCAAAAGAAGGAATCCTTATAGATGAAGATAAAGGAAAAACAATAGTTGATTGGCCAATTCCTAAGACTATAAGGGATGTTAGTAGTTTTCTAGGGTTGGCACAATATGAAAGAGCGCATATCAAGGATTTTTCTAAGATAGCTTCTGCCCTCACATAATTGACTAAAAAGAATGTAGGATTTGCGTGGAGTGATGCCTATCAAAAATCATTTGAAACATTGAAACAAAAGGTCGTTGAGAATTGTGTTTTGAGAATACCAAAAATGGGAAAGCCTTTTGTGATTGCGTGTGATGCAAGTGGTAGTCAGATAGGATGTGTTCTTTTGCAGGATGGCAGGGTGGTCGCATATGAGTCCAAAAAACTAAGAAAACATGAACATAACTATCCTATTCATGATTTAGAAATGCTTTTTGTTGTGCATGCACTTAAGCATTGGAGACATCTATTGTTAGGAGTTAAGTTTGAATTGAAAATAGATCATCAGAGTCTAAAATACATCTTCACAAAACCATTGCTTAACAATAGGCATAAGCGTTGGATTGAATTATTAAGTGAGAATGATTTCCACATTAAGTATCTGGCTAGTAAGGAAAATAAGGTTGCTGATGCATTGAGTCGGAGACCTTTGTGTAATCTTGTTTCTGTAATAAATTGTGATTTTCTCAATCAAATTCAAGAAGAGATAAAATAGGATCCTTTTTATGCACCTATTTTGAATTCTTTGAATGCAAACAAGGGATTGATGTATGAGGAAAATTTTCATTTCCAGAATGGAACATTGTATTGTAACAATCGGTTATGCATATCTTCTGAATGTCCATTAAAAGTTAAAATATTGCATGATTGTCATGATGCACCTTTTTTTGCACATCCAGGTTATTCATGGACCTATGTTAAAACAACGTATTCCTACTTTTGGCCATGTATGAAGCAGGATATTAGAAAATATGTAAGTGAATGTTTGAAGTGCCAATGGGTGAAATCTGAGTTTAAGAGGATGATTGGAGTGCTTCAACCTTTGGATGTTCCAAATCAGAAGTGGGAGTCTATTTCTATGGACTTTATCACTAAGATACCTATGACCAGAAGTAAGCATGATACCATATTTGTTGTAATCAATCGGCTTACCAAGATGGCACATTTCTTTCCTATGAAAAAGATTGATACTGCATCGAATGTTGCAAGAATATTTGTAAAAGAAATTTTTCGATTGCATGGAATGCCTAAAAGCATAATTTCTGATAGAGATTCTAGATTTACGTTGTCGGAAGGATTTCCAACTCCATATCAACACTTAGAAAAATAAAAACTTTTTGATTTTAAGGTGATCTCTCTCAAATTATTTTGGTATATTTCTTTGGCTAAACTCTCTTAGTACTTGCAGACAATAAATATGTGAAGGGTTGGACTAAACAAAGATTTCATGTAGTGAAGTTTATGAATAAGTATTTTATAGGCATTGATATTGAATACAAAAGTAACAATGAATTAGATTGTGTATGGCTCTTTATGTTTGTGTCTTTGCATATATGATTTCATGAAAAGATAAAAATACATATATATTTTTTGTGTGTGTCTAATTATGTTCTTAAATCTGGTATATCAATGTTTGTCTACCAAAAATACCTATGAATATCTAGGAACCATATATATATATATATATATATATATATATATATATATATATGTGTGTGTGTGTGTGTGTGTGTGTGTGTGTGTGTGTGATTCCAACCTATATATGTGCCCTGCTACATATGTATCTTGATATTTCTTTCCCTAAAATTATCCAATTCTATTATAAACTTATGTGCCTTGTCATAAACCCCTAAAACAAAAGGATATTTATTTTAATTATGTATCTATGTGTGTAAATCATTGATTTTTTAAATAGCAGTACTCTTACTTTTTGAAAAATATAATAATAATAATAATAGTAATAATACTACTTATTATATTATTTGGATTATGCATTATCTAAAGTATGATATATATAAAATAAAGTATTATGTATTAAATTAGAAAAATATTAAAAGGAAAATGTGTAAAATTTAAAACCATTTTTTACCTCTTATCAATCTAAGTATAATTTATATTATATGTTTAATGATTTTATTAAAATAATCTAGCATAATTAATAAATGTACAATTAAAATAACTATTTCATAAATAAACAACATAGTAAATATAAGATTAATAATTATTTTATTATTAATTTGAATAATGCAATTATGTTTTATATTCTACGTACACGTAAGTGATGAGTAGTAGTTAGTTAAAGTAAGCATGAGGATTTGTTTGAGTCGTGTGAGTGTTTATGAGTGTGTGGTGTGTTTGTGACTAAGTGTTTGCATGTGCGTGTTTCTATGTTGTCTCTGTTAAGTACTTGTGAGTTTGTGTATAAATATTTATGGCTATGTCATAAATTTTCTAATGCTTCTCTGCAGATCATTGCGAAGGAGACTACAAGATTATGAGGTTGAAGCTACTTATGATATTTAGAAATATAAATTTGTATAGGAATATTTTTTGAGAGTTGTATTAGAACTTATTATAAGAATTTGTATAAGCCTAGAATTGATCCTAAAGTTTTTCATAGTGTGACTTTACGATTTAATTAATTTTTATATATTCCATTTTCATATGTCTAAGAATTTAGCGTCAACAAGCGAATCTGTTACAGGAAATAAAGACTTAGATAGCTCATTTGTTTTAGGAATGCTTCTATCGTCACTGATTGAAAGTATGATTAGTGACGAAAGTGAAGGAATAGAAATAATCAAAGACCAAATATTTGATGAGACTTTATGTAGGGTAGAATATGATCATAATGTATCCAAGGTCTTGCCTTTACTTTCAATAGTTTTACCAGAATCTGAGAATAAAGAAGATCTGTTTCCACCTAACTTAAAACGAAATACTAATTTAAAACAAAACGAAAATGTGGTAGTTGATATAATTAAAAATAGAATAACTAGTGAAGAGTTAGTTTTTCCTTCATATATGGACGCTTTAGCTAAGTATCAGAACACACTTCCTTACGGTCCGTAGTGTTCTACTTTTCATGAATACGAATATAGCTTCCACAAGTAAAACTCCAATTAAAAAGAAAATAGATAACTCTTTCATTCTAAATACACTTTTACTTAGTCCATTAAAAAATAATACTGCTCAAATTAATGAAAACAAGGATAATATAGAAGAAGTAGAAAAAGTGAAAGATCTTATTGTAACCAAAACTTTATACTCTTCACTTGACGATTATAGAGTGTCTAGATTTAAAAAAATTTGTTCAATTTCTTTTCCCAAATCTACCGAAAAAGAAATTTTATTTCCACCTATCCCTAAAAGGAAAAAGCAATCTAAAAACGACGAAGTAGCTATTATTAAAAATTCTATTATTGAAGAGAGCTCTAGTCAAATTACTGAAGAGGAACTGATTTTTGCAGCATATCAAAATGCTAGAAATATACTTTCATAAGAATCTTAGTTCTTAAATTAAACTTAAGTAGATGAGAAACCTCTAGCTTTGATCACCTAAAAACTGAGAACTCAACCCAAATCCTGAAGCATACTAAGAAACACCCTGCGTGTAGTCACATGGTTAGGTTAGTGCAAATTTGTAGAATGAACGAGTGAAGAAAGAAGCTGCAACAAAACGTGAAGATTTTGCTGTTTACTTTTTCCCTAGGTGTTGAGGGGTGGTCTTATGACCTGAGCGCCTCCATGGGAAAAAGGATATCTAATCGGAGGAGCTTTGGCCCTTCACACCCCTCTATGAGAACCTTGCTGAACCTGACATGAAGCGTGACAATAGTGTGCTTAGGGTTTGCGTTGTATTTTCAGTTTTTTAATAATTAACTTTATCTTCTTCTTGTATGCAGGAAAGTGAAGAAAGAAGCAGCAACGAAACGTGAAGATTTTGTTGTTTACTTTTTCCCTAGGTGTTGAGGGCTGGTCTTATGACCTGAGCACCTCCACGGAAAAAAGGATATCTAACCGAAGGAGCTTCATCACTTCACTCCCCCCCCCCCCATCAATATACAAGGAGATGAAGACTTTTTCACATTCACTTTTAGCTTTGTACTTAGGATTTACTAAAAAAAGTTTGTAAGAGTTCCTTTTAGTTCATTCACATCACTAAAAAAGAAGGTTGATTTCATTCGCACTAGGAATTAGGCATTTTCATACTTGCATCGAAAGAGCATTGAAAAATTTCTTTTCATTTAGGAAAGATAGTTTTTGTTTAAAGCACTTAGACATCTTCATATTAGATCTTAGGAAGGTTTTATAAAAAGATTATTTTTTTACAGCACCAAAAAGAAAGACTTTATTTTGAAATAGAAAGATTGTTTGTTTGATTCATATTTATTTCATAGCACAAAAAGAATTTTATAGCATAAAAAGGGTTTTAGATTTAAGTTTTTTTAATTTAGAGTTGTTTTTTATTTCTTTCTTGTTTAATCCAAAATCAAAGAAAATATTATTAAGGAAATTAATATTATTTTTTATTAAAAAAACAAAAGATCTAAATAAAGGAAATATATTTTTTCTATTTTATTAGAGAAACCTTTAGAATTAAATATTCAAAGGTTTAAAGAATTAAGCTCTAAAAAATTCTAAAAAAATTAAAAACTTATGAAGTAAATGAGAAATCTACTTATAAATTCAAAAGATCAAGTTAAGAGATAAGTATAAATTTAAGATTAAGAAAACATAAATATTTAAGAAAAGAAGTTAGTAATAGTAAAACCTAGGGTTACGTAAAGCCAACATTCCTGGCTTTATCAACTAGTGATAGGTTTAGGCAGTTTAGGGAAGAGTTAGAACCTGCCATTAGGGATCTTCTACTCCATTCAAAGCGTTACCAAGAATGAAAAATGGAGGAGATGTTCAAAAATTTGATGATCGAGAAGCAAGGAACATGCAGAGTCCAAGCCATTTTAAAGGAAAAAGGCAAATTAACTAGCTTAAACATTATAGAATACCTGGATGCATTTGAGGAGCAAGTGCAAGAAGATAAAGTTAATTATTAAAATATTGAAAATACAATGCAAACCCTAAGCACACTATCATCACACTTCACGTCTGGTTCACCAAGGTTGTCGTATAGGGGTGTGAAGGGATGAAGCTCCTCCAGTTATATATATTTTTTCCCGTGGAGGCGCTCAGTCATAAGACCAGCCCTCAACACCTAGGGAAAAAGTAAACAACAAAATCTTCACGTTTCATTGCAACTTCTTTCTTCACTTTCCTGCATACAAGAAGAAGATAAAGTTAATTATTAAAAAATTGAAAATAAAATGCAAACCCTAAGCACACTATCGTCCCGCTTCACATCGGTTTCACCAAGGTTGTCGTAGAGGGGTGTGAAGGCATGCACAGGTTCATCCAACAGATTCATGCTAACCTAATCATGTGAATACACGCAGGGTGTTTCTTAGTATGCTTCAGGATTTGGGTTGAGTTCTCAGTTTTTAGGTGATAAAAGCTAGAGGTTTTTAATCTATCTAAGTTTAATTTAAGAACTAATATTCTTATGAAAGTATATTTCTAGTGTTTTGATATGCTGCAAAAATTCGTTCCTCTTTAGTAATTCGACTAGAACTCTCTTCAATAATACAATTTTTAATAATAGCTACTTCGTCCTTTTTAGATTGCTTTTTCCTTTTAGGGATAGGTGGAAATAAAATTTATTTTTCGTTAGATTCGGGAAATGCAATTGAACAAAAAGTTTTAAATCTAGACACTCTATAATCGTCAAGTGAAGAGTATAAAGTTTTGGTTACAATAAGATCTTTCACTTTTTCTACTTCTTCTATATTATCCTTGTTTTCGTTAATTTGAGCAGTATTATTTTTTAATGGACTAGGTAAAAGTGTATTTAGAATGAAAGAGTTATCTATTTTCTTTTTAATTGGAGTTTTACTTCTGGAAGCTATATTCGTATTCATGAAATGTAGAACACTACGGACCATAAGGAAGTGCATTCCTATACTTAGCTAAAGCGTCTAAATATGAAGGAAAAACTAACTCTTCACTAGTTATTCTATTTTTAATTATATCAACTACCACGTTTTTCTTTTGTTTTAAATTAGTATTTCTTTTTAAGTTAGGTGGAAACAAATCTTCTTTATTCTCAGGTTCTGGTAAAACTATTGAAAGTAAAGGCAAAAACTTGGATACGTTACAATCATATTCTACCGTACGTAAAGTCTCATGAACTATTTGGTCTTTAATTATTTCTATTCCTTCACTTTCATTACTAATCGTACTTTCAATCAGTGACAGTTGAAGCATTCCTAAGACAAATGAGCTATCTAAATCTTTATTTTCTGTAACAGATGCGCTTGTTGACGCTAAATTCTTAGACATATGAAAACGAAATATATAAAACTTAATTAAATCGTAAAGTCAAAGTATAAAAAACTTTAGGATCAATTCTGGGTTATACAAATTCTTATAATAAGTTCTAACACAACTCTCAGAAAATATTCCTTTATAAATTTCTATTTCTAAATATCGTAAGTAGCTTCAATCTCGTAATCTCGTAATCTCCTTCGTAATGGTCTGCAGAGAAGCATTAGAAAATTTATGACATAACCATAAATATTTATACACAAACTCATAAGTACTTATTAGAGACAACACAGAAACGTGCACATGCAAACACTTAGTCACAAACACACCACACACTCATAAACACTCACACGACTCAAATAAATCCTCATGCTTAACTAGCTACTACTCATCACTTAGGTGCATGTAGAATATAAACACATAATTACATTATTCAAATTAATAATAAAAGAATTATTAATCTTATATCTACTATGTTGTTTATTTATGAAATAGTTATTTTAATTATATATTTATTAATTATGCTAGCGTATTTTAATAGAATCATAAAACATATAATATAAAGTATACTTAGATGGACAAGAGGTAAAAAATGGTTTTTAATTTTACACATTTTCCTTTTAATATTTTTGTAATTTAATACATAATACTTTATTTTATATATATCATACTCTAGATAATGCATAATCCAAATAATATAATTACTATTATTATTATTATTATATTTTTCAAAAAGTAAGAGTACTCCTATTTGAAAAATCAATGATTAACACACATAGATACATAATTAAAATAAATATCTTTTTGTTTTAGGGGTTTATAACAAGGCACATAAGTTTATAATAGAATTGGATAATTTTAGGGAAAGAAATATCAAGATACATACGTAGCAGGGCACATATATAGGGTAGAATCATATATATATATATATATATATATATATATATATATATATATATATATATATATATATATATATATATATATATATATATATATATATATATATATATATATATATATATATATATATATATATATATATATATATTCATAGATATTTCTGGTAGACAAACATTGATATATGAGATTTAAGAACATAATTAGACACAAAAAAAAATATACATGTAGTTTTATCTTTTCATGAAATCATATATGCAAAGATAGAAACATAAAGACCCATACACAATCTAATTCATTGTTACTTTTGTATTAAATATCAATGCCTATAAAATACTTATTCATAAACTCCACTACATGAAATCTTTGTTTAGTCTAGCTCTTCACGTATTTGTTGTTTGCAAGTAGTAAGAGAGATTAGTCAAATAAATATACCAAAATAATTTGAGAGAGATAAAGATAAAAAAGGTTTTATTTTTCTAGGTGTTGATATGGATTTGGAAATCAACTAAGTCCATGCACTAGTTATGCCAAGAAATGGACCAATAATTGGAATCCATCCATTTCATATGTTTGTGCCTAGAATGCACATCGAGAAACAATGAAGTGGCTAGGGATATTTTTAGATCCACCCTTATTATTCATTCACTACTTTGTACTTTGACCAATTTATCAAAGTGCAAAGCGAGACAACGTTTTGAATTCTAGAGATCGCGCCATAGAGATGAGACATGTTCTTCTAGTTTTAAAACATGACCATGTTCTTCCGGTTTAAGAACATGAGGCTCCGAGGTTACCTAAAGTTACTATATATAACTTTATTTTCAATGAAGAAAATATTTCCCAAGGGGAGAAGAATGTAAAAAAACTAGTTCTATGATGTAAGGGTCTGGCTGGTTCAGTCAGATTTGAAATCAGACACCATTTGGTCACTCATGTGTGTGGCCAAAGATCTCCAGACTAGATTTAAGAATAATTCCATGTGCTCTCTTAAACAAGTAATCCAGTTCTCCTTTTATAGTTTTTGGATGCCTCTTTTAACTTTTCAACCACCGGAGGACCACTGTTCTCGACCTTGCCTTATCTTGAGACCACCCTAAGAGATTTGAGGCATGCCTTTTTCCTCATTAAGGTCTTTTGACCCCTTTGTCCACCTAAAGCTTGCATAGTTCACAATTTCAATAGTTTGATGAGTCAATGCTCATGGTATGGAGAAAAGGGCAAGGCAAAGTTGGATGAAGAGGATCAAGAGGAGTATGCAGACTTTGGTGTGCAGATTCAACCTCAAGAGTCAATCACAATCAGTGGACTAAAGGCTTCTACATCTAAGGTACAATCATATGATCACTCTTACACTTATGATTATGAAAGATCATCCCCTACTTCAAAGTAGAGAAGGCTGCAAAAGATGGACTATGACACTAGGGAAGCTCAACAGGAGTCAGAAGAGGAAGAGCTTGAGGAGGTCATTACTCCTAATGTTTAGCTCAATAGACTCAAGAAGTAATATCCCAAAGGTCAAGAGAGGAGGTCTACAAGGAAGAGGGCACCACCACAATGGTATAGATATGGTTCCTTCATGGAAAAGCACTATGCATTCATGATGAATGAAGAGTTATGAGGAGGCAAAGACCGGACTAGAGTGGAGGGAGTCTATGTATGAAGAGTTCAAATCTCTTAAGGAGAAAAAAACTTGGGAATTAGTACCCAAGAAGGAAGCCATGAAGATATTCCAAAATAGGTGGGTGTACAAGACCAAGAGGAACGTACATGGCAGCCTGGCAAGGTACAAGGCTAGACTAGTAGCCAAGGCTTCCCACAAACACAAGGGGTGGATTATGAGGAAACTTTTAGCCTTGTTGGTGTCACTCTAGCACAATGATGAGTACCAACATAAGGAGATCCACCTCATAATTGTCAATCCATGGAGACATGAGGAGTGGTATGATGACCAAGAGCAAGTGAAGGCACAAGTGCGTGAGTGAGAAGCACACAAGCATGCACACACATACACACATACACACACACATGCACACAAGGAAAGAACAAAGAGCAGAACAATGGAAATCTTTCTTAAAAGAAATCTCTTGCAAAAGCTTTAATCTCTAACAAGACGACCTCAAAAATGATCTCTCTAGCTCTTTTTATAGTTTTTTTACTAGTTTTGACCCTGTCCAAACCTAGTTTCCAAGGTGTAGTTAAACTTTAGGTTCTAGGGCTTATTTGAGGGTTCAAACTGAGTCTAAAAAACTACAAAAATTGATAGGTAGATTCAAGAACTCTTTGGCTTGAAAAAAATGGAGTTGCAAAAATGTGAAATGATATTTACAATGGTTTTTAGTGATGAAAATCACTGTTTTGATAGGGATTTCTTCTAAAATTTTGACATGTACTTTTTGGAGCTCCCTACATGCTCCCTCTTCTTGTTTGTCCACTTCTTTGATGTGTTCTTGCACCTTGTGCTTGAACCTGAGTGCAAACACTCCCCCCTCTCAAGTCTATCATCCCTGACGGACCCTTGTTGGAGTGGGCCTTCCATGTAGTGCTTTGAGAGATAGTGTCCATCATGTATTAACAAGAGTGAATTGTCTTGCAAATGTAGCATGGTCAGCTGTGCGGTTCTTCATTTTCTTAGTGCCATCCCTTGCAAGTTTTAGTCCCTTTGCATGTACTTCTTTCTTGGATTCCAGCATGATGATGTATTTGGGAGCTTTCAAAAATTGCTAGTTTCTCAAAAGAGGTTGTCAATGTTGATTTTGAGTAGTTGTGAGTTGTGAATAGATTCATAGCTATTGATGTTGTAACCTTGATGTCCTCTGGATCTTTCAAGCATGTGTTTCATGGTTGTCATGCCAAGTACTCATGACCCATAATGAATGATGGGGTGGGTAAGTGCATTAGTGCATGGGTTGAAGAAAATGCGTACCTTGTGCATGGCCTTGTAATGTGGCCCTATGCATGCTTACTTTGGGAATGCATTGGAAGATGTATGGTGCAAGAAATTGGGTCTTGAGCTAAGTGCTCAAGGGTAGGCTAAGGAAGAGGTTTCCTAATCAATCATCATTATAGTGTTGTCGAAGTATGGTGTGCTTATCATGGTGAAAGGTCAGCTGATGTTCATCTCTTTGTGTTGTACTCCTATCACGGATATTGACCAGCATATGGTCCTATCCCTTCTCTCTTTTCTTTTCTTTTTTCTTTTTCTTCTTCTCTTTTTTTTTCTTAGAATAGTGTCACAAAACAAAAAGAACGAGTTTAGTATCAATAAAATACTTTACATATGTCAAATGCATCTCATGTGCCTAGGATTCTCAAGTGTGTCTATGTAGGGCCTTGTAATGTGGCCCTATATTAATGCATACTTTGGAAATGCATGAGTTGAATGGTATGAAAGATGAGGTTATGCCAAGGGCACATGGTTTTTGCTCATCGAGGCTTCCGATGTTACTTAGAGACATTGATGCAACCTTTTTTTGGAGGTATCCACTGGACCAAGAATTGATGCAATCAATCAATGGTTAAATGACACTTGATTATTCCTCCTTTTCAGGATCCATTTTAGAATAGTGTTTGGCTACATATAGATCACTTTTGGCCTCTTTATCTTTGGATATTTTCTTAAATTTTGTATCCTTCATGGTTGTCTTTTTGGTTGTGTGGGGTTGTTGGTGCCTTTGGCTTCCAAACCCATACCATTGATGATTGTTTTCTTACTATTGCTAAAGAGGTGAGTTAATCTTCTTTTGATCTCTCTGCTTGGTTCTAACCCTTGCCTCTCCTTGGATTGTTTGTTGAGACTTTTCTCACGAGGGAGATCATAGGGTTTTGTGCATGTAAGAGTGCCTTGGGTATCCGCATGTGTAATTGCCCTTGTAGAGCTTCAGCTAATTTCTTAGGCACCCAAATTTTCATGTTATTGTGGTCGGCCTTCATTGACCACTTTGGTACCCAAATTTGGAGTTTTTTTTGAGATAGAGATCTTCGTTGTTTTGGTACATGTTTCCTTGGCCTTCTCTACTACTTCTTTGTTAATGAGTTCGATTGACATGGTGTGTTTAGGTGCTCTCCCTTTCCTACCAAGATCTGCTTCATGCCTCGAACTACTTTCTATTTTTAATGGTCTATTTGATGTAGTGGTTGTCATGTATTGTTTTTCTTGCTTAAATGGTTGAAGTATTAGAGTTGCTTTAGTCTTTGAAAACGAAGAGAGGTATGCTCGCCTTTGAGCTAGTTCCTCCATGATTGAGTCCTTCCGCATCATAGATCTTTTGACACATACAACATCTTCTTCTCGAAGATTAGTCTTAGAAGAACTAAGAGAATGTGTGACACCTCAATTTGTGAGCATGCAATTCTCTAACTCTAATTTAATGCATTGTTCATGTACACACACTTGCAGAACTTGACTTCTTAGGTTTAAGTTGATTGTATGGTCATAGGTCCAATCTTGACCCAAGACAAGTGGTTCTATAAGGTACTCATCTTGAGACACTTGCATTTTGAATTTCACTAGGATATCTTGAAGGTAGATTGGAAGCTCCACCTTGCCCAAACAAGGGGTTTCCACACCACCCAATACTATGAGATGGGCTTCTATGGAATCGATGTTCAATTGTAGATCTTCCCAGTATGAAAGTCTAATTGCACTAGATGCTACACCTGAGTCAATCAACACTCTCACAGTCCTTACACTCTTTCCTTATCCTACCTCTATGGTCACAAAGGGATGTTAGTGGATTATTCAAGAAGACATTTCACCTAATGTTTGGCACATGAACATGTGATATCTTGGGGCATTGGGATTGCCATCTAAGCCTTGTCACCTTAACCTGTTTCACCTAATGCACTCCCTAGCCTCTGCATCTACTTCTTCTCTAACCCTTAACTATTCTTCTTTTCGCCTCTCAGGAATGTGGAGTCTCATTAGCATATCCTCTATAAGAGGTTCTTTATATAGCTTGACTCTAGATCCACTTATATAGTTTGGAAAGATGTCACCTTCTAGAGTGACCGATTGAGCTACACCACTAGTGGACTAGATTCAAACTGGTAAGCGAAAGACATGTGGATAGAAAGAGGAACAACTTTATCAATTGTAGAGTTGTGACTAGCTAGATGAATATCTGAGCTACTAATTGGATATAGAACATTCTCAATCATTTGGTCTAGGCCACCATCAAAGTCAATGCATGTAGACTCTGCCTCATGCATGTGGTCAACTATACAAGGATTGACATTGAAATCCATTGTAGATTGGGTTTGGAGGAAGGATAAAATATTGTCTCTCGCTTTTGATGTTGAAGATTGGACATAAGTCTTACTTTCAGCAAATGGTGTACATCTAACATTCTCACTTCTCCAAAGATCCATATTGTATGCAGTGTCAACATTCTTAGTAATTGTTCTGGTTGAGGTACGAGCAACTACTTAGCACAATGAAACTAGCGAGATTAGTGTTTTGGTAGAGGGCTAAAGACTAAGAAAGAGATAGATATTTGATGGATGGCTGGAGTTTACATAGGTATAGATAATTAGTTGAATAACTTATTACAAACAACTAACCAAAAACTATTGGCTTAGTAATAGATAATTAGTAACAAGATACTTAGTAATAGCTAATTACTAGCAACTGTCAAAGAATTAGCTACTTAGTAATAGCTAATTGGTAACAAAATAATTAGTAATAACTAATTATTAACAACTAACCAAGAACTAACTATTACGTAATAACTACATAATATTATTAGCTAATTAGAAATAGCTAATTAGTAATAGCTAATTAGTAATAGCTAACTAGTAATAGCTAATTTTTAATAGCTAATTATTAATAGCTAATTACTAATAGCTAGCTAGTAATAGAAAATTTGTAATAGCTAATTCATAATAGCTAATTCGTAATAGCTAAGTAGTAATAACTAATTAGTAATAGCTAATTAGTAATAGCTAACTAGTAATAGCTAATTAGTAATAGCTAATTAGTAATAGCTAGTTAGTAATAGCTAATTAGTAAGGTCTTATTAGTAATATCTAATGTTTTATAGCTAATTAGTAATATCTAACTAATAATAGCTAATTAGTAATATCTAACTAATAATAGCTAATTAGTAATACCTAATTTGTAAAAGCTAATTTGTAATAGCTAATTCATAATAGCTAATTAGTAAAAGCTAATTAGTAGCAGCTAATTCATAATAGCTAAGTCATAATAGCTAAGTCATAATAGCTAATTCATAATAGCCAATTACTAATAGCTAATTTATAATAGCTAATTCATAACAAGTTATTAGTAATAGTAATTAATAATAGCTAGCTAGGTATAGCTAGTAAGAACAGCTAGTTAGTAATAGCTAGTTATGAATAGCTAGTTAGTAATAGCTGCCTAGTAATAGCTAATTAGTAAAAAGCTGATCAGTAATAGCTAATTACTAACAAGCTAACTAAGAATGAGCTACTTAGTAATAGCTAATCCGTAACAAGCTAATTATTAATAGCTAATTGCTAACAAATAACTAACAACTAACTACTTAGTATTAGCCAATTAGTGACAAGCTAATTATACGTAGCTAATTACTAACAAGTAACCTAGAATCAACAACTTAGTAATAGCTAACTAGTAACATGCTAATTCTCTACAAACAACTAACCAAGAACCAACTACTTAGTAATAGCTAATTAGTAACAAGCTAATTAGTAATAGCTAATTAGTAACAAGCTAATTAGTAATAGCTAAATACTAACAACTAACTAAGAACTAGCTACTTAGTAATGGCTAACTAGT